>JARYZH020000364.1:0-281495 GCA_030021035.2 Notholithocarpus densiflorus
ACAATGAATTAGACTAGACTTAGCTCATCAGTAACGTTGGCAGCTTTCGTGTTTTCTTGAGATTCAATGGTAGCAAGTTTCTTCCGCAATGCCACCAACTCTTCCCCGGCATCACATATAAATGCAGAAGCTTGCCTGCCAGACAAAGTTGCCCCCTCCATGCTGTCTATGTAATCCTGTACAACATATAACCATTTAGACTTTATACTGGTTTCTTTAATAATGTTTCTTTAGTGACATTCATCTGCCTCGTGGAATACGGATTTCATGCAGATTAGCAAGGGCTCTTCAGCTAACAACTTAAATTTCAAGAATTTACTCAAATAAATATCCGTTATCTGTTATTGCAAAAATAACAAAGCTGTTGTATGACATAGTTTGAACCAATAGCCAACTTAAGATACTATACTCATCTTAGCCAAATAGCCATGAAAGGTAACTTATTATGTCCCTTCTTTCCAACAGAAACTCCCTATTTCCTGCTGAAAAGAACCGAGTCCCCCAACCATTTTTAGCAGAACATGTTACAAGCCATCTCTCTCTCTCTCTCTCTCTCACATGCTCAAATTTGTGCATCCGGACATGGGTGATAAGAGGGGAAATGGTTATTTTGTAACAAGGTGCAGCCACCTGCAGCCCATTAGCCATTAGGTTTGTCCAGAAAATATTATAGACCTGCTCGTAATATTAACAAGTGAAATGTCATGTAAGACATTGTCAGAACCAATGACCCACCAACAATGTCTGGCCACATTTGCAGAAAACAGGGAATATTAGTTTCTCTAAAAGGGCTGCTTTTACTTATTTATTTTGGTAGATCATATTTTGAGCCTTGGAACATATTCAAAATTTTAGCTGCTACAAAAGTTCTCATATATGTTAATTTAGAGATATAGTAGATTAACAACACAACATTTTGAATGACCATATCATTATATCCTATATCATTTTTTTTAATAGGTATCATTATATCCTCTATCATAACCTTTTCAGAAAGGAATCTCTGGCAAAAGTGTTCCAACAGTTTTTCTTTTTTCCTTTTTTCTTTTTCTGAATAAATGTTCAACAGTTATATGCATGTTACAACCAGGCATCATGTGAGAGATTCGGGGCAGTGAAGTTACCTGTTTTGTATAAGAGCCAGCAAGGAAGAAATTTTTTACTGGTGTCTTTTGATCAGGTCTAAATGGATCTTTACCAGGTGCCTCCCGGTATAGAGATTGCCCAATTTTGACAACAGATGACCAAGTTACTTCTAAACCTTGAGATGATGGGAATAAAGCCAAAACCTGATAACAAAGACAACCGTGAGAGAAAAAGAGACGGTGGGGGGGGGGGGGGGGGGAATGGCAATAATTTTATACTGGCCAAGTCTAACTAATATGATGACGCAAAATCCTATAACCCAACAGGGCTTTGGACCAGCAATATGTAGTCAGAAGCTCTATTTCCTATATTATAAAACAGAAAGAGCAATTACAGGTTCAATTGCAAATCCTATTCTCCTGATATTGACAGAACAAAAGAAAAAACTACAGCTAGAAGTTTTCCAGCATTCCATTCAAGAGAAAAGAAATCATGCGTTACAGCGCTGTTTTAATTCAATTGAGAACAGAGCTTTATGAAGCCAACACCACAATGTGCGTGCACATGTGTATCTTCTAAGTAGAAGCCTCTTTAAAACAGAGATGCAATCTATGAAGTAGAACATAGCCTAAATTTTTAAATTAGAATATGAGATACTTAAGCATAAAAGATAAATTAACTTCCTACTTTCTTTTTTTTCCCCATGGAAAATGGTAAAAAATTTATTTCCAACAGTTTTCTGAAGTTAATCAATATCATAAGAAATTTCCCAAAACATGCATAAGAACACTGGACAGATAGTTTATCATTTTCTACTCCCACTCTGTTGCAAGGAGGATCTAGTCGCCTATTCAATTTGGAATGCAAAGAAGTAGAGTGACGTGTTATCTGGAATTTTCTACCTTATTCTAAGGTGGGAGAGAAATACTAAAACTTTTTTTTTTAGCATGTTGACCTTCCAGAAAACTAGTTCAAACTCTGGCTCTTGCAATCACTTATTGATTAGATGGCTGCTTTTTCATTTTCCATATTCAGATCTTTTGGATAACCTAAATTTCAGAGGTCAGTTCTCTCTAGGGGACCTATTTTGAACCTCCATTGTACTGAAGTTGCATCCATTTCTTTCTTTTCCACTAAATTGTTTATAACCATGAAATAAATTCCATAACATGACAACTGGACTGGAGAAAGAACACATGAAACTGAAAGCAATAACTTTGGTTTCCTTTGAATGCAATTGAGGTTATTTGAGAAACAAGAGTAGTTTTTACCTGTTTTGCCACTCTTGCTATGATTTCCTCATTTGGCAAGGGCATGTAAGGATCCCCTGGTGTCAGAACACACCTGCAAGACAGAAATCACTTTTTTGACTGAGTAGGTGAATACAAAAGGAAAGATTAATGGAGACATAAAAACATGAGAAGAGAATATTCATTCCAAATTGGATGTTTGCAGTAGGGCTTTACAACTTAACATCAGGGATTGAAAAGTTTCAAATACTTACTGCAAGGTAATATTTAGCCAATCACTGAGGTCAAGATATTTGTATTAACTTATGTAAGTATGAGTGATATTAGCATTATAATATTGAAAAAAAAAAAAAAAAGAATAACAATAATACATTGAGATCATTGCAGTACATGCCCAAGCCGCTTGAATGAAAACAAAAAATAGTATGAAAGTAAAACAATGCATATACATGCGGGACAGTTTGGTAGTGTTCCAAGTCCTATGTTACCCTCTTTTTTTGGTTTAGGAAAATTCACATCATCTATTACCTGTTACAAAAGCTTCTTTTCTTTTTAATATACATTTATTTTCCCTCATATTCATTTCCCATTATCCTTGAAAAGAAAAGGTGAAACCTAAAACAGAGGTAAAAGTTACATTCAAAACCGATAATACCAGTGGTTTTACAGCTTTGCATGTACCTTGGCATCTAGAAAAACAAAAGATAGTGAAGGATATGAGAAATGATAATACAAAACAGCAAACAGAAAGATTTACCAGTAAATTCTTTTAAAGTGGAAAAAGAAAAGGATTCTAAGTCGTAAGCTGCCAAACTCCATCTTATAACAAACACAAAAAACAAAGCTTAATTTAGTGGTTGAGGTAAAAGTCTAGGTCTGAAGTGAATCTACATGGAGGGAAGAATGCAAAATACAAATTGCAAGAGCAGAGAATCCTGAGAACAATGTAATATGCATAAGTTGTGGTAGCAAATTTGTTGATAGTGATAGAGGTAGAAGGGTCAAAATCAGCACACAAAATGTTTACTATGTTGGTCGCAAAGAATGAATAGGCATACACAACAACCAGCACAAAGCAAACCTAAAAGAAGGATTAATACACAGCAAACTACAAATAAATAAAAGCCTTCCAGTAAGAATCATAAGTCATAGCTATCCTGTTGACTGGAAACACATGTTGGCAGATCAATATTGCCACAATGTAATAAATATTGCCAGAATATAAGGCTCAAATGATAATGATAAGAACATTTTCCTTACTGGAGCAATGAACCTTGTCCCTCAATGTAGTAGTCTTCGGGAGATGTTAGTGCTAAGTCGGCAAAGCAAGAGAAATCTGCATCTGGACTATAAAGAAGGTTATCTAACCCCGCAGCTTGCCTCAATTGCCTACCAGTCAGAAGGTAACATTTCACAATGAAATAAAGCAAAAGGTCTTAGGCTTACAGAAGTGTAACAGAAGCAGATTTTCTTTGTTCCTCATAGCAATGGCATCCCACTTCTCCATGCCAGAAACATCATACAGATGAGATAATTACCTTGACCGTTCTAGATCCTGTAACTCTGTGACCCAACCGTTGTATCTTAGTTGTACTGTGACAACAGGAACTCCAACTAGTTCATAAATATTATTGAAAAAGTCCAATTCCCTCCACTGAGTTGGAAGTAATCTTTTGATTCCAGGGACATCACATGCTGCCAAAAGAACAGTCCTAGGCTTAGAGAATACTCACCTGAACTAAATAAATTTATAATTATAAACAGACACAGAGGAAGAACAAACCACAAACCTGCAACATAAGCATCAGCTTTCACAGTTTTCTTACTAGTAGCCTGAGATGAATAACAAATAGTAGGCATTAACACTTAAAAGAAGAATCCCAAAGTCCACAACACCATGTAACAGTTAAAAATCCCAGAGTTGTGCTGGACTTGGAAGCAAGTCAGCAGGTATAGTGATAGATTAATAGATAGATGGTTGACTAATCACCTTAGACATAGCAAGTCCTGTGACATATGTGTCTCCATCAGCTGATTTATCATAGAGTATCTCTCTACAACCCCACCTAAGATGGAACCTGTTCTAGCAGAGGAGCAACAAATGAATACAGGAGAATACAGCAAATAATGAATCACTATTCCATTCATCTAAAGTTCTCATATTCCAAAAATAATACCTTCCCCCTTTGTCTGTGATATATTTTCTGATGGGACCACTCAAGTAAATATCCGGAGAACCCTTGAGCATGCGTAGAAGTGAAGCCTCCGTCTTGGTGGCAAACAATGAGAATATAGTGAGCATGCAACGAGCACTCATATTATCACAATCAATAAACCCAAGGGCATAGGCAACAGGATCCCACATTCTCTGAATACTCGTGCGTGTGCCACCTTTGGACAAGAACCAATCAGAGAAGCTGATCTGTAAGAAAAAAAATGAAATGTTCAAATAATAGAATCGCGTAAAAAAATACAAGTACGTACAAAAAAGCCTGAGAATAAAAAAGATAGAGCCACAAAAGTACATTTACATTTCAATCAAATTATAGCCAAAGACCATGTAAGAACACTTCCCCCCATCCCCAACAGCACCCCCCCCCCCCCCACACACACACACACAAAAAAAAAAAAAAAAAGCCAAGGACAAACAGAAAAATAACATAGAAAGGTGGAGGTGAACAGAAGAGTTAGAAGTCTCTATGAAAACTGAAAATTCCCTCCTGGGATTTTTTTCTTCAGATCTCCTCCAGAGAGTACTACTAGTCAAGTTTTGCAGAAATTACTGCTCCCCAGATGTGTCCTATTGATGGTATGTAGTTTCTGGTACTAGGATTTTCCCTTTGTAACCCAAAAACAAAAAGGCAACTATTCTAATAGATCAGAATAAGGAGAGGAGCCCGAAAATATTAGACAATAAAACATCTCTTACACTATCCAAATTCCGTATATCCCTCATTGCACCATCTGGATCAACAAGAGCCCTCACAACTGGACTTAGAGCAAGAGCCACAGCATTTCTTGCTTTATCATAAGTCTGCACTTTTACAATATGTGAAAGAAAATAGATCAGTGACAAATTCCAAAGAAGCAAGAAGCTTCGGCAACAATGTAAGCACTGCAAAAGGAGATTTTTCAGTAAGATAAAATCCGCATTTAGCCTTTTTTTTCCTTTTCAATGATCCACAAACTGTCAAATTAAGTTTAACCAACTAAAACTGAGATATTTTACATCACTAAGAATTGAAAGCACATCTTCGAATGATAATAGATGGTCATGGCATGAAAATATGGTGTGACGAAGGCAGTGGCAATGGCATAGTAAGCACTACCTTAAGCTGATTTGTAGTTAAAAATGCACGAATTCCATGTAATGGAGCTCCAACTAGAAATCGAAAATCAAGTTCTGAAGTAGAAAATCAAAGTATTAGCAACATATTTCTGAGTATAAATGATACACAAATACACCATTCAGCATTGCCAAAAGCAATTTGCAAATATATATATATATATATATATATAAATATATATATATATAATGAAACTATTAAGCATATTTATTATTAAGTAAAACTTTATTTAAGATCAAGCATAGAATCATACCACCAATTTGACCATCTTTGTTTACAAAAGTGTGAGTATGGTCCTTCACAAGTAGATTTTTATCTGCACCCACCTAGGTTCAATTAAAATTAGAAAACTATCAGAGACTACATAGATAGATAATCTTTTTCTTAAAGAATACATAGTTATAACTACTATTCAGGAGATTTTAGAAGATTTTGATTCTAAAAAGAGGATAAGCTAAGGCAAGTGCAGAGAAGGCAAAAATCTGAATCAGCCCATCACATCACAGAACAGGGACCTTTTTTTTCCCCTTTCCAGAAATCACAAATCACATCTCCGGTCCATGCCATACTTGCATGTGTTTTCTAGCTATATAAGACTAATGTGTAAAGTTTGCAACGAATGCTAGAATGTCATATCACTGCAACCAAGCAAGTTATGTTCACCTTTTTCATCAAACGGAAAAGATTATTATAGCAACCAAAGAAAACATGCAGTCCCATTTCAATGTGGTTCCCACGTCGGTCAACAAAAGAACCCACTTTTCCACCAATAAAAGACCTTGACTCGTATATATCCACCTGAAAATACAAAAAAAAAAAAAAAACAGATGCAAAGAATATCCTCACAATGAAAAAGCATTAAAATAACAGAAGATAAAATACTCTCTAGTGCATTTCTGCTGAAAAAACTTAGCAGAATAACCCAAAATGCTGATTTTATATCTAATTCTTCATTTTCAAAAAAAAAAAAAAATGGTGGAATGGCGGTATGATCAAGGCATTGGAAAATTGCAGGAAACATAGAAGACATATTGTCAGCATTTGAGGACGATAGAATAAAATGGGCCAAACCTCATGGCCCTGATCCAAAAGTTCAACCGCCGTTGACATGCCCGCTAGCCCAGCTCCAATAATAGCAACTTTCAGCTTAGGTCCCCGGTAATGTTCAGGTTCTGGTGGAAACAACCCTTTTGGAGCTGCCATGTAAATCATTCATTTAGATATATTGAAGTCCAAACACTGCACCTAGAATCACTAATTCCTAAGTAAATGCAATTAGAAGATTTTGATCTTTTGGATGCTCATAAAAAAATATATAGACTTTTATCTTTTGGTAATATTAAACTAGAATTCAGTCTTTATTAATTTATTGCATTGACACATTTGCCTAATTGAGAAGCTTAAATCAAAATAAACGATTAAAAACTCATATGCATTCCACTATTTTTAGGATATAGAACTATGAAGTGGTACTGTGGTAGTAAGCCCTTTTTCCAATTCAATTTGTTTAGCTTGTCATAAAAAGAAAATGAAAGGGGAAGAAAAATATATTGGTTTACTAATTTTCACAACTGCATATAAACTTATGCATCCTAGGATTCAATTACAAGACCTGAGGTACGAGTATAATTCTCTACTCAATCCAACACAAATAGAGGCCTTAAATCTTTCACAGACTGAACAGTTCAAGTAAACTTTAAAAGACACAACGTTTTAGGTGGAGAAATAAGTAGTTGATAATCCTGAAAACCATCCAAAAAGAAAGAGGATACTTCCAATTTAACTAATTTACTAACCAAGATCAAAGTCTACTTAGCAAACAAGTTTTCATTTCCATTAATGAACATCCAACTCAAATTAACTACTACAAAACCTCACCACATAGCATTTCCTCAACAACAGAATTCAAACCACATAATATACCCTCCTAAACCCCTTCCCCAATTTTCCCCTTCAACCAAATCCAATTCTCAAACTCAGCTCAAATAACTATCAAATTCACATATAAATCATCATATAACTCCCTCAAATTCAGTGAAAAGTCACTCAACCCATCAATCAAAACCAAAAAATTTTTCACCAAACAACAAAATACCAAATACCCAGAAAGCAAAAAAGGCACAAAAACCAGATATTTTCATAGCTCCAGATATAATAGCACAGAATTACCATTAGTACGCATGTCAGAAACTTTGGTTTCCAAAGAGTCCAAAGAGGAGCGAACCCAGAACCTCTGACTCTTCACCTGAGCCATCGAACGCCTACCCCAGAAAAAGAACCCGGCCTTGTCACTTCTGGTCCCAGTGACCAAAGCCCCCGGAGAAAGAACCCAAGAAGCCATAGATAAAAGACACCCAAAACACTACAAATTTTAAACGAAACAAACTGATATATGTTTCTCTCTCTCTCCCTCTCTGTTTTTTCTATGTACTAATTACAATTAACTTAGTTCTATCTTTGTCTAAACTATGTTTGTATCAAAAGAAATGTAAATTTGGACATGACCCTTTTGAGAGAGAGGGTGGGTATCTGTCTATCTGAGGATTGAGATGCGCTTAACAGTGGTTTTTGGAAGTTAATGCGGTTGGCATGTGTGTATGTGCGTGTAGTGTGTACTGTCTAGTGTCTACTCTGTAGTGTAGTGTAGTGTAGTGTTTGTAAAAGAAAAGTGCATGAATTGTGAAATGTGGAAGTGGAAGTACCACTACTTCCATTTCCGCTGACGATAATGTTAATGTTAATGTTAATGCGCCACACCAAATCTGGAGATTGGACAAAAGAGTCAACAACTTGGGTTGTTTTATTTTATATGGCCTGTTCGGCTGGGAAAACTAATCACTTTTTTCCCTTTTTTTTTTTTTTTTCTTGTATATTCATTTACATGAGTTCATGCACAAAGTGTATGTGTACAAAGAGGAAAGAGTTCGAGTTACAATATTAGTAATATGTTGTAACTATTTCAAAAAAAAAAAAAATAGTATTTTTTATTGTGTGAAAATAACTCAAGAAAGTCACAATTTCAGTTTAAAATTAGCGTGTATAGTGTGTGTAAGTAACATACCTTTATATGTTATATCCATAACATTACTTTACTCAAATGAGAGATGAAATTTTTTCTTTCATTTTCTTTAAAATTCAATAATAGATGAAAATGAAAAAAAGCTGTAAATTAATAAATATCAGACTGTTAAAAGTCTTGTGAATTGTAATTCAACTTGCCTTTTAATGTTTCCAATTAAAATATTTATTATTCAAATTTCTTATCTTTTGTAACTATTAAAATAAAATAAAAAGAAATCTCACACCAATAATACATGGAAGCCAGGCCTGATTAATGAACTAGAGAGTAGGAAGATATATTCAACTCACTATAAGGTCATTGGTTTCTTAAAATAGGAAAACAAAAAAACAAAAAACAAAAAACAAAACTACAAGGTCATTGACACATGCAAGGATTTTTTTTTTTTTTATAGGACATGCAAGGATATTATTGTTTGTACATATTCACTATTGAATATTTTGATTCACGCTTCTCATTTTATTTGTCTTGTTAATATTGAAATAGAATGGAATTAAGTAACCCTGATTAGGTGTTTTAAAATAAATGAATGGTATGTAAGTAATTTTGTTTGGGAGTAACATGGAGAGAATTGAATGGAATCATTTTATGACAATATTACTATTACACCTCTATTTTAAAATAAAGGATTGAATATATAGGGGTATATTGGGAGTTTTAGTAAAAAATTCATTAAATCTAATTTTATTTCCTCTCATTCCTCCCAATTTCAAGAGGAATGAAAATTTAAGATTTTAAGGAAATAGAGAGGAATGAGTGTTTCCTCCTACTTATTATATTCTCTCCCACTTAAACCCCCAAACAAACGGTTGAATATATAGGAGTATATTAGGAGTTTTAGTAAAAAAATCATTAAATCTAATTTCATTCCCTCTCATTCTTCCCAATTGCAAAGGGAATGAAAATTTGAGGTTTTAAGAAAATAGAGAGGAATGGGTGTTCCCTCCTACTCATTTCATTCTCTCCCACTTAATAAATTCCCAAACGAGAGAATGGACTTTCCATTCCCTCCATTAAAACTCTCAAACAAGGGAATGAAAGAATATTCTAAAATTATTCTTTTTATTCCTTTCCATTCCCTCCTCCTAAATAAGAGAATGAATGGAATGATCATAAGAGAATGGAAAATAATTGAATGGAATGGAATTAAGTAACCTTAATTGGATGTTTTAAAATAACAGAATGAAAATGAATGGAATGTAAGTAATCTTGTTTGGGAGTAACATAGAAGGAATGGAATGGATTCATTTCATGACAATATTACTATTAGACTCTTATTTTAAAATAAATGGTTGAATATGTGAGGGTATTTTGAGAGTTTTAGTAAAAAATTCATTAAATCTAATTTCATTCCCTCTCATTCCTCCCAATTTCGAGAGAAATGAAAATTTGAGGTTTTAAGGGAATAGAGATTAATGAGTGTTCCCTCCTACTCATTTCATTCTCTCCCACTTAAACTCCAAAACAAGGGAATGAATTTTTCATTCCCTCTATTAAAACTCCCAAACAAGGAAAGGGAAGAATATTTTAAATTTATTCTTTTCATTTTTTTCCATTCCATTCAATTCCCTCCTCCCAAACAAAGGCTAATCCAAGTAAAACATTATCAATACTTAAATAGTACAGTATAAGAATGCGAAGTAAAAATATGGCGGGATGTGGAGCCAAACCCCATTCTTCGAGCTAGAGGAAATTACATTCGAGACAATAATCATTTTACAAGTAGAAATCCAATATACATTATTTAGATTTGGATTTTCTAAAGATATTTAGAATAACTTTTGAAATGAGTTGATTTGATTTTTTTACATCATCAATACATAAACAAATATTAACTATTAGTATCATTTTTATATTTATTTAAATTATTGATTGATGACATGAAAAATAAATAAAATAAAATAAAATCACTCAACAAAATAATTGATAAAATTGTAAGAACTCTACTGTGGTGCTATGGCCCAAAGACTTTAGTCTGTTGTGGGCCTAAGCTCTCAATTAATTTGTTCTCTAGTAATGTTCTTGGCCCACAATGGGAGATCCCAGGAATAGTCTGTCACAACAATGGACTGGGCCTTCCGATTGATCCATCATTATGCTACGAGTCTCTGGCCGAGGATGCAACTTACTGGCCAAAATTCCCTTTCTAAGTTCCAGGCAAGACCTCAATTCCCAAGGATTATGCTCTCACCTTCCTCTTGTGTTTCTCACCCCAATTTTTCCAACCTCCTTCCCCTCTTATACTCTCTTGTTGGTGGAGCCCTCATGACGACAGAATCTTCAACATGTGTGTGGGACCCACTTATTCAGGGGTTAAGGTGACTATCGGGGTCTATAGCACTGTTATTGACTATCAAATCGTCTATCAGAAGTGGGACCCAGCCTTCTGACATTGAAAGGATTGCTTAGTAACTTGTGTCTGACACCAATTAGGTGCTCGGACGTATGTCCATCTTCGGGCCTCCTCGTGTCCTCGGCAGAGATAATGGGTTGTAACGTTGGTCCATCTCATTGTTTGCCCATCCTCAAGCCGAGCCCAATCTTTAGAACGGGCCTCCTCATATCTTCGGCCCAACTTCGGAATGGGCCTACGACCTTTCCCACCACATATACGTTGAATTTATCCTAAACATTCTTGCCGACCATAATTTATACATAAATCTCATTATTACCAATTTACCATTATTATTGAATGAAGTTAATAGTTGATGATTCCGAAAGGTGTGATTGAAAATGAAAAGTGTGGGCACAGGATCAGTGATGGCATGAGGATGGAAGAAAAATCCAATTCACATTCTTTTACTCATCAGTGATGCACTAAGTAATACCTTGTGTAATGGTTGTATATAATCAATTAATGTCTCACAACATGTGGTATTCACAAGTATTTGGACTGGTTCACACCAACTGCATGTGAGACAACAATAGTTTGCGACTGATGTATAAAATATTTCTTTCTTAACAACCTTTTTTGTTCTATTTATGGGATTCAAAATCAAGTAATTAACAAAGAGAGAATTTTTTATTTTTTTTTAAATAGAGAGAATGAAAAATTCAAGCATTTAAAAAAATTATTAATATTTTGTTTTTTATTGTAAGAGGAGGAGGGTATATTTGTTTCATATTAACGCTATTAAAATTTTAGGTTGAGCCTAATAATGCTAATAATGCTAGTATAATATGATGTGGCAGTTTAAGATCAATTTGAACATATTATGAAATCTGTAATATATATAAAATCAAAAAACATTTGAATTTTTGTTAATCTCATAATATTTTTCCGCATAAGTTTTTTTTTCTTATAATTTTACATGTTAGTATCCTAATATATATATATATATATATATTTATTTATATTTTTAAATTCAACTCTATAATTAAACCCTCACTTAAATAATAGAATTTTTTTTTTTTGAGAAAGTGAAAAAATAAATAATTCAATTTACAAACAAAATCAAATATATCTACTACATACTGTTACAAAAAAATATATATTTTAAATATATTATCTGTATTGATACACAAATCAAAATAAGTGTGGACTCCAGTTAGTTCAACTAGTAAAATCTCTTATTATTGAATAAAAAATCTGAGGTTCAACCGCTGCATACATTAAAAACCAATTGGTGTTTTAGCTTGATGATAAAGAATAATCATCAGGAAGCGAACTTTATAGGTTTGAAATACTATCGTATCTACCCAAAAAAAAAATCATCAGCAAATCTCACTTTAAACCCTTTAGTTTAAGGATAGTTGAAATTAAATTCTAGATATGGTAAAATTAGACTTGATCTGCTAACCTAATCTGAACTCGAAGGAAAACACTTGACACGGACCCAAAATTTTTTATCTAAAATAAAACGGGGTTGACCCATGACTCAATCCATTTTTTATAGGTTGACCTGGTCCGACTAGTTTTTTAAAACTATTTTTAAAAAATAAAATAAAATTCAGCTGATCTAGTGGGTGCACAACTCAAACTCAATCAATAACTTCAATACAAAATCTACAAAACCAAAACCATTAATTATTGTCTAAGCAAAGCTAACTAAACTACTCTGTCTCTAAAATCTAAACCGCAGACGGCTGTGGAAGTTTTGTGTGTATGGTTATTGCGGAAGGCTTTTATTCTATATATATATGGGGAAGTTTTTATCCAATGACTACTGATCAACACGTCTCTTTGATAGAAATGTAGATTGGCCAAAGACAAATAGTAGAGAACAATAATGGAAGCATCTTCTCTATCTCTCTCTCTCTCTCTGTAGCACCTTTTCTTTTTTCTTTTTTTTCTGTTCTCTCTCTTCTTAGGGTTGTTAATTGTATTTCATCCTAAAAGTTCATTTCTTGATTTCTTTTTAGGATGAAATACAATTAACAACCCTAAGATGTAGGCTAATACTAACCAAATTCAAGACTTTTTAAAATTGACCAATCCAGTCCTTAAATCCAACTTGGTCTGTATACCGTTACTCACTTTTCTCATCTTTCTCACATCATTAAGGACAAGTTGGTCAATTTTGAAAAGTTTTAAACCTTACTAGCATTAATCCAATCCTTGAGGCTGTTAACTATATTTTACCCTTCTTTTTATTATCATCACTATTTTTTTTTTTCTCAAAGTGAGTTCAGAATTTCAGATTCATGGATCACCGACACTAACGACATCATATAAAGCCGCATTGTACATTTGCAAGCTTAAAGAAGGCCATCATTGGTGTGTTGCATAGTATGATTTACGTCCAAAGGCTCAAAAGCTACTTAGAGAGATTTGGCAATACCAACCTTCCCACGTGTTTTTTATTATTATTATTTTTTTTTTTTTATGCATGAGAAATGTCCTATCTTTGAGAGCTACAAGATGCACTTGAATGATAGGTTACCAGATAGCTAGTACTGGTTGGCCCTTACATAAGCTTATGAGTCGACTAGTCATGACCTTTCATTGCTAAAGCTCTTGTGACACATTGGTGTTAGCAATAATCATAAGATTCATGACAAAAAGAAGACAATATGTAAGATGACAGACAGGAATTTTGAGGGCATGTGTTAGATGTTGGGTATTATTCTTTTAAGTACATTTTCCACGTTCCCCAACATTTGATGCCACATGAAAAGTGAGTGAAAGGAAACATATGGATTGATATTTGCAATTACACCATGCAATTAATTAACCTCATTTAATTTCTTCACAAAAATTTTTACATTTTCAACTTTTTAACTTTAACTTTTTACCTTTGTTTAATATTTTTTTTATTTAATGATTGAGATATATTAAAAGTTGTTTTTTCCAACTCTCAATCTCAACCATTCAATTACAACCTGATCTCAATTGGGGAAAATAGAATCCATGTTGGCACTTTTTCACAACATGCTAAGTAGCTAAGGTAAAATGTTGTGATTAATCCAATTCACTTTCACTTGCCAATCGGAACAAAATTATATGTGAATAAGCGTGTATCTATAGAAATTTTGGGAAAATATTTTTTAGTAATTAAGGTGATGATCTAGTTCCTATAGAAACCTTGTAGCTTTCTGATGAAGCAATTGGTCATATTGAACAACCACTCAAATGGAGAATGCTCGTAGTTGTAGTTATATGATACCAGTGCAATAGGCCAATAACTTCGATACTTAAGTCCGAAAAGGGGAATTAATCTTGTGATATATATTAAAGAAGTCTTGTACCTCTTCTTGATCAAAATTTCTTCTTATATAGGCTTCTTCATAAGATATTTTCCTCGTTATAGTCACTATATATCTATTATGGTTATAATGGGACTTAAGACATAATAATTTATGTTTGTTGCAATTTTGCTCGGGCGAGTTTCTAACAAGTGTCAAGCAAACTCTTGAGGGGCACCTATGGGAACATGAACCATTTCAAATATAGTACGAGTGCTGCCGTACTGCAAGGCACAACCATAGAAGTTGTGAAAGTTGTTTGTAATTGTGTGTGATAATTGAATGATGAGCAGAAGTATGAAAGAGAGAGTACACCCAAAGATTTACGTTGACCTACGTCCACAGTGAGAAAGCCTTTGATAGTTACATATTATATTAAGTACTTGTGTTATACAATGAACCCAATTTAGGGTTTATATACTAGAAAATATATAACTAACCCTAGGCTAACCATAGACTAACTTACAGTTAATATGCTTGTTCTACAATTACGTGGACCTACAATTGGTTTGGGTTACTTGAACCATAATATGTCTAATAGAAGTAGTGAAAAAGAAAAAATTATACACTACAGTTTGTACTTTCACTTAAAGAAGTTTTACTCAAAAATTCATAATGGTGTAAAGGATATGAGCAAAATGTTATTAAATTATCAACATAAACATATTATAACATTGTCTTCTTTGATCATCTTTTAACCCAAACTCAACACTAACATAATTTCATTGACTCTAAAATTTAATATGTTTTGGCAATAGGATTTGCAAACATACGTACAAACCCTAACAAGATGTTCAGGCTGCTATGAGCTCCCATTAGTTATTTATCATCCTCAAAGATGTCTTATTACAACATTGGAAAAGAGCTAGCCAAACTGCCAATTAAAAAAAAAATAGACAAAGTAAGTCACTTCAAAATTTGAAGCTAACAAACCCTTCAATGAGAGATCGAGGGAGAGAGACCGAAGTTGTGACAAATATGATAAATAGGTATAGGGTAGAGTAATTACCCACAAAACTCTTACTTCCCCCATTGCTATTTGTTGGATTACAATCCTTCAATTTTCAGATGGAATGGAGAGTGCTGGGGACTCCACCAATATGGACCAAAGGATGTGCACATCTTTGTTAGGGCAGGACTTCACATCCTCGTACAAATTATGCATCCCTTTGCCTGAAGAACAGGATAGAAATTAAATAAATATGCATAATTGGAACCAAATTAAAGCACAAAGGGAGCTTATTGCAAGGTCTTCAAAACAATGTCTCTTTTCAGAGCTCCTTTCTAACTCCAATCTCCATGACATTATAGTTATACATGCTGTCTGAGAGGGATATATAAAGGGCTCATCCATTAACTAACAATGATAACAACTTAAAACTTAGTTCACTGATCATGACCAATAACATGGAGGGAAAAAAATGGTTTCATAATGTAACAATGCATGTAATTAATAAGGTGTTTTAGAAGCAAAATGAATAGAAAAAACCAAAAAATGAAAATGAAATTACTTGTAACATGACATATAAAGCTTAAGTCCAAAATGCAGAGGTTGAGAGAGGAAATTACTTTTCCTTTTAGCTGTGTGCATGCGCAACCACAACTTTTTCAATGGAGAGAAGAGGAGAGAAATTACTATATCTAGCATTGTTATCATTCCCTTGCAGACTAAAGATGCTAAAAATTTTATTTGGTGAGTGCCATGTCTTTTCATCCATTTTCACTATTGTAGGAGAAGCCAACAATCACCAAGAGCTAGCCTTGTATCTGTCGGAGATATTTATAGATCAAATTTTCCTCTCCAAATTATTGAATCATCCAAAAAAATAAAAAGAAGAGAAAAATCCTCAGTCAATTTTCCACGTTTCTACTCTCATGTTTATATGCCCTCAAGACTTTCCTCCTGATAATTGTGATCAATATATATATATATATATATATATATAAATATATATATATATATTGTATAACTTATTTTGCCTTTAGTTGGTAGGAATTATGGTTTTTACTGTTATGGTCCACCTCTTGTGAGGTTTTTGACTAAAAGTCTAAAATGACAATAAAACGAAAGTAAGATGTACATTATTGACATTAGGTTTTATCATTTTAAGAAGGGGAATTTCACATGCATGTACGATTTAGAATTGTGGCTTACTAGATCCCACCCAAAAAAAATTGAAGTACCATATAATAATCATGATTATCATTCATCTCTCTCTCTCTCTCTCTCTCTCTCTCTCTCATATTAGGGATTTGAAGATTTAATTTGGGATGGCCCGTGAAACGGGTGAGATATTAGATCATGGGTTTCCAACATGTAAAAATAGGTTTTGTAATTTTTTTAAAATAAAAAATCTTCATTTCACTTAAAAATATGACACATCATTATTCAGTTAGCTATATAAACATTGAAAATAACAACAATTAATAAAAGGAACATTAGCACTCACTTTTCAAACTCCAGGTACCAATAACACTCATTTGAAATTTGAAAGACTAAAAGAGCTCACTTAGTAATCTTTTGAGACCAATAGTATATTTTGATAAAATAAATAAATAAAAAAACATAAATTCGGTAATGAAATGGAAAACAAATAATAAAAAAACTCTTTAATGGAAAATCACTTCAGGGATCTGATTCTATTTGAAAATTCACTATAGGAACAATTACAAATAGTCTCTTCACCAAACCTTCGTATAGTTAGACTCTTTAATGTAACCTCTTCAATGAAATATAACTTTAGGGATACAATTCAATTAGAAAATTCACTACAGTAAAAGCAATTACAATTTACAAATAGTCTAGTCATAAAACTTTTGCATAGCTAGACTTTTATTGTAAATTTTGCAAATGCCTCGATTGTCTTCCTACCATAGTAGCCCCAAAACCTCAAAAATTTTCTTAAGTGAATCTTCTTCATTAACCAAAAGAAGGCTTCAAAATTTAAACCTTTTAGCTTTGGCATGACAACATTTCTCCCCACTAAATTTCATGCATAAGGTTCTTTATGTAGGTGCACTAAATAGGGTTAAAACTAAGCAAGAATCCTTTTTCTAGCAAAATTCAAACTTGAAAATTTCATTCAATTGAACCAAAAAGCAAGTGAAATGCGATATTTCTATCTGCTTAATTCAACTAATCATATCTTGTGCATTTCAAATCCAAGTTAGGGTGAATATTTTTAAAGTCCCAAATGTCCACATTCCAACAAAATAAGTCCACTTAAAAATTCATTATGGTGCAAAAGATATGTAGCAAAAGATCATTAAATTCATCATCTTTGAGTAGCATCTAATCCAGACTCAACCCTAACACAATTTTATTGAACACAACCCAAATTTGATATATTTTTGGCACTAGAAATTGCCAACACTCTCAACAATCTAAACCTAACATAATTTAACTCCCTCTACTTTGGCTCTTTTACAATTTAGTTCATAAATTTTTAGTTGGTAAAATTAATCTCCTAAGATTTAGATTAAAATGAAATTGTTAGGGTTTTGAAATCCAAATATCCATTAACAATTTAATTTTAATCCAATCTTTAGGGTCTCAATTGGTCAAATGTAGCAATTTTAATCCAAACAAGAGATAAGCTGTAATTGAAAATTTGTCCAGAAAATGCAAAATATGATAATTAAGACGAAACCATAGCAATTTCATTTTATTCCAAATTTTAAGGAGTCAAATGTAGTAATTAAAAATTTATTAACTAAATTGTGATAGGGTCAAAACCAGAAGAATAAATTTCAATATTTCATAAAATCGAATACCATTTTTTGTTTATGTAACAAGTACAGTACATGTAATGAGAAATCGAGCCGAGCAAGTGCAAGATCTAAGCAAAAATCCCCATAATCATATTCATCATATACAATGGGCCACCTAACAAGCCCACCTTCTGCACTTCCCGTTAAAACTTAAAATGGGCCTCCTAGCGAGCCCAATTACTTCACTTCACGCAATGGGTTTCATTACCTAATTTATTCCACCTTACAAATTAGGCTTCACAGCCTATCCTTCTCCCCAATCCCCATAGTGCCACTATCACCAATCCAACACCAGGAACGTGACACTAACACCAACCCAACACCACCACCACCGCGGCACTATCACCACCACCACCATCTCTATCGCTATTGTGCCTACATGAAATATTAATGATTTCTTTGTGTAAGCCAAAATGCTAAACAACATAAAATGTTATCGCATATCGGGATTATTTTTTGGGTAGTAACCAAACACGGAAAACAATTTTCCTCATAAAAACATTTTCCACTTAAACAAATGGAATGTAAGTAACAATCAATCCCGTACAACTCTCTGACCTATATTGCTTATGTAATTTTAACTATACATTTGATGCTTCAAAAGAGGCTTTGGCTGTTACACAATGCCAAAATTTGAACAAATATATAATTAATAAATTGCTAATGACTTCACCTTTTTAACCCAAAAAAAAAAAAACAATAAATATATGCTGCTTCAAAATTATGGAAAAATCCACCCAACACCAAAACATTAGGCTGAGTACATAGATAATAAAACTGCACGGAGGAGAACAAAGATGGACAGCAGTGCAGCCACTACCAAAAAAACCATGATGGTCCAGCAAGCCTTCCAAAGCAGACTCATTGGTCTATAAGAACCAAACTGTTTTACGGAAATGGAAAAACAGTTATCATAAAGAACAATAACAAATATGGTGAATGGTCCAGTCTAATTCGAAAAGCGTAGCTGTGAATGGCTTTGGGTTGCATCATCTGACTTTCATGATGTTAAGGACATATTTTATGTAATTGGCTTATTTGACAAAACGCACTTTACTTGTATTTGGGTAGATTTAGGATGTGTTCAATACTTCAAGAAACCTTATTTCAAGTTCAAGTGTTGAAGCCATGCAAGTCTGTCCAAGATTCAAGTGAAGAAGTGCTGATTTTTTAAAGCTCGATAGCTACTCGACACCTCTCGACAGCTAGGCTATCTATCGAGCTTCTTAAGGTGTTTCTTATCGCAATCTCGACACCTTCTCGATAGTTGGTGGATCGATCGAGAAATCTTCTGACCCCTCGATAGCTTCTCGACACCTGGTGGATCGATCGAGCCTCATCTCTTGTGTCTAATGTTTTAATCCTCGACACCTCGATCGATTGAGAATTACTGAGTCTTACGAAATTCAGATTTCCAGATCTAATTTTTGGCCCATGCTGACATGTATGTGTAGGGTTTCTTTTCTCACAACCCTAGACCTAAATAAGGTTTATTTTAAAGGCCGTCACATAAGAGAATACAAGGAGAATATATGCAAAAAGTGACCGATGCCTTATTCTCTCTAAAAGAAGCTACTGCGTTTTTGCGCCTTAGGGTTTTGTAACCAAGTGCTTCTTAATCTTCATTGTTGATGAAATGAAGAACTTTGCAACCAACATCTTCTTCTAATTGGTGATTGAAGTAGCGTACTAGGATCCGCGCAATTGGTTAGTCACATACTGGGATTCGTGCATCAAAAGGTGACGTTCATATACTGAAAAGTTCAGAAGTTCTAAAGCGGTAGAAGGTTTCTGTTGTGAGTTCATCTACGGGGATTGTAGAGTCTAGGGACAAAGGTTTTGTACTAGATCTGAAACTTCTTTTCATTATAATGGATTGCTTTTCGGGAAGGTTTCCCCCCAGGTTTTTTTACTGTAAAACTGGTTAGTTTCATTGGTTTTCCTGGGTCATCATATCTTGTCTTATTTACTTTTCTGCTGCATTCATTATTGACATGATATTGATGTTTGTTTGTTTTAACAAGATTTATTCATAATAAACCTAATTAACAACTTGGGTTTAAAACTTGTTAATTCTATCAACCGAGGTCTAAATTTTTCAACAAGTGGTATCAGAGCACTTGTCCCAACAAGTGGTATCAGAGCACTTGTCCTAACACATGAGATAGAAGAAAATGAAAATTTGCAATGAGTGAACTGTCTAGAGCTTAATGAGCTAAAATTTAACAAAAGTAGATCATATAGTATTTAGAAAACTTACAAGTTACAACAAGTGGTTCCAGCAGCTCTGGATCGTCTTTGGAGGAAGAAACTTTCATTTGATCTGCATTAATTACAGCATTAAAACTTTAGAGAACAATGATTAAGAGAGAGAGTTTCTCTGAAAGAACCATCGGGAGGATCTGCATCACGTACAATTTTTGTGCATGTGTATGTGCTGTGTCTTTAGGATGAGAATTATCGAGGCAGAAGGCACATTACTTCAAAAGTTTGAACTGCTCCATCAACAATTGTCAGTATAGAAAACTGGATACTAAAAATGCAAAAAACAACACAAGTCAAAGCCAATAGCTTCTACCAAGCCCAATGTTTTAGTCCATAGCCAAGTTTTTATGATCATCTAAATGCACTGAAGGGCCACATATGCTTAATAAAGGTGTGATAAGTGATAACATTATCTGATTGAAGATAATCTACCTCATGTTATTAATAAGATGACTTTATACAGTGAAAAAGTTGGGAGTAAGCTGCCTACAAAAGTGAGAAAGGAATGAAGTCACTAGTTGGTCTCTAAGTCATGGAAATGTTGGCCTGTATTCACTACAAAAAAAAGGTTCTGTAGCCACGTTTTGAAAACGCGAATATAGGTCAAAAAAACGTGGCTATAGCCCAATTTGGCCTATAGCCGCGCTTTTTTAGGCCACGTTTTTAAATGTGGCCTAATCCCCGTGACTATAGGCCTGAAGGGTCTATGGCCGCACTTTTTCAAAAGCGGCCTAAAGCCCAGACATATGGCCGCGTTCTAAGATTGGACCTATGGCCATGTTTAAAACGTGGCTATAGCTTTCGCCTTAGGCCACGTTTTAAACGCGGCCATAGTTCCTGGTCTTAGGCCGCGTTTAAAAAGTGTGGCCATAGAACCCTTGTTGACAGCTTCAACCTAATATTTAAGCCGCGTTTAAAACGCAGCCATAGGCCGTAACTATAGCCACGTTTTATAAATGTGGCCATATCTCTGACCTATAGCCGCGTTTAAAACGCGGCTACAACCCCCTTAATATTTTTTTTGAATTTGTCTATAGCCACGTTTTAGAAACGCGGCTATAGTTTGTTTGTTTTTTTTTTTTTTTTCCTTCCTTTCTAGGCCAGATGATGAATGCATTTACAAACGCTACTATAAGTTTGTCAAACGCTACTATAAAAAACCTGTCACACACACACACACAATTCCAGCTTGTTATTTTTGCAAAATTCCGACTTGTCGCATGCAACAAAATAACAAGCCAGAATTTCAAAGGAATATCAAGCTGGAATTTTCTCAAACCTGTCACAATTTCAATCAATCTTTAAGGAATACGGGAAAAATTATCAATCTTTAAGGAATATGCAGTTCAATACAGCAACAAAATAGGCATCAAGTTTAGGGTCCATTTGACACAAATATAAAATGCAGCAAGCATCACACACACACACACACACATACACACACTCACACACACACACACACACACACACACACACACACACACATATATATATATATATATTTATACCTCAACTGCAAACTGCAAACATTACGCACATGACTATTTCTAACTTCCTATAGCCTTGGATGCTTCTATGGGTGCCTTGTCTACAAGTGGGGCATCGGTTTCGTACTCAGTTTATGTCCATAATGGCACTGCAAAAATATAAAACGCAGCAGTCAGCTATTTCGAGCCAAGCAGAGAACTAAGAAGAACATAAGTTACTTTTCCAATATTGAATGCTACGATCAGTTTATACAGCAGCTAGAGATGCTCTTACAAACAAGATTAGTGAAGTGAGACAACTTTTCAGCACTATCAAATCCGATCTTAAGAACAGTAGGAAACAAACTCATCAAAGGCACTACAAACTCAAAAGCAATGCAAATTCCATAGAATACCCAATTCATGTTTCTTCCTAAACATGTAAGCATACTCGCCTTTTCTTTTTTAATAATTCTAACCAACTATGAAGACTCTATAACTTCACTTGGAAACAAACTCATCAAAAGCAATACAAATTCCATATATAAATATATATATATATATATATAAATCACTGAACTTTTTATTTCTTATTTTTATAATGAATTAGTAAACTTAATTTACAAAACCAAACTATACAAAAATAAAAGTTTCCACAGGCCAACATAGCAAAATGAACAATTACGGCTTCCCCAGACTAATAAGTAACCAAAACAACATTAATGGAGGTAGTGATAGTAAAGTTTGTTTGTTTTTATAACTTGACATACACCCAGTCAGATCTTGTAGGCTTCCTTCCAAACCCATGTTTTGTTTATCAATACAGAATTCACCTTGGGCTCAGATCAAGTTGCTTGTGATACTGGTATCATATATCACCCTAAAGCCATAACTTCATTCTAATCACCTAAGAAATAAAAACTTCTCTAGGAAACAATCTCTTCAAACAAACCACAAACTCAACAGCAATGCAAATTCCATAGAAAGCACCACAAACTCGTCTTTTCTTTTGTTATAATTCTAACCAAATAAATAAAAGTCTATAACTTCACTTAGAAACAAACCCATGAAAAACATCATACACTCAAAAGCAATATAAATTTGATATCATTCCCAATGCATGTCTCTTCCTAGAAAACTTAGCAAGGTCCCATCAAGCCCATTCGAAAACAATACAAATTCTTCCATTGAATACCCAATTTATGTTTTTCCTAAACAACAACAAAAACAAATCTTTTAAAAGTGCTGATCATATACCTGCAACTTCTCAAGGTACTGAGGCTGACCATGTCCTCTCTTAATGGTCCCAATGCTTTCCAAAAGCTTGTCAGCAAGCGTAGACTTGCCATGATCAAAATGAGCGATAATGGTTTAATTCCTATCCAACAAAAGTACACATATGTGGAACCATCAAAAAGTACTTAACATTACGAAACGGTAAAATTCATTTATTTCAAACTTATAGTGAGAACAATGCATGGCTTCACTATTTAATCCTCTTGGTTGTTCTTCTAGAAGAGATTCATCTAACGAAGAGTCCTCATTGTGATGTAGCGCTATCCTGAATATATTAAACACATCGTATTAGTAGCACATAACAATGCATTGCAATAAACACGCAATTTTCGTTAAATTAATTGCAACATTGAAAGTACCTGAGAAAATTGTGAAGTACTTAGAAGTGGCCTCATTTGGTCTAACATGCTTCTCATGCCCCACATCATTTCATCCATCTGCTCCTTATGTTGTGCATCTAACTGCCGCTTTGTGTCGGCTATTGCTTCGGTGATTTGCACCTTATGCTGCGCATGTAATTCGGCGATTTCCTCCTTATGCTGTGCATGCAATTCTGCGATTTGCTCTTGAGAGTAAGGTCCCCACTAACCAACACCACAACAACTAATGGCTTATGAGAGAGTGAGTAGATTATATATTCTTCATCACTTCCAATATACTAATAACCATCAATGTACACAACTCTTTTGAAAAGTCCTTCCAAAATAGTATAATATCCATCTGTTGGAAGAGATGAAGACAACATAATCCACTCACACTCTCGTCAACCACACTGGTTGTTGCACGTTGCATTGTTGGTTGATAACCATTACTTTAGTTATGCATTTTAGTTTTTCTATTTCATATCCGTTAATTTTCAGTACCTTATTTGGTAAATGTAAGAAGAAAAAAAACTAGCTTATTTCAAATAAATAAATAAAACTAACTTTGGAGGGTTTTTTTTTTTTTTTTTTTTTTTCTGTCTAAATAAAATTGAGACTAAAAAAAAGTAAGTAGGTGTGTTTGCTATTGTCAGAGGCTGACATATGTATACGTGACTAAAGTAAAAGAACAAATTTCATTTCAAATTATTTGAACATATTATACACATGCCATTATCCTATTGCCACATGAGAGTAGTAGTATTTTGCGGCTGAACAGTTTCAGATTCTAATAGAGTTTTGTATATAAAATTAGAATTTTTGTTTTTTTATTTAAATAATACTGATGTGTAAAAATGTGGAGAAAAAGTCAAAGCTAAGTCAAAAGTTTTGGTTTTATATATATATATATAAACAGCATCCCCTTTTATTGAATGATTTCATTCTGTCCACTCAAATTTTTATCTATCATCTCATTGCGCACTATTTAAAGCCTAATAGTCCAACCACCCAATTGTTTATACTTAGAATATCCATATAACATAAAGATTAGGCAATTATTGAATTTTGTTGGAAAAATCCCTGTCATAATTCTACTATAAATCCCTGTCATAATTGTACCATACATGCGTAGGTTAGTAAGTAAAGTTGAATGTAAACTTCAATAAATTTGATTCTTATCCATACATAATCACTATGATAATGAGAAAGCTCTTGATATAAATATTCAATACCAAAAGATAGCCAATACAAATGCGAGGAACTATACAATTTCGCATTGTAATACCTTTTCCAAAATAAACCTTTAAACCATAAATAAAAAAGGATAATGCATTCCAAATCATATGAATCCCAAACAGCCAATTATTACACAGCCGATTGCAACAATAAAAGCAGACTAATTTGCTCATAAAATTAATTAAACAAAGTAAAGCATTTAAACTACTAATTCTCTCAACCTAAAGTAACAAATCTACTTTTGAGACTAATAAATATGCATGAGATAAATCAAAATCTAAAGCATTATTTCCTATCTCGAAACTTAGCTTGAGAATTATAGGTAAAAGTCAGTGGTCACCTTATCTAAATAATTTATTACATCTTTTTTCCTTTTACTGCCTTCTAATTTGATTGTGTGGGATGATCACTTCATCCTATATGAGCCTCATCTTTTCCTCTAAACCAATACGGAGATCAATTTATTTAGTAAAAAATGTTCATTGACCCATCATTAACATATCAATAAATCAACAACTTTTTATTAGTATCAAGCAAGCAACCACAACCCATATTAATAGTTTGTTAAGAACCTGTAGTTCTTGATCAGTTGGAGTGATGAAGTGTGTGACTTGTGAATTGTAATGGCTGATTTGAGTTAGCTGGGCTTCCTAAGATTTTGGAGAAGAGATTAGAGAACAAAAGAAAGAAAACTTAGATTATTATTCTTCTAATATTCTTTCTTACAATCATGGTAGCCTTTTAAACTAAGCTGCAACTGAAACTGATTAACTCCTAATCTATCACATTCTCTATAATATGTAGAGCACATGAGTTCATTCGCCAGGTCATCTATAACACAATGTGATTTCTCAATAACTACCAAAACATCTTAATTGCATGTAAGCGAGCTTCTAAATTTGTGACCAATAATTAAAAGCACAACTCTATACCATTCTCTTCTATAACTGCTGCTACTTTGTTCGTGCATTTCCCATATTTTATGACAATGATAAGAGATAACATCTTATATCCAACCTGACAGGGACACATTATAAGAGATAAAATGAAATATTACACATCTTATAAGAGATAAAATGAAATATTACACATTATTTTTTTTATAGTTTAAATTAGTTTTATTTATTATTTTATAAGTTTTTTTTATAAATAAAACTCTTTAAAATTTCAATAATTCCGTACAGTTATGTTCATTCTATCTTTTGAAAATGAGGTGGAAGTACACTGAAATGATAATATTCTAACTTTGCTTTGAGTTAAAAAGAGAATTGAAAAGAAGCATCAAGTTGGGCGGACAAAAATATCCTTTAAAGCTAACTACTAGGAAGGAGTTTCTCAAAAAAAAAAACTACTAGGCAGGAGGGAGACCAAGGCAGCAGCAGAGTACAGTTTTACTATAGCCCCGTTTGGATAGCGTTTTGCTCCACAAAGCAAAAGCAATCCCCTTTTCAATTGGGGTTGCTCTTTCTTTTGTAAACAAAGAAACCCATTAAAGATGAGGCCATTACAGTCCTAGCCACTCATAGTTGAGACTCAACCTGCTTCAACTAAAACACTATTTTTGATGTAAAAGCCTAACCTTTAAATTAATTATAAACAAGGTGCACATCCCCTTTTGAAGGTTCACCACAACTAAACCTTTACTTCTGGCTGCAAAAAATTGTATTTTTCTTTATCAATGTCACAAAGAAGGATAATAAGTTTAATACAACAAACATTAAGTTCTAGTGTAAAACGCAAAAATATTGTACCCACACTTTTTTAGAGAAACATATTGAGAAAAACAAGTAAAAACCATTATCAATAATGACAAGATTAGTCAACAGGCAGAACCAGAAATCACATATTATTGCCAAAACACCAAAACAGAAAAAACTCAAGTTGGTTTCATATCAAAACCTTCCATCGAAGCACTATGATGGTTTTGCTTAATATCTATATTAAGAGCAGTATGACCAAATTTAAAATTAACTTCCAACTCTCTATGTATATTTCCAGTTAAATTTCAGCAACATAAGACCTATAGTAACAAGAAAACAAAACACAAACATTCTACAACCTATCACTCAACTCATCATTGTACTACAGCACCAACCATCCGATAAGTACAACTGCAATAAAACTCATTTTGTAACAAAAAGGAATGATTTTTCAATTTTCATGTCAATTTAAAGTCAATACCACAAAACAGAGCATGCACATTCTCCAACCTATCACTCCTTAACTCATCATTGTACTATCAGCACCAGCCATCCAATAAGCACAACTGAGTAAACACTTGATTCAGTAACACAAAAGAACGACTTTTCATATCTAATTAAGCCACATAAACACAAACTTTGTATTATGCAAGATTCCATATAAATTGATCACAAATTCACATCTACCATATACACTTAAATGCACAATTATATCTGTTTCTGCAAAATTAAAAAAATTAATCAAAATCAACCTTCATATTAAAGCATAATTAGGGAAAAGGCAAAAGAATTCAACCTCATGATCACAATCCACAAGCTGTTGCTCGCTGAGGCTAACAAGCTTCCCGGTGGCAAGGTAGTTAGCACCTTCCAAGGCCCCAGTTGCACTAAAACTCCAGCACGATCCGCATGAACCCTATTCCACAATCACCACCAAAATTAATAAACATATAAAACAAATAACATCACTACTTTTATACAATTTTTTCAAACTCAAAAACAAAATCAAAGCCAAAACATTTCCTCACACAGATAAAACACCAAAAACAAATTTTTTTTATTAAAAAAAAAACTTTGAAAATAACAATATAATTACACATTTAACCACTAACTTTAGAAATTTTTATTTAAAAATTCAATCCAATCAAAACTAAACGCTAATAGTAGCAAAAACTAAGAAAAAAAAAACAAACAAAATTTACCACACACAGATCAAAAACCAAAAACTGAAAAATACACAGCTGACTATTACTAACTCAGAAATCTAATTATATATATCAAATCCACACAATCACTATCCAAACACTAATTTTGGGAGAAGAATTTGATCAAACCCAGTAAAAAACCATTCACACCAATACAATTTCGCATTACGCTAAGCTACCAAACAATAAAGTAAAAGAAACACAGAGAGAGAGACAGAGGCAGTAATTTACCACAAAGTCAGCGAACCAAACCCTAGAGCTTCACAGAAGAGAGACAGAGACAGAGACTCTTCATGATCATAGAGAGAGAGAAAGAGAGAGACAGAGAGAGAGAGAGACAAATATGCTACTCTTTGCTGGTACTTAGTTCTAGCTTTCCCTCTCTATAAGCCCAAATGGGAATGATCTTTCGTTGGAGGGCGAGGGTTGAGATCGGAGATGGAGGGTGAGGGTGAGGGCTTGAGATCAGAGAGATTGAGGAGGCTTGGAGGGTGAGGAGGTTCGAGCTAGATCGGGCTCTTGAGAGTTCGATGGAGCCTGATGTGTGGGAGAGGCTAGCTAGGTTTGAAAATGTCTGACCAAATACTATATATACAAAGCCTAAAGCCACGTTTTTAACCTGCGGCTATAGGCAAAATCTGAGGCCGCGTTTAAGAAATGCGGCCCCATACCAAACTAAAGCCGCGTTTATAAAACGTAGCTTCAGAACAAATTTAAAGCCGCGTTTTACACGCGGCTTCAGACCAAATTTAAAGTCGCGTCTATAAAACGCGGCTTTAGGCAGGCAAGAGCCACATTTTTTAAATGCAGCCACAATTAAGGAAAAAAAAAATTGGTTTGCCAAAAAAAAATTAAATAGGAAGGTCCTATAGCCGCGTTTTTTAAACGCGGCCATAGGTCCACCCCCAAAAATGCGGCTACAGCTCAAAAAAACGTGGCTTCAGAACCCTTCTATGGCCCCGCGTTTAAAACGCGACTCTTGTTTTTTATTTAAGCCGCATTTTTAAAAAACACGGCTTTAGTCCATTTGGGGTTGCATTTTTATAAACGCGGCCTAATGCCCCCGCGTTTTGTAGTGATTGGTCATCTCAGTGTTTTCTTGTAGTGCCACATAGCATGGGTGAATAAGCTGGCTTTTTTCAAGCAAACAAACAAAAAAGAAAGGATTCAAAGCTGGCTTTTATTTCCCCTATGGGGCAAGCCCACAAGATATTTTTTTCCCAATGTACTGTTGAATGTTGAATTTAGCGAAAGCTCTTATACCAGACTATTGAACGGAACACGTGGGCAAAGACACTTTTATTGATTCATAAAAATAAAAAATAAAATAAAACACTCTTATTGACAAAAATTACTTCACCAAAGGTCCAATACTTTTGCTTATGGAAATCTATATTGTGAGACAACTAGGTAGACTTTATTTACCAAAACAAAAACAAAAAAAAAGTAAGGGTTCAGCAGACAACCACTTATTTAGTTAAAATTGAAAACTTTTTACTGAAAGTGTGTTACAATATGCTTGTACCTTAAAAAATATTTGAAAACATGAGAAAAGAAGGAAAAAAAATGGAGTTTTAAAAAACTATACATAAAATCTAAATAAAGCTAAAAGTTAAAATCTGGCTTTATAAACTAATGCCAAACACACCCTAAGTAGACTTTTACACTCACACTGCAAAATTAAGACTTTTTGCATTCCAAGCTTCTAGACACTTCACACAAAGTTGTGGCTGAAATTTATTTAGGCAAGGAAAAGAGACTTTTAGAGAGAAAACGCCGAGGAGAGAGAGCAAGAGGGGAATTTATGGAGTGAGAGATTAATGTCTTCCACAAGTGAGAATAGCTTAGCTATAAACAAATTTAAAAAGAAAAAAAAAGGTTTTATTGTTCATAAACCTTCACTCTGTCTCTAATGAATTGAAACAAGAGGTTAAGCCAAAATATAGCCGTGGGGTAGTGGAAATCGTTGAAGTTTATAGCAATAGCAGACACATTTGAGAACAGGCAGCTCTTCAACCGATATTTTTGAAAAATACAGATGTACAGACACATTTTAGCACAAAGAACTAACGGAGACTACTGCAATGATGGTTAGGATCGGCTTTCGACAACACGAAAGTACTCTGTAATCTTAAAATTGTACCTTGGTAACACTTGACTGTTGTGCTGGTTTCTTTGGCATCTGCAACTACAGCAGGTAAGCCTCCTGACCTGAACAGAAAGTAAAGATGCAAATACTAAATTCACAGAAATTAATGGATATTCCTATCAGATGAGATCAATACACTAGCAAAACTTACATACTGCAGATGTTCTTCGTACTGAAAATAGTTATGTTTAGGAATATCAATGGCAGGATGAACTTAATTCACGCTTAATAAAAGAGGGACTTGATTTATATGTTTTATAAGTAGTATATCACTAAGAAAGTGTCACTTATTCCCTTTTGTTTTACCATTGTAAATCCTTCCATGTTTCTCTTCTTGAATGATGATACACGCTTGTCAAGTTAGATTGACATGTTTTAAGTTATCATTGGTTCTATACTGTATTATTTACAAGTCAAAGATTAAAGGCTAGATTGCAGTTTGTTAGGTTCTAAAGAGTTAGGAACTAATGTATTTAGAACTCTAATGTGTATTGTTGGCAAACCATGATCAAAACTGTTTGTTTAGTCTTGTTTAGACTTGCTTAAAGTTGTGTCTTTTATGTAAAGTTAGAATCGAGCTGTTGCAAAAGTATTAGTGCATTTTGGCCTGGCTCGATCAATCGAAGAACAAGCTCGATCGATCGAATCTCGGGCAGAATGCGTTTTTCTGCAGAATTCCAACTCAACCCTAGCTCATTAAAACGTTTAGGGTTTTATGTTTTTGCCCTAGGTATATAAGGCAAACCCTAACCACGTTTTAGGTGTTGCTCATATTGCTGTTTGTGTGAATCTCTTGTAAGATCTGTGAGGAGCTTTCCTTTACACAAACTTAGGATTATCAAGAGAAGATTCGTTCAAGAACTTGATGATCATTCAGTTGTTGCACTAAGAACTTAAAGAAACACAAGCAGGTGTGCATGTACTTGCTGGAGAATCCAAGAAAGAAGGAGTCCGTGGTCTCGGAGCTTGCACGTGGTCATGTCAGTAAGTTTCTACTGGTGGGTAGCAATAGGATGTTAGTGGTCTAAGTCCTATTGTAAAACTTTGATTCTTTCATAGTGGATTCAGGTTTACCTTGAGGATAGTTAGGTTAAATCCTCCCCAGGTTTTTACCAGTTTGGTTTCTTGGGTGATCATATCATTGTCTTATTTATCTTTCCACTGTTATGCATGATATGATTGTTTGATTATGATAACCTAGATTTGGAATTTGGACTAAGTAATCACTTGGCTAATTAACTAGGTTAATCCAATTGTGTTTTAAGGAGTCTAAAAACTATCAAGTGGTATTAGAGCAGGTTGCTCTCTTGTTGTTGAACTTTTAATCACTGAGCTAATCCTTGAGCCCCTGTTGTCATGGAACACGGACATTCTCTTGTTATTCCTCCTCACTTTGATGGGAATAATTATGCTTATTGGAAAGTAAGGATGAAAGCATTCCTGAAATTAATTGATGAGAGAGTCTGGAACTCCGTCGAATACGGATGGGAGAAGCCCACTACTCCTGTTAGTGAGTGGCAAACTTCTCAAAAAGAAGCAGCCGCGTTCAATAGCAAAGCTATGAATGCTATCTTTAACGCTATTTCTATGGAGGAATTTAAGAGAATCTCTAATGTTAAGGTTGCTCATACTGCTTGGAATATCCTCCAGACTGTGCATGAAGGCACAAAGGCTGTCAAAATCAATAAATTGCAGCAATTAACTTCTAAATTTGAAAGTATTAGGATGTCTGATGATGAATCTTTTGATGAATTCTATGCTAAACTTAATGATATTGTTAATTCTATTTATAACTTGGGTGAAATTTATGATCAACCTAAAATTGTTAGGAAAATACTTAAATCTTTGACTGAAGATTTTAGACCCAAAGTGACTGCCATCACTGAGAGTAAGGATATGGACTCCATCCCTATTGATGAACTTGTAGAATCTCTTCAATCCTATGAGTTGGACCTACCTAAGACTAGCAAATCTAAATCAATGGCTCTTAAGTCTGTTGATGATGTTGATGTTTGTGGATTTGATGATGAGCTCTCTGCTACAGAGATTGCTTACCTTGCCAAGAACTTTAGGAATTTCCTTAGAAACAACAACAAAAGGGCAAGAGATAAGAACACTGCTGAACCTAGAAATTTTAGGAAGAATGATCCCACTAAGGTTAACAACATTGATAAACCTAGAGAAAAAGTAGGCCAATCTTCTAATAATTCTATGGGTCCTCAGTGTTTTGAATGTCAAGGGTATGGTCACATGAAATCTGAATGTCTTACTTACTTGAAGTCTAAGGGTAAGGCTATGGCTGTAACTCTTAGTGATGGTGAAGTTTTTGATGATGAGTCTGGTTGTGACGAGGATGGAAACTTCATTGCTTTCACTGCTACTGCTGTAGTCAATGAAAGCGTATTTGCTGAAGAGAACCTTTCTGATGGGGAACTCTCTGAGGATGCAGATCTTCAAGAAGCCTACAATAAACATTACAAAGTTGCTGCAAAGGATGCTATGAATGTTGAATTAGGCTTGAAGAAAATTGCACCTCTTGAGCTTGATAAGGAAAATTTGCTTGTTAAATTGGTTGATGCTACCGAACTTTTGAATAATGTGAAGACTGAGAACATGCTTTTGCTTGATAAAGTTAAGAATTTGGAACATGAGCTTTTGGTTGCTAGAGAACAATCTAATAAGTCTGCTAGTTCCAAACTTGATCATATGCTTAGTGTTCAAAAGTCTCCTTCTGACAAAACTGGGTTAGGTTTTGTAGAAAGCATCAATGTGTCTGCACCAAATTCCACTATCTTTGTTCCTTCATCTTCTTCTGAACCCCCTGTGCGTGAGGTTGTGAGTGAGGTTGTCAAACCCTTAGAAGTTACACCTCCTAGGAAGATTAGGGTTGAACTAAAAGAGTCTAAATCTAAGCAGTCTACCATTTCTAAGGACAAGTCACATGATAAGCCTGCTTGGGTTTGTCATTTTTGTGGAAAGTCTGGACACATTCGTCCAAACTGTTACAAGTTGCAAGCTGCTAAAAGAGCAAACAAACCAAAAGTACATGTGCCTCAAGCACAAGATTCTATGGTACTCATTGGTGAATTGGTAAAGGCTCTAAACCTTTATTCCAATCTTGGAGTTAAAAATCATTCTCATGTGAATAAGAACTCCAATACTCGTGGTGCATCTAAAAAGCTTTGGATGCAAAAGGCTCAATCTAATTGAGTCCTTCTGACATGGTCCTTGTGCTTCATTGCTATATTCTTTGTGACCATTGTTCTTTTCTTTGTTTTCTTTGTTTCTAGGATTTTCATTGCATATCATTCTTGCATTTCATTCTAGGTTTTTTTTTTTTTTTTTTTTAAAAAAAAAAAAAAAAAAAAAAAAAAAAAGAAGAAGAAAAAGGAATCAAGTTATGTTTTGCAGTATTTTCTTGGTTTTGAAAACAAGATTGGTCAATTTATTTTCACATAACATGTCTTTTGTACCTTGTTTAGCTTTGATGAGCTTACTTATTGCATTTTACTAGTTGAAGCTTTGTAGTGCATGTTGTGTGGGAAAGATGTTTATGGTTTTGTTCACTTTGTCTTGATCTTAAAGTCACATGTCTTTGACTGTCAGACTTGAACTTTTTGAGAAAGGCATAAATAACCATCTCACCTCTATTCACTAGCCAATCATGAACACCTTAGTGCATATCGTAAAATTTTGTGCTCGAGAAAGTGTAGCACATGCACAAAAAGATCATAAGGTGTAGCCTCAGTTTAAAATGCTAAAATTGGTGTGTACATTATTGGACTTAAAGTTAAATCAAATAAATGCTAAAATTGGTGTGTACATTATCCTGGCTATTTTAATAAGTTTCTGAACAATTAAAATTTGTGTGTACAATTTGAGGCAAAATCAAGAAACTTACATGATTGCAAGCTTATGTTCTAGGAGATGTGGGAGTTATATGATGTAACTCTTTTGGTGATAGTCTTTTTCAAATTCTATATGATGAATTTTATAGAAATTGTGATTAATTTCTATTTACATATCACCTCACATGTATTTCAAGCTTTTGCTAGTTGCACACACTACACAAGTTACTCTTTGCTAAATATTGTACATGTTATTGTGTGTGTTGTTGGTCTGATCAACCGAGTTTGCAAATACCTTGAGTTTTATGCAAAACATATTTGATGCTTGAGAATTTAAGGAGAATGTATTGAAAATCTTCATTTTGGGAAAACTGAGTTTAAAACTTGTGTTTTTGAAAAGCATTTCATCTCATACTCATGCATTTTATTTATCAAATTTAATACTTTGAGGAGTTTCTTGCAAAACTACTTTGTTGTTTTCAAAAATTTTGTTTTTCCAGAATTTCGATCGATCGAGGCTGTTTTTTGATCAATCGAAATTGCGATTAAAAATTTAGGTGAGCCTCTGTTTGTTTCGATCGATCAAACCAAAAATTTCGATCAATCGAAAATCGTATGAGAAGTTTTTTAAAAACTGATTTTCAGTTGAGACAAACACTTTTTCAAAAAGTTCTTTATCTTTTCTCTCTCCATACGACTCGATCAAGGCTAAATCTCAATTTTTTGTCGTTTTCGTCCATTCTTTTTGCAAGGTTTTCCTCTCCCAAGGCCGGCAAGACCTTTATGCCCTTTCGTTTGTATTTTTTTCATGTTTCATGCATTAATTCATGGTTTTTGTGTAAATTTTCGGACCTATGCAAAATTGAGATTTTTGATGATTCAAGCCAAATTTTCTGAAATTGATCAATGGGTTTTTGTTCTAGGAAGTTATAAACTTGATCTTGATGGTTTAATTTGATCAATTTGCTGAATTTTGAGAAATTGAAAATTCTAGGGCTTGTATTTATCTGAATTTGGGGATTTTGTTCAATTTGGTTCAATTGATAAAATTGGCTTGTTGTCCCTATTAGAGGTAGATCATCCACCCCCGACCGCCCTGATTAGAGAGTTCTACTCGAATCTCTCTTGTCACGTCTATGATTCCAACACCCTTGTTAGGAGTTGGATACGAGGTGTTGAGTTCACCATTACCCCTCGGATAGTAGCTGAAGCTCTTGGGGTTCCTGTCGTTAGGGAGCCTATCTATCCTTATGAGGAGTCTCCACCCTTGGATGACGTTATGTCATTCATCACTGGGTCTTCTATCCAGTGGGGTTCTAATCCTCGGATCACGTCTGCTGAGCTTACTGAGACTACCTATCTCTTCTTTAGGATAGCATGTCATTCTTTGTGGCCTATTTCTCATCTCCACACCATCCCTCTTGAGCGATGTGTGTTTTTGTACGCTTTTGCTTCCGGTGCTTCTATCAGCTTTCCTCATCTGTTTCTTCGTTCTTTGAACGAAGTTCATAGGAGTTCTGCCATAGCTCATGCTCTTATCCATCCTATTTTCATTCATAGGATTTTATTGTTTCGTGGTTTAGCTGATTTCCCTGCTGGTGAGCTCGTTCATGTCATAGCTCCCATAGGTGCCACATTCCTTAGGTAGAGGGCTTCTCACTTGAGAGTTGGCTCTACGCGTCCTAGAGGTGCGTCATCTGGTGTTGTTCCCCCTCCTCCCTCTTCTACAGGTGCTAATACGGCTAAGGCGTCTGATACTGCTGCTGCTGATGCTGATGTTCCTCCACCGACTACTTCGGATGATTCTGACATTTGACGTACGTTGGATCATGTCTTGACCGTTCAGGTGACTCATGGACAAATTTTGGTGGACGTGCTCGATGAGATCCGTGCTTTGCGAGCGGAGTTGGCACAGTTTCGATGATCTTCACCGCCACCTCCTTTTGATGATGGAGTTTGATTGCCCTCTGGCATTCCGTCACAAAAAGGGGGAGTATAAGTTTTGAGTTCTTGTAGAGTTTTTGTTCTCAGGGGGAGAATTTTTTTTGTTTATTGAAGCTTGTGGAGATTAGATTGTATCTAGGTGCTTCACTTTGTATTTTACCCTTTTAGCTCTTGTTTTATTTTGTTGGGCTATTCATGTTAGGGGGAGACATTTATTGTTTTAGATGTTACTTGTTTCACTACTTATTGATTTATATTTATGAGTTATTCATTGATATATGTCTTTATTTTGTGTTAAGTGAAATCAAGAATTTATTTTGTTTACTTGTATTTTCCACACATGCGGTTATGCGTTTTGTTTAGTGTTTCAGGAAATATACAGGTTGATTCAATTGGGCTGTTGTCTACACTTGCAACTGATGGATAGTAGTTAGGATTGAATTTGTTATAATGAGTTTTTTTTTTAAAGGGCTTTCTTTGTAAACTTTGAGCTTTTAGTTGTGTTTTGTCACGGATTTCCAAATGGGGAGTTTGTTAGGTTCTAAAGAGTTAGGAACTAATGTATTTAGAACTTTAATGTGTATTGTTGGCAAACCATGATCAAAACTGTTAGTTTAGTCTTGTTTAGACTTGCTCAAAGTTGTGTATTTTATGTAAAGTTGGAATCGAGCTGTTGCAGAAGTATTAGTGCATTTCGGCCTAGCTCGATCGATCGAAGAACAAGCTCGATCGATCGAATCTCGGGCAGAATGCGTTTTTCTGCAGAATTCCAACTCAGCCCTAACTCATTAAAACGTTTAAGGTTTTATGTTTTTGCCCTAGGTATATAAGGCAAACCCTAGCCACGTTTTAGGTGTTGCTCATATTGCTGTTTATGTGAATCTCTTGTGAGATCTGTGAGAAGCGTTCCTTTACACAAACTTAGGATTATCAAGAGGAGATTCGTTCAAGAACTTGATGATCATTCAGTTGCTACACTAAGAACTTAAAGAAACATAAGCGGGTGTGCTTGTACTTGCTGGAGAATCCAAGAAAGAAGGAGTCCGTGGTCTCAGAGCTTGCATGTGGTCGTGTCAGTAAGTTTCTACTGGTGGGTAGCAATAGGATGTTAGTGGTCTAAGTCCTATTGTAAAACTTTGATTCTTTCATAGTGGATTCAGGTTTACCTTGAGGATAGCTAGGTTAAATCCTCCCCAGGTTTTTACCAGTTTGGTTTCCTAGGTGATCATATCATTGTCTTATTTATCTTTCCGCTGCTATGCATGATATGATTGCTTGATTGTGATAACCTCGATTTGGAATTTGGACTAAGTAATCACTTGGCTAATTAACTAAGTTAATCCAATTGTGTTTTAAGGGGTCTAAAAACTATCACAATTCAGTAACATTTCATATATTCTCTATTGGCATGTCATGTAACAATGCATCTACTGATCCACATAACCTAGGTACAATCATTTAAATATGGCTATGTTAATGTAAATCCAAATGACAATCAATTAAAATGTACAAGCTTAGGCAGAAAGTGAAGATGGCTATGTTTCCTCTTTAAGAACCAAGTTTATTGTAAAATTTAAAAGAGATTGGAATAGCTGACTCCAAAAATTTTGGTACTAAGGTTTGTTGTTGCCAGTGACAACTCCAGGAATTTTTTCTAGGGTGATTAGGGGTGTCCAAACTCAACCCACACCTGCCGTACCGACCAAACCACCCGATCCCCACCCGATTTCAGCCCGAACCGATGCTCCCATCGGTCGGTGTCAGGTTTTCACACCCAAGACCCGACGCCGGCGGGTCGAATGGCGGGTTTTCTTCTCCAAAACCCGAGCCACTCGACCCGACGAATGTTATATACAAATCCGGCCAACTCCAGCAAGATCAAGCTCAAATCCGAGGAGATCCAACGAGATCTCGACCATATTTGGTGAGATTTAGCCAAATCTAGCCAAATCCCAGCAGATTTCAACGATTTTGGTGCAGATTTCGACAATTTTGATGCAGATCTGGTGAGTTTTTGCATATTCCAATGATGGTTTTGCAGATTCCGGCGATTTTTTTTGCAGATTCCAATGACATTTGCAAGCTCTGGCGACGTTCTCCACCGATCAAACCAACCCGAGCACCACTCGAACCCAAAACTAACTCGACCGATTGATGCCGGCGGTCGGTTTTGGGTCCCTCTTCCTTCAACCCATCATGGCAGATCGGGTTCAGGTTGGGTCTAAAACCAACCCAACCTGACCCATGGACAGCCCTAAGGGTGATCATTAAAAAACTTAAATTATACAAAATTTAATAGAAATAAAACCTAATATATTGATACACACACACACACACACACAATATATATAAAATCTTACAATTTCCTTCTACAAATTTTCTTATTTTGAAATCGTTACATGATAATCTCATTTTCAATGCTGCAAGCTACATCTCAATCAAAATTTTAGTTAAATAAAAAAAAAAAAATTGGACTTTTTCTTTTTGTTTGTGAGGACCTAATATATTGTTAAAATGACCAAAGTTTAACTACAAACTCAGATATACCCTAAGGCTATAATTCTCAGGAAACAAATTAGCATGGTTATATATTTTGAAAATCTAACCGTTGAATAACATGTTCTTTATGTTTTTAAAACACATGTCAAATTTTATACCAATCGGATCCAATTTATTATTCAATCTATAAACTTATTTTTATGTACAATTTCATACTACAAAAACTAGAAATTTAAAATTTTGATAACTAAATGATCTTTTATTTTCTTGAAATTTTACAAGTATGGAGGATATAAGAAGAAAATTTAATTTAATGGTACATTTGTCAAAATTCACATCCAATAAAAAAAAATAGAATGGAATTATAGCCTTAATTTACAATCAAGTTTGTTGCTAAATTTTGTTCAAAGTGTAATTGTGTTGGCCTAAAAAAATTTTGGGCGGTCACAATTTTTTTTTAAGGATAAAAAATCATAATTTAAAAAAAATTTATATAGTAATTATTTTTTTCTAGGTCAGATAATCCTATGACCACTCTGGACCCAATGTGGAGCCATTACTAGAGACATCACCCACCTACCAACATACATTTTTTTTGTAGCTGGATTCCCATTGCAAATCATTATATTCCCCCCCCCCCCAAAAAAAAAAAAACCACCCATTTTATGGCTTTTTATATTATTATTATAAGAAAGATAACTTTTATTAAGAAAACGATATAGACAATATATCCTGAGCCAATGTAGACTCAATCAGATATGGACTTTCCTACATCCAAGCTATATAACTATTAATACCCTTGGCAAACTGAGCTTAGGTATGAGCCAGGCGGTTCTCTTGTTGCTTCACATGTGATACTAGCACCAATCTAAACACTTACATCTGCTGTCGAATCTCTACAATAACTTTACCAATAGCCACTGATGGATTAAGATAGCCCAAAACCACATCTGAAACTATTTTAGAATCACACTCAAACTCAACATCGTATATATACCCACCTCAATCAAACTACTTCCTCCAAGGCCGTTGTTTCCATTTCCAAGGGACCCAAAGGTACGTGCAGGTTCTTACTCATGGCCGCTTCAACCCTTCCTGCAGAATCACGGACAACCACCCTGGCACACCCACTCCTGATGTTTGAAGCTGTGCAAAGACATCCCCATCAACATTGATCTTGTAGTATGGTGCCGATGGGGATGTCCACTGTGAAGTCTCACCGCTTACAAGCCGCGTGGGTATGAAATTGGCGATTTGAAATTCCTCAATTAAAGCTCTGGCCTTGTGTAGCTAGTATGGATGAAGCCTGTTTTATGGCCTTTCCTTGCCAAACTACATTCCTATTGAACCACATACTCCATACAATGGTGACTAACAAGCCCAAAAGTTCATCACCCACATGTTGAATAAATTCTAGGTGCCATAGTCCGTGGCGGCGCCACGTACAGTCCAGGTGTTCCCAGGAACACCCTGACGTGAAAAAAAAAATTTATATATAATAGTTAAAAAAAATTTATTTGTTTACCCTTAAAAAAAAAAAAAAAAAAAATAGGAACACCCTCAAATAAAAAATAAAAAAAAATTATTTGTTCTACTTTGAAGCAAAAAAAAAAAAGCCCAAAAAAAATTTTTGAACTAAAATCTGGAAAAAAAAAAATTGTAACAAAGCAAGCCCACCAAGAAAAAAAAAGCCCAACATCAATCCTAAACAACAGATTACAAACCCATTCTAAAGAAAAAAAAATAAGATAAAGCAAACCCAACATGGTAGCAAACCCATGGATTCTCAAAAAAATAAAAAACCAAAACCCAATATACGCTATTACAAGTTGTCAAAACAAATAAAAAACCTCAAATTCCTAAAATTTTTACCTTTCTTTGGGTGAGTTTGGTTTAGCTTTTTGAAACTAGGCTTTTTGAAAAAGTGTGGTTTTCAAAAAGTGTGGTATGAAACTGGACTTTTTGAAAAAACTGAGTGTTTGGTAAAAACTATTAAAAAGTATTTTTTGAAAAAACTGAGTGTTTGGCTAACACTTATAAAAGTGGAGATTTCAGTTGTAAATTACCAAAAAGGACAAGATATATATATATATATATAAAAGATAATTTTTTGTTTAATTATCTCTCTTAATGCAAGTTATGGACACAACATTTTTACAAAAATTTCACAATAAAGTCTATATGACAAATTGTTAATGGTAGATAAAAAAAATAATAATGTCACTAGTAAGTCCAAATGAGAACCAATAACAACTTACTATGTAAAATTTATTATGAGATTGTTATGAAAATATTGTGTCAATAACACTATTTTTTTTTTTCTAAAGAAAATGGCACTAATTTAAAAAGTCCAAAGATACAATAAAATGTGACAATATTTTCACAATACTATTTGTTTTTAGTTGTGGTCAATCCTAGTCTAATAAAAGATTTGATACCTCAATTGTCTTGAAACTTTTGTGATAATTTATTGTGTCCTAATACAGTTGTAATTTTCAATTTGTAAATTTCCTTGCATGGACACGTATCCCACTCTACCTTTTACTTTTATTTATATTTTTTTTACTTCTTTTTTTTTTTTCTCGGCCACACATTTCCTTTCACCCTTATCTTCTTCCACCTTTATATTCTCTCATCCTTCTCTTCTTTCTCTGCTTCTCATCTTCTTTCTACTTCTCATTTTCTCTAATATCATTAAAAATCAATTAAGGTGAGTTTTGTAGCAGAGCAGCACAAAGAGGACCTTCTTCCACCTTTATATTCTCCCATCCTCATCTTCTTTCTGTGCTTCTCATCTTCTTTCTGCTTCTTATTTTCTCTAATTTCATTAAAAATCAATTAAGGTGAGTTTTGTAGCAGAGCAGCACGGAGAGGACCTTTGCAGCAGCACGGAGAGGCTTGTTCTATAGCAGAGTAGCACAGAAACGACCTTTGTAGCAGCACAGTGGGCAATTTGGTAATTTAACACTGCCTTCAACGGTAATATTGATGAAACGCGCATTAGCTTTTACAAAAGGCTCTGAAGAGCTGCCCACTGCCAAAGTCCTCTTCCTTCACAATTTCAAAACGCAACTTTTAGCTAAAGCTGCTTTTAAAATCTAACCAAATGCTCACATTTTTTTTTGGGTTTCAAAAAGCGATTTTTGCCTTCTGAAAGTGCAAACAAAAGGGCACTTTTTCCCATTCTTGCTCTACTTTTTTCTCTCAACTCTTGCTCTCCGCCTCTCTCATTCTTTCTCTCCACTCCCACTGTCAAGGCCAGCCCTAGACCAAGCTTCCTCCAATCTCATCTTTTTTTTTCCGCTGCTGCGTTTGGGTTTTGATTCTGTAGAACTGAAGAATGGCTTAATGGGTTTTGAGTTTTGACTTTTGAGGTACTTGGATTTCTGCCTTTCTGCCTTTCTCTAGACTCTTCTTTAGATTTGTTAAAGACTTAGGGTGAGTTTGGTTCAGCTTTTTGAAACTAGGCTTTTTGAAAAAGTGGGGTTTTCAAAAAGTACGATATGAAATTGGACTTTTTGAAAAAACTGAGTGTTTGGCTAGCACTTATAAAAGTGGAGGTTTGAATTATAAATTACCAAAAAGGACAAGATATATATATATATATATAAGAGAATTCTTTGTTTTAATTATCTCTCTTAATGCAAGTTATGGACACAACATTTTTACAAGTATTTCACAATAAAGTCTATATGACAAGTTGTTAATAATGGTAGACAAAAAAAAAAAAAATGTCACTAGTAGGCCCAAATGAGAACCAATAACAACTTATTGTGTAAAATTTATTATGAGATTGTTATGAAAATATTGTGTCAATAACACTATTTTTTTTTTTCTAAAGAAAATAGCACTAATTTAAAAAGTCCAAAGATACAATAAAATGTGACAATATTTTCACAATACTATTTGTTTTTAGTTGTGGTCAATCCTAGTCTAATAAAAGATTTGATACCTCAACTATTTTGAAACTTTTGTGATTATTTATTGTGTCTTAATACAGTTGTAATTTTCATTTTGTAAATTTCCTTGCATGGACACGTATCCCACTCTACCTTTTACTTTTATTTATATTTTTTATACTTTTTTTTTTCTCAACCACACGTTTCCTTTCACCCTTATCTTCTTCCACCTTTATATTCTCCCATCCTTATTTTCTTTCTCTGCTTCTCATCTTCTTTCTGCTTCTCATTTTCTCTGATTTCATTAAAAATCAATTAAGGTGAGTTTTGTAGCAAAGCAACACGGAGAGAACCTTCTTCCACCTTTATATTCTCCCATCCTTATCTTCTTTCTCTGCTTCTCATCTTCTTTCTTCTTCTCTAATTTCATTAAAAATCAATTAAGGTGAGTTCTGTAGCAGAGCAACACGGAAAGGACCTTTGCAGCAGCACGGAGAGGCCCTTTGCAGCACGGAGAGGACCTTTGTAGCAGCACGGAGAGGCTTGTTCTGTAGCAAAGCAGCATGGAGAGGACCTTTGTAGCAACACAGTGGGCAATTTGGTAATTTAACACTGCCTCCAACGGTAATATTGATAAAACGCGCATTAGCTTTTACAAAAGGCTTCGAAGAGCTGCCCACTACCAAAGTCCTCTTCCTTCACAATTTCAAAACGCAGCTTTTAGCTAAAGTTGCTTTTAAAATCTAACCAAACGCTCATATTATTTTTTGGGTTTCAAAAAGTGCTTTTTGCCTTCTGAAAGTGCAAACAAATGGGCACTTAAGTTTTCTCTGGGCAGTGGGCTGGACGTTTCACCACGTTTGGGCCTTCAAGCTTTTTTTTTTTTTTCTTTTTTGTTAAGCCTGCATTTTTTTTTTTTTTTTTTTTTTTTTTTTTTTTTTTTTTTTTTTTTTTTTTTTTTTTTTTTTGCAGTAGGATTTGTTTTATGTTTTGTGTGGGTGCCATCTTGGCAGGCATCCTCTTGGCTGGGTTGGGGCACTAGGCTTGTACAATGTTGTGTTTAATTTTTTTTTTTTTTTAATCTTGTGTTTTTATATATATATTTTAGTTATTGGTAATATAATGAATAGATCTTTATTTATGCAGGTTGAGATTGCTAAAAACTTGTTATTGTTCGGTGAAATTACAACAATATTTTTTATATAGGTCAGGTTTTATTTCTCATTTGCTCTACACTTGAAAGTTATTTTTTATTTTAATCTTTATAAATATATTGTTTGATTAGAAATGTCTACTAGAAAATATGTATCTGGATATGAAAAATTTTAAAAAGGAAAAAAAAGAAGAAAAACTAATTGAGTCTCAAAAAGGATCAATGGATAAATTTGTTATTAGTAATAAACAAAATATAACACAAAATTTAGATGAAAATATCACAAATGAGCAAGAAATTCACCAAAAATAGATTTTAAATGAAATATATTATAATATAAAAATATTAAATAAATATTAATTTAATTAATACATAAGTATAAACAATAATTTAATTAACCAATAATTAATTGAGGGGAAGCAACTAATAAACAATAATTAATAATTTAATTAACTAATACATTATAAAAGAAAAACAAATTAAATTATGTTAGGCTAAACAACAATTAATAATTTTATAATTAATGAAACAACATTATAACAAATTATAGTTTATAAAAGACAAACAAATTAATGAAACAACTAAACAACAATAATTAATAATTTTATTAATATTTCAAATGAACTTATAGTTTATTGTTTATTCTTTTGCTAGAATTATGGACAAATATTTAATAAGAAAACCACGTAGAAGGCAATTGTAAACTTTATGTATTTGCGTGTTTTTTTTATTGTTGTTGTTGTCAATATACAAATTTTTCTTTTTATTAGATTGTGTAATTTATGCTTGTTGAGGAACATCCTGAAAAAAATTTCTGGAGCCGCCACTGGCCATAGTAAGTCCACAAACTCTTGGAAGTGAGCCCTATGGGTACAAAAGGAATCATAGACAGTTGCCATATCTCCAGTGCTTTTTCACGGTTCCAAAACCCATGCCCACTACCTTCGGCTTCCAGACCGCAAGTTTCACGTACATGTGGGGTTATCAAGACTCTCCAATGGCAAATATTAACCTTAGTGGGTAGTTTGTTTTTGCTACCTCTCCAAATAAAAGCCTTGATCTTATTTGGTATGTGGAGACCCCAAACTATTTTCCAAAAAAGGCTTTGCTTCTAGCAACCTAATGGTGCACCATTGGCCGAGGTGGGTGAGGAAACCATAACTACCTTATAGGAACTTTGAACTGTGAACTTGGCTTTGGATGTATAATCCCATACTAATCGGTCCCTAGGCAGCTGCAAACTCAAAGGAATGCTAAGTATAGCCTTTGCATTATAGACGAAAAAGATTGGCTGAATCATATATGAATGCCATGTTCCACTTTAAGAGTCAATAAGCGAGCTAACTTTCTCATTCACATGCAGAGCTGAGGGGGTTGATGCAATACGAAATGTGGATGGCTGGGGCAACCACTTGTCTCTCCATATCTCAATCGACTCACAATTACCCACTTGCCATCTATGTCCTTTTTTCAATAATTCCCTGTGCAGCCGTAATGCTTCTCCAAGAATAGGAGGGCCAGTTAACAAGCTCAGCCCTAAGGAACTCATCATTGGGGAAGTAGTGTGCTTTAAAGGCCTTGTGCATGTCTGTACGTAGTCTCCAGCCTTGTTTTGCTAGAGGAGCCAAATTAAAAGCTTTAAGGTCCCGAAAACCTAGTCCACCTTCGTCCTTTGGAGCACACATCTTCTCCCAACTCAACCAAGCCATTTTATTCTACTCATTTTAGCAATACTTACAACATTTTAGTAAACCATCGATTAAACATATAATTGTAGAGAATGTACACGACTTACCAAATCTGGAAATGAAAAAATTTAGAAAAAAATATGGGCTAAAGAAAACAATCACAGAAAAACAATATTTACATGATATGGCAATTTGCTTACGCCCACGGAGTTGCAGTGACGATTTTACTATTCACAAGGAAAAATACAAGAAGCAACAATCTCTCTCTCTCTCAAAACAATACACCAACCCTAATCTGAAACAACAGTATTTAATCTTGCACAAAGGATTCACAATGGGCCAAAAACAGGCAAAATAATCTTCCATTAAAAACTATGGCACTTTTATATAAGGTCTGGTCATAATCTAGATCAAACACAACTAGACTTCAAATTGCCCAACAAAACTCCCATTTGGAGTCTAGTTCAATCACCAACACCAACCACCTACCTCCAACACAATCCCTCATCACTACAATTTATCCTCATGTCCTCAAGCAAGAAGACCAACTAAAGCTGCACACAGCTTTAGCTTCTCAATGGAGACACCCTTAGTTAACATATCTGTTGGATTCTTAAATTCACAAATCTTCTCAAGTATCAACCATTCATCTTTGGGAAGATAATGGATAAAGTGGTATCTCATTTGTAAATGCTTCTATTTTGAATGAAAAACTGAATTTTTAGAAAGAAAAAAATAGCACTCTAACTATTACTATGTAGAATACCCATCACCTGCTTCTTAACCAATTTATCCAAGAAACTATGCAGTCAAATCATCTCCTTTGTAGTTTCAGTCTCTGCAACATGCTCAATTTCTATAGTAGACAAAATAACAATCCTTTGTAGATTTGAAGCACCCAGAGTAAATTCAAACCCAATAGTACTCTTTCTACTGTCAACATCACCGGCTAAATTAGCCTCTACATAACCTTGCAGTTTCAAACCTACACCTATGAAGCAAGGACATGTATTTGATAAACCTCTTAGATAACTTAGAGTCCACTTAACCACCTCGCAATGCTGCTTTCCTAGCCTACTCATGTATCTATTCACAAATCCCACAACACGTGCAATGTCTGGTCTTGTACATACCATAGCATACATTAGACTACCAATAGCTAAGACATAGGGTACTGTAAGTGCCAAAAATGAGTTGGCGTAATACAATGAATTTGTAGAGGCGGGAACTTGAATTAAATAACCTAGCACAGTTGAAGAAGAAGAAAAAGACAAGGAACAACAAAGAATACTGGTCCTTGGCTAAAGTCCGAGGACTGATACTTGTATTAGACTGAGCTCAAGAATAGTTTGCTACAATATTTATTTTTCTCTTTTGGATTTTCTAGAACCCCCCCCCCCCTTTTCAGGGGGATCTCTTACATTATATAGCCTCCTTCCACTGATCTTGGCCCTCCATTTGTTGATCATGTAGGCCACTACTCGAGTGCTTGTCCCATCAAACGCCTTCCCAGATCTTCTGTGAGTTGCAACAACCAAGACAGCACTGTTCAAGGGTCTTCTCCACATAAATGCAGCCAGGGGGTTTGGTGGGGTGCATTAAATGTGGTGGCAACCAACATTTCTTTAAACATGTCAGGGCTAACCCCTTCTCTGAAGTTCTTCCTCTGCAGTGTGACCTCCTCTGGTAATGTGCCATCAATGTGACCAAAGCTTGCCTCCCTGGCTTTACCATCCAAGGGTATGGACTTCTCGGAACTGCGTCAACCTCCTCGGACTCGGATATGACACGTGGCATTATTACCTTATTAAATTCCTATATCCCACAATAGCCCCTCGAAACTCTAGTTTTTCCCTTTTATCCGAGGAGAAAAATGAGGTTTTGATCTTGGGTGATTGGCTCCACACGCTTCCCTGTTTTTCCCACATAAGAACATCACTTCGCATGTCCTGTAACCGTTCTTGACGCTTCAGAGTCCGCAACGTCTCATTAAATGCTCCACACGGCACCTTGTCCCACACATCCTACAGTAAGATAGAGATCCTACGACTAGTATTTTCCTCGAAATTTGGGCGAGGTAACTCCTGCCCAACTTTACCTCCTATATAAAGCGCCTGGGGGATTCATTTCGCCCATTTTCCAAATCTTCAAACTTTCAAGAAGCTCCTGAAGTGACCCTTGTCATTATTTTCTTAAGTTCCCTTATTCTTAGGTTCTTTTCTCCTCGGCCTTGTATCACATTCCCTGGGGTGTCTCCTTGCGGTATTGCCCTCTAGGAGAGTGGCATGCCCTCAGAAAGGAAGGGGAGGTCGTTATTCCCATGATTGCCTTCATAGAAGGGGGAATGAGGCTCCCCATAGGTAAAGTGACCAGGGACTACTTAATTGCCCATAGGATTTGCCCTCACCAATGCGTGCCCAACTTTTTTAGAGTCTTGTGTAGTGTAAACGCTCTTAACGAGCAAATGGGATTGGGCCTTACCTGGCACGACATTGTCTGGATGTACGAGTGCCATCTGCTTGCAGACTCTAGCTATTATCTTAAGTCTAGGTCTTCCGACGTTAGGCTTATCTCGTGTCTCCCCAAATCAAACAAGGGCATGAAAGATGACTTTCTGATCGTCTCAAATGAATGGCATGACGGTCTTCACTGTCCAATCCAAGAGGGAGCACCAGGTGGGGTACCCTAGGTTTAGGTCCTTTAACATAGGAATTAGTTTCATAGTTTGCTTCTTTCTTTAGTTCTTCAGTAGTTCATTTCCTTCTGACTGATGACTTGTTTTTCTAACTGTGATTTTACTTCTCGGCTTTTTTTCGCAGATAAGAGATACATGGCTCCCAACCTCAACTTTGTCAACGTTCCAGATCTTAACAGGGTGCTGAGATTCGAGGTGTTCGTGAGCGAGGACAGACAACTGAGAGTTGTCCACCTTATCCTTGACTTCAAACCCCTATCTGATAAGTTTCAAGATGTGGGCAACGCGATCAGAGCGGGTGATTCTCGGCTGGCTCAGATTGATGTTTCGGTGCCCGGATTCCTAACCCGAGAAGGCACCGTACAGGTCGAGCTGCCCTCCCATCGTTCTCCCTGTGAAACAGCAGTTCTGAGAAAAGAGACAGCTTCCTCGGGCCTATCACTCGAGGCGAAGATAGACCAATTTCAGCTCGAGGGAGAGAGAGAGGAGCAGGGAGAGCCTGTGATTCAAGTCTCGGATTCGGAAGACGAGCTTAACAGATCTTCAGGCGTTCGTACCTCCGGATTCATCGTTGCATGCATAGCCAGCAATTCAGAGGAAGAAAAAGAAGAAGAAGAAATACCGCTGGAAAGGAAGAAGGGTCTCCGTGAAATCCTCATAGGCAAGGCCAAAGGGTTGGCGCCCAATGATGCCTCAGGGTCTCAGCTTCCTCCTCCTCCTCCTTCAGCTAACCCCTTTGCGCCTACCAATCTAAAGAAAAGGAAGGACAAGGAGGTGGTCAAAGAGGGGGAGTTGATCCCTTACGATGAGAGGGTTCCTTCAAAGCTTCCAAAGACTGCCAAGGGTAAGGGAAAGGCTTCCTCGATCGAGAGTAAGGAGGATCGGCACGTGGCCGAGGTACGCCCTCTGAATCCGGTGTGGAACCCTCAGATGGAGCTGAATGAGGCAACTATACCATGGCACTCCACCATTAATGAGTTTTAGAGAGGGAACGCCCATTACCTTGCCAGCGCTCTAGAGCAGCCCCTCCTGTTGCCAAAGGACATAGCTACTTTGAAGAATGTGAAGCAGTAGGATCTCTTTTTGTCCCTGAAGAGGGACTTGGCCTTGGTAAGTTTCTCGACACGCCTTACTAACTTTATGCTAGGTTATCTTTTTCTTATTTGATAGAGCATTCCTTTGTCGTTTTTGTGCAGGCTATCTAGGAGGTGTTTATGGCCGAAGAATGGGCGAAAGATGCCCGGAACGAGGCTAGGCTCGCGAACAATCTTCGCGCCGAGACCAACAAGGTTTTGGGCGCCACCGAGCAGAAGAACAAGGAGCTTACTACAAAACTATCTGCTGAGGAGAGGGGGAGGAAAAGTGCTGAGGCTGGCCTAAAAAACGCTCAGACGTAAGTTGAAGAGCAGCGTCAAAAGCTCCACTACACGGAGATAGAGTTGGCCATGGCCAAACAGTAGGTGGTGGACTTGAAGGCAGAGCTGGAAAAGGCTAAGGAGGCTGCTCAGGTGGCTAAGGCAACTGCAGATGCTTCGGAGCAGAAGTATTATGATCTCGGAATGCAGGAGACCGAGGCCCACTTGATTGAGGAATTGGCTGGAGTCTACAGGGAATACTGCCAGGAGGTGTGGACCAAGGCATTGAACCTGGCCAAAGTTCCTACTGCCTCGAAGTGGAGGAGGGCTGAAAACGTTAATTACCCACAAGACCTCCGAGAAGCTCCTACAACACTTCTAGGCCCTGAAGCAGATGCTGCCCCTGCAACAACTGCACCTGAGCAGCTTCCAACCACCCAGGCCTCTCTTCCTTCTCCTAAGACCTCCAAAGGGTCTGGCAAGGTTGATAACCAAGTCCAGAGGGTGGAAGTGGCCAAGGGCAAGGAGGCTGGTCAGGGTAGAGCTCGGCCAGAGGATAAGGGCAAAGGCAAGGAAGCTAAAACTCTGCCAGAGACCAAGGGCCCAGAAGCTGATCGAGGCAAGGAAGCTGCTCCCAAGACAAAGGAGTTTGAGCCGGTCAAGCCTCAGGCCGTGGCCCAAGAGAAGAAGGCCACCTCGGGCAAGGCTGTTGATCCTCCTGTCTCCCAGCCAGCTAGCAAAGAAGATCCTCCTCCTCCAGCCCAGGCTTAGCTTAGGATTTTTCTTTTCTTTCTTTGTATCTTTCTTTTTGTTATGGCAGTTTGCCATGGTTTATGATGTATCTTCCCTTTTAATTAATGAAAAGACATTAACTTTTGCTTTATGACAAGTGAATTTTCAATTTCCCTGCAATATTTATCTATGATTGGCTGTAGTAAATGTTCTGTCTATTGCTGAGAGGTTAGATTGATGATGCTTCTAAGGGTGAAACCATATATTTTAACAAAAAGCTAACAGTAATGAATTGTTGTTAATTCAAGTAAATTAAGCCCATGTAAATAGTAAGAAAAATAACCATGTGTTGGTACTAAAAATTGTATAATCAATAGGAATGTTTAAGTCCTTAGAGACAAACGAGACACTTAGTGGAAAAAGGGTGTTTGAGGCCTCTCATTTCAAGAGTACCTTATGAATGTACCTTCAGCACCCCTCTAACCAAAACCTTGGGTGAGTCCTTGTTTTCCCATAATGATGAATATGCCGAGGTCCCGTCCTTGGTGAAATTATGAGGCGTTAATTTACCCAAGGCATGTGGTCCGAGGGACCAAGTGTAACGACCCCACCCCACCTGTGTAGATATTGTCCGCTTTGGGCCTCATACCCCTCACGGTTTTGTTCTCCCCCAAAGCACACAGCAGTGGGGGAAAAGGCCTCTACACATTGATGGGAGGGCATTCCTTACAAACACATTCACATGTGCTTCCCTAGGCAATGTGGGATTCCATGGAATGTAAGACCCCCTTTTTTGGGTCACTACAATCCACCCCCCTTACGGGCACGCGCGTCCTCACATGTGGGGCCCACACTTCTGGCTAAGGCATGGCTCTGATACCATTTGTAATGACCCAAGGAAAAGCGCTAGCCACATTTGCGCTAGCCACATTTGCGCTATACCTCAAAAGGACTAGTCACAATTGAAGCTCCTTGTAGTTGTTAGTAAAGCCCAAATCTACCCAGTAAATACCCGATGTGTGACTCATCACACACCCACACACATCACACATCACACAATCAATCAAATTGGGGTATCACAATCTCCCCCACTTAAATCCCTAACGTCCTCGTTAGGGCCCACTTTGTGGGGTAGTGTCTCTAAGTCCACACGGGATTACCGGGCCGGCTCTGATACCATATGTAACGACCCAAGGAAAAGCGCTAGCCACATTTGCGCTATACCTCAAAAGGACTAGTCACAATTGAGGCTTCTTGTAGTTGTTAATAAAGCCCAAATCTACCCAGTAAATACCCGATGTGGGACTTATCACACACCCACACACATCACACAATCAATCAAATTAGGGTATCACACCAGGCATGGCCGAGGTTCTGTTTAACCCTTAGAGAATTTAATTGAGGCGTTAATTTACCCAAGGCATGGGTCCGAGGGACCAGGCATGGCCGAGGTTCTGTTTAACCCTTAAAGAATTTAATTGAGGTGTTAATTTACCCAAGGCATGGGTCCAAGGGACCAGGCATGGCCGAGATTCTGTTTAACCCTTAGAGAATTTAATTAAGGCGTTAATTTACCCAAGGCATGGGTCTGAGGGACCAGGCATGGCCGAGGAGGTTTTGTTTAACCCATAGAGAATTTAATTGAGGTGTTAATTTACCCAAGGCATGAGTTCGAGGTACCAGGCATGACCGAGGTTCTGTTTAACCCTTAGAGAATTTAATTGAGGCGTTAATTTACCCAAGGCATGGGTCCGAGGGACTAAGCATGGCTGAGGAGGTTCTGTTTAACCCTTAGAGAATTTAATTGAGGCGTTAATTTACCCAAGGCATGGGTCCAAGGAACCAGGCTTGGCCGAGGTTCTGTTTAACCCTTAGAGAATTTAATTGAGGCGTTAATTTACCCAGGGCATGGGTCCAATGAACCAGGCATGGCCGAGGTTCTGTTTAACCCTTAGATGCAACGACATAGGAACAACAAATGAGATATTCTTGCATTAATAGTAATATCTTTTCAAGTTACTTACATTCCAGGGTCGTAGCATAGTGTTTCCATCCAGATCTTCTAATCTAAATGCACCTATGCCTGCTACTAAGGTGATGCGGTAAGGACCTTCCCAATTTGGCCCCAATTTTCCCCAAGTTAGGTTTCTTGTATTTCCGACCACTTTCCTGAGGACAAGGTCCCCTGGCATGAGTGGCCGTGACTTCACCTTTTTATTGTAACCCTGCTCCACTTCCCATTCTTCTTTTTTACTACCACAGTATTAGCCAGCCACTCCGGATAGAAAATTTCCTTTGTTGCCCTAACTTGTTTCAACTTGTTGACTTCTTCTTTTACTACATTGGAATTCTCATCGGAGGATCTTCGAGGTGGCTATTTTTTTGACCGAGCTTTGGGATTCACGTTCAGCTGATGACATATGAAGTTCGGATCAATCCTTGGCACCTCGTATGGGTCCCAGGCGAATACGTCAATATGCTATTTGAGGAAAGTCACCAACTTGTCCCTTTCTGCTGGTGTTAGATGCGCTCTTAGATGAAAGTATTTATCGGGATTACCATCGATAGTCACCTTGATAAGGCTCTCACAGGCCTCTGCCGCTCCTACCCTATCATCCTCGGCCTCGGCTGAGATAAGCATTAACTGCTATAACTTTGGTGGCGCCTCATTCATTCCTTTCGAAGGGGTTCGATGGTTGATTGCTACAATGAGGCATTGTCTCGCCGAGGCTTAGCATCCTCGTATCTCTTCGATCTGACCTTCGGTCGGGAATTTCACCTGTTGATGCAGAGTGGATGATATGGCTTCGAGAGTGTGTAGCCACGGTCGAGCAAGAATAGCTGTGTATGGTGAATACGCGTCCACCATAATGAAGTCCACCAACACCTCTTCCTTCTCTACTTGGACTGGCAGCTTGATTCTTCCCTTTGAGATAACCATTTTCCCATCGAATCCCATGAGTGGGGCTCCGTAACTCTCCAGGTCTTCCTCCTTTAGCCCCAGTCCTCTAAACCAATCGGGGTACATGATTTCAGCCCCACTTCCCCCATCGACCATTACCCCGTGCACATTGAAGCCTCCAATACACACTATGACAACCAGAGCGTCAACATGAGGTTGGGCAATGCCGACCAGGTCTTCATCAGAAAAACCCATGACCAGACTAGGTTCCATCCTGGCCCTCTTGCAGAGGTCTTCTCAGCTAAAGTTGGTAACGAGGGGAGACACAGACATCACCCCTGTTGACGAGGCCAGCGTCTGCTTCAGTTTGACAAGGATAACATGAATAGTTCCCAAGGGGGGCCGTGGTGCTTGCCCTCCCTAGTATCCATGTTGTGAGGCTCCTCTTCGTGCTGAGGTCTCGTTCGTGAACTTTCCTAGCTTTCCTTCCTTAAGCAGATGGTTCAAGTACAACCGTAGGGTTTTGCACTCCTCAGTGGTGTGCCCTTTATCCTGATGATATTGGCAATACACTGACTAATTTCTTCGAGTCGGGTCTCTACCCATCTTGTGCGGCCAAGTGAAGTAAGGCTTATTCCAAATCTTCTGCAGTATTTGGTGGACTGGGACCCTGAACACCAAGTTAACCGGTTGGACCTCGCTCGGCTGTCCCTGACCACGGAAGTTTACCTTGGGCCAGTTTCCCTATATCTTATTGAAGCGGTTATCCTTCCGGTCGTGGAAGCCCTTTGCCTTTCCCTTAACTTGTGCTCAATCATCTTCCACCCTCTTGTGCTCGTCTATCCAGTCCATCAACTGTCTCATGTTCTAAGCAGGTTTTATGGTGAGGGACTCCCATAGGTCGGACTCGATGGGTAGCATGCTCTTGAAGGTGCGTACTGCCACGTCCTCAAAATCCCCATCCAACTCGTTGTATAGTTCCCAGTACCTATCCGAGTAGGTCTTCAAGGTCTCTCACTCTCTCATCGACAGCGCTAGCAAAGAGTCTAATGTCCTTGGCACCCTACTACACGTAACGAACCTTGCACCAAAAGCTCTGGTGAGCTCCTCGTAGGAATCAATGGACTTCTCACGTAGTCCATCAAACCATATCATTGCCACTAGGCTGAGGCTGGAGAGAAACACCTTGCACATCAAAGTCTCGTGTTTCTGGCGTATATGGCCATCTTCTGATTGAAGTGGCTAACGTGTTCTATGGGGTCAATCCTCCCGTTGTAAACAGCGAATGTGGGTTACGGGAAGCGTTTGGGCAGCTTAGCCCTTTTGATCTGCCTTGTGAAGGGTGACTTGGATATTTGGGAAAGGGCCTTGCTCATGGCGTCTCTATCCCTATTTTCCCTGGGAATAGGCCTGTGTCGCCTACGATGCTGTCTTTCTTTGTGTGAATCTTCAGAGGAATCAGTTTCCGTTTCACTGGGAGGCATCCTACTTCTCCTACGGCGCCTCCATTCTGGCCCTGAACTAAAGCCCGAGCTCGTAGTGAGACTCCTACTCCGTCGGTTTCTCTGGAATGGTTCACCTCCCGTCTTAGGCCAACGGTCTCATTTGAGAGATAACAGGGAGTAGAACCTAGCTATCTCACGATCCCGGCAATTTTCCAGGTTTACGAACTGGTCCTGCCGCTCAGGATGAGAACTCACGGATCCTTCCTAGCTGGACATCCTTTGGCGTTCTCCTTGAAGGTGTGTAGGTTAAGTGAAGTCCCCACAGACGGCGCCAATTGTAAATGCCAAAAATGAGTTTGCGTAATACAATGAATTTGTAGAGACGAGCACTTGAATCAAATAACCTAGCACAATTGAAGAAGAAGAAAAAGACAAGGAACAACGAAGAATACTAGTCCTCGGCTAAAGTCCGAGGACTTATACTTGTATTAGACTGAGCTCAAGAACAGTTTGCTACAGTATTTCTTTTTCTCTTTTGGATTTTCCAGAACCCCCCCTTTTTCAGGGGGGTCTCTTACATTATATAGCCTCCTTCCACTGATCTTGGCCCTCCATTTGTTGATCATGTAGGTCACTACTCTAGTGCTTGTCCCATTAAACGCCTTCCCAAATCTTCTGTGAGTTGCGGCAACCAAGACAACATTGTTCAGGGGTCTTCTCCACATAAATGCGGCCAGGGGGTTTGGTGGGGTGCATTAAATGTAATGGCAGCCACCATCCCTTCAAACATGTCAGGGCTAACCCCTTCTTTGAAGTTCTTCCTCTACAGTGTGACATCCTCTGGTAATGTGCCATCGATGTGACTAAAGCTCGCCTCCCTGGCTTTACCATCCGAGGGTATGGACTTCTCAGAACTGCATCGGCCTCCTCGGCCTCAAATATGACACGTGGCATTATTACCTTATTAAATTCCTGTATCCCACAAGTACCTTACTCATATGTGTGGACGCAAGGGAGGGGGGGTCAAAATGGAGTCGCCACCTAGTTTTTGCAATGGTAGAGAAACCATATATATAGCATCCTTTCGAGGAAGGACCTTTTGATCTTACTACTAGAAATATGGGTTCGGAGTTAAGGTACAGTCTTAGGAAGGTGTTAGGCATCCAAAATCGCCCAACTCTAAGGTTGGCTTCCCATCATTGTGTCTTGTGTCTTATGTCTTAACCCTATTAAATGCACACTCAATATACTTGTATCTAATTCACACATACGCTAACATACATCTACCAATCAACATGGTATCAAACATCCCTAACCATACATCTGTCATGCTCACAAACAAAGCCCACCATACATCTAGTCATGGCACAACATCTCATCATAGACCATAGCATTCATCTAGCATGGCATCTCCTAACATTCATCTAGCATACATCTCAACCAACCTAGCATTCATCTAATCAAGGCATCAAAGCATGTCAAACTAGGCAGCAACAAAACAAGGTAGCAACATATGAATCATTAAAAGCATTGCATGTACACTTTGGAAATACTCAACCAAACAAGCTGTTGGAAAAGTACATGTTTGTATCACATACAAAACATACGCGACGAAAAATTAACGGATCTACTTCATTCGCAATTGATAACATGTACTATGTAAGTTTCAAAACCAACGATTAGAAGTACTTGGGAACACTTTTAATCTTCACTCCAATTCCACTAACGCCTAAGAAGTGTGGTCTCTCAATCAGTTCAAGGGAGAATAAGAGAGTGGCTTTCTCTCACACATACACACCATTTCACAATAATGTCTCACATAAAATTCTGTATGTTTCTCCCTTAATATCTAACTGATTATCTGATTGGGCTAGCCTTTTGGGCCATTCCAATTGGGCTTAAGTATGTGGCTTGGAGTGGGACCAAAAGGGAATCAATAAGACTCTAGCTCCAATGGGCCTTGGGCTTTTCTATCAACTCTTAACAAGTCTAAAATTACCATTAATTATATTCAATATCACTATATGAATATAATTGCACTCTAGGCCTTATTAATAAATTATATTCCAATACTTTATTATACATGCAACCCCTTCATTAAAATATTCATAGTAATAGAAAGTCATGAAAGTTGACTGCCATTTTGAAGATTACTACATCTTAATCCTTAAGTACCCGGTTTAATCCTTTAAGTTATTCATCATATATTTATGAAATTCAATTTCAAAAATATATACTTTAGTAACTCCTTACTAAAGTGGTTAGGCCCAACACTTTAAATAACCAAACTCATTAAACTTATCTCAAGGGAATATTTTATATCTCCGTTAAGAAATTATGAATTTCATCTTGAGAATATATGTTCCATCAAAATTAAATGCGACTGCCCAACATATTGAGGTTTTGATCGTGACTTTAGATCTTACTCCTGATATATCAAAGCAACCTACACCTCATGATCAGGTCCATTATTCTCTCAAGATTAAAAGTTGATGTAAATAGAAGTCGTGAGATTTATTATTTATTTGACAGTCGTTAGGAAAATAATAAATCTCACAGCGGTCCAGTTCAATATGTCTTAACTCTTAAAACATATCAACATACCAACTAGAAGTCTTCACTTCCATGATCCAGACAAATCATCTTAGTATGTTATAGTGTTCGCAGATGAAATGCTCAATTTCATCACCGACTACGAACTACAATTCTGAGTTTACAAAGAACTTGTGATTTATATCTTCTGTGACTAAATCACATAAATCACATACTATGCATCTCATGGACTATGATAATGTCCCATTAGTTCATTTATAAATAGTCTCATATAATTCAACAATTTAATTATTTATGACATGCCAATAAATTGGATTTTAGGGCATAAACCCCAACACAAGCATAATCATCTCTAACACCAAAACAAGATCGTATCATAAATGCATGAACATTTCCAATGCATGACTTACCTTTTACTTACCTTGCAACAACTCAGCACCCATGGCATTTATGCATGAGCATGTGAATGAATGATCATGTCATCAAAACAATAAAAACACAAAATAAACTCTAATTCTAACATGTGATTGCAAACAAGCAATTAAACATGTGAAATAGAGACTTCTGGAAGTATAAAAACATGGAAGAGAAAATAAACAAAACAAACATATGAAAGTAGAAGCAAAACAAACAGAAAACAAAAATTAGGGTTTCTGGGCAGCGGCTTTCGCACGCAAGAACAAGCCAGCGTACACAGGTAAGATTATGTGTACGCAGGTTCTTGTCCAAAAACCCTAAAAACACCAAAAATAGGGTAGAAGCTCAAAACGGAAATTTTAAAGCTAGAATAACATGCTAAAGCATATTATAACAAGGAAATAAAGCAAACAGAAGATTAAAGGGCAAAAAAAAAAAAAAGGTTTAAAACTGATACCTCAAAGAAAAGCTCTTTAAGTTTGATTTTTTACCGTTCCCCTAAGTCCAATCTATTCACAATTTAATAAAAAATTATTAGTAATTTTTAAACTCAAAGATCAAAGCCAGAAAATGCCTGAATCAAAAGAAAATTGACTTGAGGGTGTTTTGTGAAAAACTCCCTTTTGATTCACTATTTCTAATAAATCTTAGTGTTTTCCCGTGGGATTTTTGTGTGTTCTGAAAATATACCATGTAAGGCTCTTTATAATGTGAAAAAAATGGGTTTGGAATGATCCCCAGACGATGTGGGATTTGTTCCAAACCTCAATATAAATGCAGAAAACTTGCCTTGTTTAGGTTTCTAGAAATCGCTATGCGTGCGCAAGATCAAGCCTGCGTACGCATGCAGAAAGCCGCGTACGCGGGCTGATTCATGCGTATGCATAGCAAGGGTTTCCTTTGGCCTTATTTTTCAAAAATTGATTTATTTGCTCATTAAAAGTTATATTTCTCATTTTAACACTTCTCAAGTCAAATAACTTCTGATTGGGCCCTAAACCAACCTCGGGGTCTTAGAATTCAGCATCATTGGGAAACGGGGGCCCGATCTTTACTTAGTCTAAAATGACTACCCAAGAGCATGCTCACTAGTTTATCTTCATTCATATTAAACCTGCTAAGAACCTTCTTCACATACTATGTCTATGAAAGCTTCAACATACCATTAGCCCTATCTCTAGTTATTCTCATACCAAATATTTGTTTCGCAACTCCCAAATCCTTCATTGCAAACTGTTTTGACAACTGCTTCTTTAGATTATTAATCTCCTCAGTGCTAGACCCCGCAATGAGCATATCATCCACATACAGCAGTAAAATGATATAAGAGTTATCAAAGAACTTAACATAGCAATAATGATTAGCTTCACATCTCTTGAACCCAATTCTAATCATAAAACTGTCAAATTTCTTATATCATTGTCTTGGAGCATGTTTTAAGCCATACAAGCTCTTTCTCAGCTTGCATATCTAATTGGTCAAGATGTATATTCTCTACAGATTTCTTCTGCTAAAAACCTTTGAAAACTAATTTGGTCTTGTAGCATTTGGTCTTGTAGCGCTTGCTACCATCATGCTCAGAAAATTTCCCCATTAAATACTTCACGTGTGAATCTCTATCTCTTTGTGGGCATTGACCAAGTCCTACTAGCTAGCACTTTTGGCAACACACCTTTGTTAGACTTTTTAACCAGGATCTTTTTTGTGTGGGCCACTTAGGCATGATATGTCCTTGTTAGGGGAAGTGACCTTGAACACCTTGTCACCTTTACTACACACTACTTAAGCTCTGAAACTATTTTTTTGTGGAGATAAACACCTTAGGGAGACTCTTTAAGTAGTCAATATAACATATAGAGACACACTTAACCCAAAAAGCCAAAGCTAAATGGGTATGAGCTCAACTATTTTATATTAACTACTCATTCTTCTTATCATTATTCAATATGGGACTTCATTCACACATGTATACCTAACAATAACATATACAAAAAATGTAATAGACAACACATAAAAAAAATCGTGGGAATCTAAGATGGCAAACACATTATGCACATGCTTATTAGACAACTCTCAAAGATAAATAAGCTCTCTTATATTCTTTTATCTTTTTTTCCCTTTATTATTAATAAGTTAAACACATGCCTAGTAGATTTTGAATACACTACCTCTCCCTTCGCCCTCACTCTTAAGAGGAGGAGATGTCATTTGAGCTAGGACTCGTTGATTAGCCCTCGTATTCTAGTTTATTATAATTTCTTTTAGTCCATCAAATTAATAGTGGGTTTATCAGCTCACATTAATATTAACATCATAGTTGTTGTGATAAGATGCTATATTAATGAGAAAATATCTTAGAAAATAGCTTAGTTGAACATCTATACTCTATAATAATGGAAGCCTTGCAATAAATTTTACAAAGCTCCTGTTGCACCATATCATCAACATCTTTTCCTATTTTCTTTTATTTATTTATTTATTGTTGTTGTTGTTGTTGCAAATTTTATTTTGTTCAATCTTTCATCTCCTTCGACCATTACCTTCTTAATTCAACCTTTCATCTCCTCCAAACCTCCAATCGTTATCTTCTTAAATTTTCCATTTCATTCTCTTTATGAACTATTAAATTTTTTTCCTTTATATCTTCTTAAATTCTACCATTTCATTTTGTTCAACATTTCATCCTCTTCAATCCTTCCTTTTCAATCTTATTTTTCATATAGATTTCGTATAGCTATTTTCACATCTCTCACTTATTCCTTCCAAGTTCTATACACAACAAAAAAAAAAGGGTCAAATACATTCTTTATTTCTTCAATTTTGTTTCTCTTTTGTTTTTTTTTTTTTTAATTATTGTTTCTTCCACTTTTTTTCCACTAATAATTCTTTTTCTTTTTCTTTTTTTGTTGATTTAATGCTAAATCATTTTTTTTCTTTTTTTTAAATTATTATTTACAACTATTTTATGTTGGCTTTAATTCCGTGCCAAATTTTATTGTAATTTCATTCAATCATTTTTCCCTATATTTATGTGGGTTTTTAATTGTAAGGGATGAGTGTGAGAGAGTGTGAAGACTCAAGCTTAAAATGAAGAACTAGTGGATTTCGCAGGAACAAGAAGCTAACTCGCGAAGTAGCCACGTGTAGAGGACATGACTGGAATGCAAAGAGTCATGTCAGCCTGGAGTTCTCGCGGGTAAGGCCTTCCGCGAAATACTCGCAAACATTCTATTTGGCTATTTTGTCATGTTTTATTTTACCAAGTCTTTACCCACACTATATATACCATCATTACCCACATATTGTAAGGTGTGCTTTTCAGAGAGAAAACCCTAAAATACACACTTGAGAGTTAGAGATTGTTATACCCAAAATCATCTACACATTTCCTTGTGGTTTTTCTCTACTCCTACCTCTCCATATCCAAATCCTTGAGAGGTTGATAGCCCAAACACTTACCATACCCAATCTGAGTGTAAAGTGAGGTTTTGGTGCTGCTAGGAAGCATTGGAAGAAGCTAATAATTGGCGGATGCAATCGGGCTGAATTGCAGGATCCGGGAAAGCTAGAGAAGACAAGGTTCTAAGAAGCCAGTTGGTAGCAGGAGCTTGGAGAGCTCAAGTACATTGGGTAGACTAGGCTTGGAGGCTTGGAGGGTCTTTTCTTATTCATGTACTCCAACTTATTCTCTAGTGGATCGATTTACAGCTTGGAGGGCGGCGGAGAGGTTTTTCGCCGAGTTCTTCGGTTTCCTCTTTGATAACACGTCTCGGTGTTATCTTATGTTTGCATCTCTCTTCCCTACTCTGAAGCTTTACTTTATATTGTTGATAATGGATGAATATGGCTTAGGGTAGTGTTATCGGTTGTTTGCGCTCATTTACTCTTATTCCGCACTTAGTCTAAGTTAGAGTAAAAGCAATCAAGCTGTAATTTTAATTTGGGGGTCTAAACAAGCTCTTGTGTTTTCACACAAATCCGAGCTTTCACTCTTTAGTAAATTTGTTTTGGCTTAGGCATATAGGTGTTTTGGTGTTCAATTTCTGATCAATGTCACTTTCTCTATATTACTTTGATTTGATTCAAATTTGGGTTAAAAATTAAATGTTTTTGAAGTGAGGATATGATTTTTTTTTTTTTTTTTTTAATGATCCATTTAGATGTTGAATTATGAGGCTTTACTCTCTCTTTTTTTTTAATCATTCTGGATGGAAAATTTTGTAATTTTTGTGGAGAAAACATTCTTAATAGTTGTTTTTTCCTTTTTAAAGAACTCTATAACATAGTTATTAAGACAAAAATAATGCTTAATCAAATGAAAATAATCGAATAAATAACATATTTTGACTTTTAATATTAATCCACATATTTGTATAAATATGTTTTTATAATTATATACATACAAATATATAATATTATACACAAGAATCCTTAGAATAAGATTCCAACTTAGCACCATTTTCTTGAGATTTTGAGGGGGGGAAAAAGGCTCTTTGAAGAATACAATACATGAAAGTTCTAAGATGTGTTAGGGGGAGTTATTGTCTATTCTTGATTCACGGGGAATATAAACAGAAAATACTAACATCACAATTTTTGCTACAACTTGTTTACGTAACGAATTGTGAGTGATGTAATAATTAAAAATGATAAGTTCATAATTTCATCGCTTATTACTTATCACGTGAGAAAGTGATGACAAAAAAAAATTATGAACCCATCAATATAAACTGATAAGCGTTCAAATTTCCTCTTTGCGCTAATCAACCCAATTACGAACCTGACGTGAATGTGACGGGTCATTTTTTTTAGGCTGGTGAGTCATATCTTTGTTTTCTGGTGTTTGTGGCGGCTCTGAGGGCACGTTTGGTACATGTGTTTAAAAACTGAAAATTGTTGTTTAAAAACATATGTAGATATATATGTGGGTGAAAAAATGTATAAAAATACGTATAATGTTATTTAAAAACACAAAACAAGCACCCCCTCAGGGTTTTGGGTAAAAAGTATATTCGTTTTGGTTTTTATTCTTTTTGGTTTTTGTTTTTCATTGTGGTAGGAAAAGGTCACATCATTTCTCTTCTGTCTGAGCCATTTTGATTGGTTTCTTACCTTCTTCTTCTTTTTCTTTTCTTAAAAGTTTATTTTTTTATAAGTATGTTTTTGTCTTTACCTTTTCGACCATGATTATTGAGTGTTGACTCGTGTTTCATCTTCCATTGTGCCTTCTTGCTTCTTCGCTACACTTTCACTTTTCACTGCAAAAGTTGAACTGGGTCTCTTCGTATTCAACTCTACTATCTGTTTTTGCTTCGCAATCTTAAGACACAGGAGTCAAAGACAGAAAGGTACGTGTTTTCTACCCTCCATCTTTGCTTTGATTTACAAATTTATTATAGTGACAACTGAAAAGATTTATGCTACATTACTATCCAAATTCCCTAGTTTTGTTCTCTTTAATTATCTTCTTGGTTTTAAGTTTTTTAACTTCGTGCCTATCTTTTTTATATAAAAATAATTTTAAAAAGAAGTGTGCCAATTCTCCCTGCCTCCAAAAAGCAGCACAAGAATTTCCTCCAAAAATAGAAAAAGAAAAAAGAAAAGGAACACAAGAAAAAGGCCCCCCTCGTACCCAAAAAAAAAGTGTGATTTAAAAAAAGGAAAATTTAAATTTAAAAAATATATATATATATAAATTACTTGGAATTTAACTTGTGTTGTTCTATGTCTGTGTTCCAAATCCAATCCTACTTCTCTCCCCCCATTTTCTACTTATAGAAAAAAAAAAAAAAAGATAAAAAAATAATCTTGGTAGAATATATACAATACCATGGAACTTTAGAGGTTTTTTTGGTGATGCTTTGATTGATATGGTTAATTGATTGTAAAAACAACAAAAGGATTTTATACAATATATCGCACAAGTTCCATTGATAAAACAAATTTATATGGATTTCTGATTTTAAATATAAAAATGTTAATATTTCTTATAAAAAATTCTTTTTTATCTTATTTGTGGCTTAATGATTTAATTAAAGTATTTTGTTGTTGTGGTAGATACATAACATGGAGAGGCATCTGAGAACGCAAGTTGGCAGATCTACTCTTCGAAATATACACCCATATCTATGCCCATTATAAGGATCCCATCAAACCTCTTATATTAGTATGGTCATGCTATCGAGCCCTCTTAGGGCATTGGTTAACCATCCATTTTAGGAAAGTTTTGACATCAATTAATGGCCTTTTTATCTTTTCCCATAAAAATTATCTTTAAATAGATTATTAAATAATGCCCTAAGGGCATTCGTTAGCATTTTCATATTATATTATTTATGATGAATTGCAAACCACACCCCTAAAATTGGGAGACGTTTGAATTTTGAACCTTGAAATTTCATAATTTAGATTTAACCCCCTTAAGTTTGAAGGTGTTTGAATTTTACACATTGGCGTTTCATAATTTGGATTTACCCCCCTAAAGTTTGAGAATATTTGAATTTTACTTTCTAAATTTTTAAGGTGTTTAGATTTTTATAACCTGAAGTTTCAGAATTTGGATGTGTAAAATCTAAACACTCTCAAATTTTAGGAAGGAAAATCCTAATTTTGAAACCATAAAATCTAAGCACTCCAAACTTTAGAGGTAAAATTCAAATTCTGAAATTTCAAGGTATAAAATCCAAATACCCCAAAGGTTGGTGTAGTTTGCAATTTAGCCTATTATTTATAACCTCCATTAATGTCTTATCAATAATTATCGTAATTATTAACTTTTAATTAAAAAAAAAAAAAGAAAAAAAAAAGAGAGAAGTAGGATTACTTACTAGTTACTAGCCTTGGCAGAGGGGGAGGACATGGCCCTCTGGCTTTTCAAAAATTTCCCCCTCTTTATTTTAGTAAGAAAAATTTTTAAATGTGTAAATTTTGTTTTATGCCCCTTCATATTTTTATTTAAAAAAAATATATATTCAAACACTCCTTTATACTCTTTAAAAAAAGAAATCAACGTTCAATTCATATATAATTAAATTACGAAACATTTGAAGGCAAAAATATATAAATAAATAGTTTTAGTAAATGCTCCTTTTCATTTTTCATTAGAGAGTTGAAAAATTTTTAAGTACTCTTAGAGTATGGAAAAATTGAGCTCTCTTCTCTCACATTCGTGGGGGACTTTACCATGAATTTAATGAGTAAACTCCATTATGAATGTAAGAGGAGGGAGCACTATTTTTCATACTCCGAAAATACCTAAGAATTACTCTAGACACTTCATTTGGAAGTTACACATTTTTTTTTTTCATATGTTGAGATTTATATGATAAGTCTAGGACCTGTTATTGGGTTTTTCACTTTTTCTTCTCTTATATTATATTATGATTTATTCTCGTTGAATGCATTTTTAGTTGTCTTTTTCTTGGTTTTTAGCTTGCAGCTACTTCCATACACACCACTAAATAAAAGGAAACAATAGAGCGAACCAGAAGCTGAAGGAAAAGGGGAGACAGATATTGAAACACGAATGGATTTTGTTAGTGTGATTGTTAGTTTGATTGCCAGTGCGATTGTTGCAAAAATTGTCGAGTCCATTGCCGCACCAATTGGACAGTGGTTCATCAAGTACATGGTTGAACCAGTTGGACAACGGCTTACCAATTACGTGGCTGAACCTGTTGGACAGTGGCTAGGTTATTCATTTCACTATAGCAACAACATTGCTAATATGGAGGAAAAAGTAGACAAATTGCGGGATTTTAGAGAAAGGTTGCAATATTCCATTGATGCTTGTAGAGGAAACCGTAAAGGAATTAAAGCTGATGTTAACAAGTGGTTAGAGAATGTGGATGTGATTATGGGAAAGGCCAAGGAAGTTCTTGAAGATGAAGAAAAAGCAAAGACAGAGTGGTCCTATAGGACATGCTTGAACTTGAAGCTACGGCATCAACATAGTAAGAAAGCAAAGAAGATAGTGAAAGATATTGATGAAGTCCTGAAAAATTGCGAATTTGATAATGTTTCCTATATGGATTACATGAACTTTGGGTCAAGAAATTCAATTGTGGCGGGACTTATGGTGGCACTTGGAGATGCTAATATCAACATGATTGGGGTGTGGGGGATGCCTGGTGTGGGAAAGACTACACTGGTGAGAGAAATTGCTAAGCAAGTCAAGAAAGAAAAGTTATTCGATGAGGTGGCTATAACAACTGTGACGCAGAACCCAGACTTGAGCCGCATTCAAGGAGAAATTGCAGACAAACTAGATCTAAAGCTTTATAAGGAAACTCTAAGTGGAAGAGCAGATCTTCTAAAGAAGAGGTTAGAAGAAGAGAAGAATCACAGAATACTTGTTATCCTGGATGATATATGGAAGAAAATTGATTTGAATGAAATAGGAATCCCTTGTAACGGATGTAAACTATTGGTAACATCCAGGAATAGGGATATATTATCTTCTGAGATGGGCACCCAAAAGGATTTTAGGCTCCAAGTTTTACCTAAAGAAGAAGCATGGAGTTTATTTAAAAAGTTGTCAGGTGACTCTCTCAAAGATTCAGATTTTCGATCCAAAGCAATTGAGGTATCCATAGCTTGTGCAGGTCTACCTCTCGCACTTGTAACAGTTGCAAAGGCATTAAAAAACAAGTGTTTGTTTGAATGGGATGATGCCCTACAACAACTACAGAGGCCCTCCCCTCGAAACCAGAAAAGAATGCAGGAAGTTATCTATTCAGCAATAAAGTTGAGTTTCAATCATCTTGAAAGTGAAGAGCTCAAGTCCTTCTTTTTGCTCTGTTCTCAAATTCAAGTTGGTTCTAGCATTTCATATTTGGACTTGTTAAAAAAATGTTTTGGTCTGCGTTTATTTCATGGCATCAGTACATTGGAAGAAGCAAGAAAAAGAATATATACTATGGTTCGTAGCCTTAAAGACTCTGGCTTATTGTTAGATACTCCTCATACTAGTCGGTATTTCCATATGCATGACCTTGCTCGGGATGTTGCCCTCTTAATCGCATACGAGACTCAAAATGTGTTAACGATGAGAGATGATGGTCCAGTAGAATGGCCGGATGAGGATGATATAAAAATATGCGAAAAAATACTTATTCTTAAAAGGGACATTCATGAACTCCCTGACAAGTTGGAATGTCCAAAACTAAGATTCTTGGAGGTGTATCCCAAAGATCGAGATGGTTTTTTTAAAATTTCAAACACTCTTTTCGAAGGGATGAGAAAGCTAAAAGTTCTAGATTTGACTTACATGCGACTTTCATCACTTCCTTCCTCACTTAATCTCCTCACAAACCTGCAAACATTGTGTTTGGATCAATGTGTGTTGGGAGACATAGACGTAATTGGAATGCTGAAAAATTTAGAAATTCTTAGCCTTATTTACTCAGAATTTAAACAGTTGCCAAGAGAAATAGGGCTTTTGACTCGTTTACGGATGTTGGATTTGAGCAATTGTACCAAACTTGAAGTGATTCCACCCAATGTCCTTTCATGCTTGATACAATTAGAAGAGCTATATGTCGGCAATAGCTTCACCCAATGGGAGGTTGGAGGAGTCAACAATGAAAGAGCTAGCCTTGCAGAGCTAAAGCATTTGTCACAGTTGACCACTTTAGAAGTACATATTCCAGATGCCAATATACTGCCAAAAGATTTGTTGTTTGAGAGGTTGAAAAGATACAAAATATGTGTAGGAGATATGTGGGATTGGTCTGATAAACATGAAAACTCAAGAGCACTAAAACTTAAGCTGAATACAAGCTTTCACTTGAAGAGTGGGATCAAAATGTTGTTGAATGGAATAGAAGATTTGTGCTTGGATGAGTTAAAGGGTGTTAAGAGTATCATATATGAATTAGATACGAAAGGTTTCCAACAATTGAAGCGTTTTCATGTCCAAAACAATGCCGAGATTGAGTATATCATCAACACTAGGGGGTGGGTTATTGCAGATGTTTTCTTTCCTGTCTTGGAGATATTTTCTCTAAAGAACATGATCAACCTGGAAGAAATATGTCATGGCCAACTTCCTTTGACATCCTTTCATAACTTAAGAATTGTGAAAGTGGAATGCTGTGAGAGACTAAAATTTGTCTTTTCATCATCCATAGCCAAAGGCCTTTCACAACTTCAAGAATTGGAGATAAGAGAATGCAGCATCTTGGGTGCAATAGTCATAAAAGAAGATGGTGGACCAGAAGACAGAGATTTGATCTTGTTCCCTCAATTGCGTCACTTAGTACTATATCGACTTCCAAAGCTCATGAGCTTCTTAAACACACAAAAGTCAATCATAAATGATGCTGGAGAAATCATTCCTGAATGCGGTTTGGATTTTCAGTTGCCAATCCTTCAAGAAAAGGTACGTTAAAGTTTAATTTCCCTGATAATGATCCCACAGACATAGCTCACATCCACATAGATGTGTCAAGCTCATTAATCTAACTGACATATTTGATTAGTTTGTCAATTAAGAGATTACTCAAATTTTAATTTCAACTAGTCACAGATCCACGCGACGCGATGCGTGGGAATAGATAATTATATTTTAGTTATGGTATAATATATAATTTGTTCTCTAAATTTTGTGGAAAATAATTTGTTCTCCTATAAACTTGAACAATTTCTAAAATTATTTTTCATATATCTTTCTCAAAAAATATATCATCATTTTATTATTTGGATTTATTTGATTGATATTATTCATTTTTTAGGCGGTCCATATTTTGATAAATTATATTATCGTGCTTTATATTTTCCTAATTTCTTTTTCCAATAGAACTATGTTGTTTGAGTTTCAAATATATTATTCAAAATTTTCATTCTCTTAAAAAGAGATTATCATATTTATAATTTTTCTTATCATAGGAGTAGTTTCGAACTGTTGATTGAATTTCATTTACTAATATAGATACATGATATTGAAATTGCATATTTTTTAGACATTCTCAAGATACTATACCATATTATAAATTTAATATTTAAAATAATTTGTAGGAAAAAAAATAGACTTTATGTCTAAAATTGAACACTTTACCTATCGAAATGAAAGAAAATAATCTATATAACAACATAAAGAGAACATGATCCTTTTTTTTTTTTTTTTACTACTACACTCCTGTTAAGTCTTTTCATCCGTCACCTCATTGGTCACATCATTATTCTTTTTTTTTTTTAACTTTTAATTTGTTTACAATATTAAATATATTATTAATTTAATATTTAAGAGATTATTTTATAAATTTAATATTTATTAAGATTTAATTCCTAAGAGACTATATCATATTATAAATTTAATATTTAAAATAATGTGTAGGAAAAAAAGTAGACTTTATGTCTAAAATTGAACACTTCACCTATCGAAATAAAAGAAAATAATATGTATAACAACATAAAGAGAACATGATCTAAATTATTTTTTTTACTACTACACTTTTATTTATTAAGATTTAATTGTCTTTAACTAGATCTTCATATTGCATTTTTGTTGCTACACTCCTATTAAGCCTTTTCATCCGTCACCTTATTAGTCACATCATTATTCTTTTTTCTTTTTTTACTCTTAATTTGTTGACAATATTAAATATATAAATATATTGGCTATACAAATTCATCTTAGGCATTTTTAACTTTACATATTCATTTACTTTAATTTTGATGTTATAACTAAATAATAAATCAATGAAAAATAAAAATAAAAATAGTCTATACATATTCATTGTGGGCAGTTTAATTTTAATAGGTGATAGACACATTCAAATACATAGCCAATATTATATTTTGATATAAATTCAAAATCTCACTTCCAAAATAACTAAGTATTATGTCAAAAAAAAAAAAAAATCAAACAAAAACTAAAAGAGGGAGAGAGAAGACTTGTGACGAAAAACATAAACAATCAAACACACCACCAAATCGTATTAAGCCAAAATAATATTATATAAAAAAAAATACAATAATTCATTAACCTACAGTAAAGTTGCAAAAAAGAATAAATAATATATATATATATAAAGAGAGAGAGAGAGAGAGAGAGAATAATCACATTTTTCAAGGGAGAAATAGAAAATAAAATGAAAAAAAAGAAGTATCAAAATAAAAAATATAGTTGTGGGAGGAAACTTAGTCTCAGACCCCAAGAAAGAATTGTCCTCTTCGGAAATGGCTTTGAGCCTTAATCCTCAAGGTTTTGCTCAATCCCACATCGGAGAAAGACGCCTCTCACTCATGCCTTATAAGTCTGGGCCTAAGACACAAGTATACCACTACTACACGTGTGAAGCAAGTCTAAAAAACTGCTATGCATGCTGTCTGTAGTGCACTCGAGTGGCATCAGCCTCAACGGTCCAGTCCCAGGGAAGGTGAGGGTTTCTCCTTAAACCCCAAAGGGCGCCTTTAATTGTCCTCTTCGAAAATGGTTTTGAGCCTTAATCCTCAAGATTTTGCTCAATCCCACATCGGGGGAGAGACGCCTCCCACTCATGCCTTATAAGCTTGAGTCTAAGACATGTGTCCTAGAGCAAGTCTCAAAAATTGCTAGCGCATGCTGTCTGTAGTGGGGAGGCGTGCCCTTCGGGGTAACAAAGTCGTGCAGTCGAACGTGTCTCAAAGACTGCCACCCAAAGTGGACAATACCTTTGATGGGCACTGCCCTCAAAAGCGCCTTTTTGTGGGAGGAAACTTAGTCTCAGACCCCAAGAAAGAATTGTCCTCTTCAAAAAAAGTTTTGAGTCTTAATCCTCAAGGTTTTGCTCAATCCCACATTGGGGAGAGACGCCTCCCACTCATGCCTTATAAGCCTGGGCTTAAGACATGAGTGTAACACTACTATACATGTGTCCTTAAGCAAGTCTTAAAAACTGCTAGCGCATGCTGTCTGTAGTGCACTTGGGTGGCATCGGCCTCAACGATCCAATCCCGGGGAAGGTGGGGTTTCCCCTTAATCCTCAAGGTTTTCGAAAAGGACAATTCCTTCTTAGGGTCTGAGACTAAGTTTTCTCCCACAATAGTCATAAGTCAAATACCGAATTATTCAAACCATGATATATAATAGAATAGCATTATATTCTTGTAAACTATATTTATATGCAATAGAATAATATTTAACAATTATAAAAATAAAATAAAATAAAATAAAATAAAATAAACCACCAAATTGCAACCCAAAATAAAATTCTAAAGAACACATAAATACATCAATCTAAAGTAGAGATACAAAAAATAAAAAATTCACATAAAAATAAAACATGAATGTGAGAGAGTGTAATAACCTTTTTCATGTGAGAAAATATATATAGAATGGGAGAGCAAATGTCATATTTATAGTAATAGAACAGGGATAAGAAAAGTCAAAATAAAAGGAAGTGGAAGAGATAGATGAAGAGTGACATTAAGGTTGAGAGTAGTGAAGAGATGAAAAAGGTAAAAGGGAAGTTATGGTTGGAAGTAGTGGAGAGAAATGGAAAATAGGTAGATGATGTGACCGCTGATGTGGCTCAACAGGAGCGTAGCAACAATAAATGCTACGCTTCAATTTTTAGATATATATAAATATAGATTTTGGATAGTTAACCAAAGTAATTTTTTTTTTTTTTTATAGAAAAGTAATTAATATTTAGGGCCCGTTTGGTACGTGTGTTTAAACAACAGTTTTCAATTTTTTTGGAAATACGTGTGGGTGAAAAAATGTGTGAAAATACGTGTAATGTTGTTTAAAAACTGAAAACATGTGTTTAAGATCATATACCAAACAGGCCCTTAGTGTTTTGAAAGATGCTCCCTTTTTCACATAACAGTGGCTAAATTCATAAAGAGTTTGGAAAGAAGTATTACCCATTGAGTATTATTTTTCTTGTACAAGCTCAAGCAATTATTTTTTTTGCCCAACCTTTTTTTTTTAGAAACTTAAATATTTTTTAGCCTATATTATTATATATTGTATAGATTAATTTAAAAAATACTACTACTTCATGTTTTAAGAAAACTTTTCAAAGTTTTAGGTGTGCGATGGCTGCATCTCCAAGTTTATTTACTCACACGAAATTTTAAAACAAGAGATGAAATTCATACATTTTGTGTAAGCCATGTTGACATAATAGATCTAGCCCTGAGCAAAAAAGAAAATAATTGTGGACTTTTTTTTTTTTTTTTTTGATAGGTAACGAAAAATTTTATTAAAAAAAAAAATAGCCAACTTGAGTACTGTGGGGCAAAAATCATGAACCAAATTACAATGATCAAATAAAACATGAAAGGAAAAACAAGAAAAATGTGACAAAGCCACACTCCATACAAGGAGATTATGTAAGAGAAAAGACTTAATCTCTAACAAGGACCGTTTACTTCTCTCAAAACATCTAGCATTCCTTTCACAAGAAAAAAATTGTAGACTTATTTATTCTTTCTAATAAACCATAAACATATGGCAGGATCTTAATCTGGAATGAATGAATCTTTTGTTGACTCTTTCCACTCATTGCATGTCTGTCACTGTAGTTTATGCACTTTTAGATTGTTGAAGGAGAAAACTAATTGTTGTTGCAGGTTGTATTCCCCAAGGAAACATCGGAACTGCCCTCTATAGACTTGGAAGTGATAAAGCAGAACCAACATTTGGCAAGGTCCTCTTGCAAATTAACAAACATGCAAACAAAGTCGAGATTTCAAAATTTGTGTTCCTTGAAGGTGCAAGGCTGTGATAGTTTGAAATATCTATTGTCTTCCTCTACAGCGAGATTCATGGTTTGGCTCAAATATCTTTACATTGAGAACTGCAAGGTAATGGAAGAGATACTACTCACAGAAGGTTTAGGAGAAGAAGAAACAATTCTAAAGGAGTTGTTCCCTCAACTGGAAAACCTGGAGCTAAAAAATCTTCCAATACTCAAAAGATTCTGCATAGGAAATCATATCAAATTTCCATCTTTGAAGGATTTGTGGATAGAAAAATGCCCTAAATTGAAGTCATTCATATTCAAGCCTATCAGTTCAGGAATTACAGTGAGCAAGGAATTTAAGAAAATGAATTCAGAGGACATCCCACATACTGCCATGCAACCTCTCTTCAATGAAGAGGTAAATCTATTTTGATTGTCCCCCTACTTTTTTACCTTGTATATATCTTATCTTATCTTCTGTTATGTGAGTTATTACGATTATGTATGCCATTTACACGTGGGATGGACTTGCAGGTTGCATTCCCAAGTTTGAAAAATTTGGGAATCTTACATATGGAGAACCTGAAAATCATATGGCACGATCAATTAGCTGAAGTTTCCTTTTTAAAGCTTCAAATTTTGGTAGTTCGATTTTGTGAAAATCTTATGAACATCTTTCAATCTAATATGATGACAAGATTTCAAAGTCTAAAGAAACTTCTGGTAAATGATTGTGGTTCACTACAAGAAATATTTAAACTACTAGGACAAGATGTTAGCGAAAAACATGTTGTAACGGCCATTCCACTGAAGGAATTGATTTTGCGTCATCTACCGAAAATGAAGCATGTATGGAATAAAGACCCCAAAGGAATTTTCAGCTTTCCAAATCTACAAGAAATATGCGTTGTGGAATGTGAGAGTTTGAAAAGTTTGTTTCCAGTCTCTGTGGCTAGATCTCTCATGCAATTGAAGACACTTCATATAGTCAATTGTGGAGTGGAGGAAATTGTTGCACATGAAGATGGTGCAGAACCAACAATGAGGGTTCTTATGTTCCCTAAAGTAACTCACATGACACTTCAGAAATTGCCAAAACTCAAGGGGTTTTACCGAGGGGTACATACTTCAGAATGGCCATTGTTGAAACGATTGGAGGTGACCGAATGTGATCAAATTGGCACATTTGCTTCAAAAAATTTAAAGTTTCAAGAAACAGTTGAACAGAGACAACTAGAGACCTCCATTGAACAACCCCTTTTCTTGCTTGAAGAGGTAAGAGGCTTATTAATTACTCTTTTAATATATATATATATATATATATATATATATATATATGTTTACAAGAAATTATAACCCTGTTTGGAGTTGGGCTCATCCCTCACACAAAAAACAAGTTACAAATGTGGGCTTTCAATAAAGTTCATAAATCTATATGCTTGCATTAAAAAATGAGTACCTCAGTCTTTTTTCGTCCACACATGTCCAGAAATATGGGAGTACCACAGGTCACGAATTGTGGAAACTTGAAAAAATTATTAACATGGTTTTGGAAAATGCTTTTCTTATAAATGACTCTTACACCACCTTGCATTTGATCCACTGAGCATATTGCCACCTCATTTTTTGTAGACATTTTATATTGCTCAAGAGTATTTACGACATTTTTCTTTTATCTTTACTTTGATTTTTTTTTTTTTTTTTAATTTTATCTTGATATGTATTTCTGTAATAAGTTGGGACCATATTCCTATCATCAAATGTAGGGACTTCACTGATATAACTCTTTTTGTAGTGCCTGCTATAAATTCTAGTAATTCACCTGAACTTTTGGGGAGTTGAATACTAACTCTATTTTTTTAGGTTACATTCCCGAACTTGGAGGTTTTGTTATTGGGTGGAAATTACAACATGAAGGAGATACAGGATGGCCAATTGTTGGAATGGTGCTTTTTCAAATTAAAAATCCTTTTTGTGTTTGGCTATCTAGCAGCTTCTAATTGGAGTACTTTGCTTAAAAGAACACACAATCTGGAGGAACTTGTTGTGCAGGAAAGTTCTTGGGAAGAAATATTCCCGTATGAAGAACTTTTTGGTCAAGAAAAACATGCTATGGTACTTACACAACTAAGAAAACTACAGTTGTTTGACCTACCTTTGCTGACACATTTGTGGAAAGAAGACACACAACCAAGCCCCATATTTCATAATCTAGAAATTCTCATAGTGTCACTATGTGCCAAATTGAAAATTTTAGTGCCATCCTCAGTGTCTTTCCAAAATTTGATGAATCTAGATATATTGAATTGTCACGGATTGATTAATTTAGTTACATCCTCGACGGCCAAAAGTCTAGTGCAACTTAAGAAAATGAGGGTAAGTAAGTGTGAGAGCTTAACAGAAGTTGTAGTAGGGGAAGGAGATCAAGCATGTGAGGTGATTGCTTTCACTCAGTTGACATGCTTAGAACTTGATCGCTTGCCAAACCTCGCTAGCTTTTACTCAGGAAGTTTTTCTTTTGAGTTTCCATCTTTGGAAGAAGTAACTGTGAGGCAATGCCCTAAGATGAAGATTTTCTCTCATGGAGCCTTATGGACGCCAAAGCTAGAAAGAGTACGCACAACAAACGAAGATAAATGGCATTGGGAGGCTGACCTGAATACCACCATACATTGGCTTGGGGAGGGCAAACTATAATACCAACACGCAATAAGTTCTTCTGAGAGAGGGTACGCATATTATTTATCAAATTGCATATTTTCTTACTCCATGTAATTTAATACTGTATTTTTAATGCATTGATGCATAGACATGAGCAACCTTTTCACTCTCCCACTAGATCCAGATCATAATAGAAATATATTAGAGTTGTATGAACATTGCAAATCTTTTTAATGTGGCTTGGGAATGAATATATCTTTTGTTAACTCAAATTCCTCGCATTGCATGCCGTGTCTCTATGCTTAAATAAATTTGGTAATTTCCTTGAATTAAATAATAATAATAATAATTTAAGTTCCCTAGTTAATGCACTGTTTAGCTTGTTGAATGTTGAAGCCTGAAGGAGAGAATTAATTTTGTTGCAGGCTGAGTTTCTCATCTTGGAAAACTTGGAACTGTCATCTGTAGACTCAGAAGAGATACAACAGAACCAACATCTGGCAAGGTCCTCTTTCAAATTAACCAACAGACAAACAAAATAGAGATTTCAAAAGGCTCTGGCAGCTTAAACATCTAGTGTCATCATCTACAGCGAGATTTATGGTTCAGCTCAAATATCTATCAGTCAAGGACTGTAAGGTAATGGGAGAGATACTACTCATAGAAGATTTATGTAGAAGATTTATGGCTAGTAATGATAGTCACACACTCCTTATTAGTTATATACACTTACCACACACACTGTCATATAGACTGAAATCATGTTTTTCAAACATGATTTAGTTAAAAATGTGAAATTGTGCTTTTAAACAGGATTTCACAATTTTTAAAATACAATTTCAAAGGGAGTGTGTACGAAGTGTGCAATAATGAATTTGTGATAAGACTTTCCGATCCTTTTATGAGTAGCAACCAAACACTGAAAACATTTTTCCTTATAAAAACATCGTCCACTAAAACAAATGGAGTATAAGTAACAATCAATCCAATACAACTCTCTGACCAATATTACTTGGGTAATTTAAACTATACATTTGATGCTTCAAAGAGCCTTTGGCTGTTCCACAATGCCAAAATTTCAACAAATATATAATTAACAAATTGCTAATGAACTTCACCTTTTTAACCAGAAAAACTAAAAACTAAAAATATATGCTGCTTCAAAGTCATGAAAAAATCCCCCCAACACCAAAACATTATGCTGAGTACGGAGATCATAAAACTGCACGGAGGACAGCAAAGATGAACAGCAGTGCAGCCACTACCATAAAAACCATGATGGTCTAGCAATTCTTCCAAAGCAGACTCATTGGTCTGTAAGAACCAAACTGTTTTATCTGCACATTTAAGGAAATGGAAAAAACAGTTTTCATAAAGAACAATAACAAATATGGTGAATAGTCCAGTCTAATTCGAAATGCATCTGTGAATGACTTTGGGTTGCATCATCTGACTTTCATGAGACAGAAGAAAATGAAAATGTGCAATGAGTGAACTGTGAGGAGCTTAATGAGCTCAAATTTAACAAAAGTAGCTCATATAGTATTTAGAAAACTTACAACAAGTGGTTCCAGCAGCTCTGGATCATCTTTGGAGGAAGAAACTTTCATTTGATCTGCAGCATTACAGCATCAAAACTTCAGAGAACAATGATTAAGAGATAGATAGTTTCTCTGAAAAAAACCATTGGGAGGATCTGCATCACGTACAATTTTTGTGCATGTGTATGTGCTGTCTCTTTAAGATGAGAATTATCCAGGGAGAAATCACATTACTTCTAAATTTTGAACTGCTCCATCAACAATTATTGGTATAGAAAACTGAATACTAAATGCCAAAGCAACACAAGAAAAAGGCAATAGCATTTACCAAGCCCAATGTTTTAGCCCATAACCAAATTTTTATGCTCATCTAAATGCACCAAAGGGCCACATATGCTTAATAAAGGTGTGATAAATTGAAAACTATCTACCTCATGACATTAATAAGATGACATATACAGTAAAAAAATTGAGGGTAAGGCTGCCTACCAATCACTTCTCCCTAACCCCACAAAAGTGGGAGCTTTGTGCAGGGTATGAAGACCTTATGCAGTAAAATCTGATAGCAACTAGAGTGGAATTAAGTCACTAGTTGGTCTCTATGAGTCATGGGAATGTTGGCCTGCATTGATAGCATGAGTGAATTCAAAGCTGGCTTTCACTTTTCATTTTCCCCAATGGGCAAGCGCACAAGAATTTTTCCCAATGTACCCGGTATTAAGGGTGTTTAGCATGACCAGAGATTGTTGTCTTCCACATGTGAGATTAACCTAGCTATAAAAGACTTTTAAAAGAAAAAAATGGCTTTAAAATTTTCATAAACCATCATTCAGTCTCTAATGAACTGAAACAAGAAGTTAGGTCAAAATATAGTGGCGGGGTACTGCAAATCATTGAAGTTTGTGGCAATATCAGACACAATTAAGAATAGGCAGTTCTTCAGCAGATATTTTCTGTAAAATGCAGAGAAACATGTTAGCACAAAGAACTGATGTAGAGTACTGCAATGATCGTTAGGATTTTCTTTCAACAACATAAAACCATTTCATTTTCAGATAGCTCACAATCAACCACAGTTGTCACATGATAAGTACTCAGTAATGTTAAAATTGTACCTTGGCAACAACTCTCGATTGCTGTGCTGGTTTCTTTGGCATCTGCATTTGCAGCAGGTAAACCTCCTGACCTGAACAGAAAGTAAAGATGCAAATACTAAATTCGTGGAAATTATAAAATATTCTATCAGGCAAGATCAATATACTAGATGATTGTTGCACCAAAATAATGAAGCTTCTTCTGTCTGCTTTCATATTCTTTTCTTCCCTTTTTATCCTAATACAAATAAATTACTAACTCTAGTGAAGAATATACATAAGTTTATTTATCAAAAAGAGTATACACAAGGTTGGTGCTCAACAAAATATGCAGCAGTCTGTAAGTTTCCTATAATTGAATTTAGTAATGTTTTTAATAATGAAAATAGTTATATCTGGGAATATCAATGGCAGGATGGACTCAGTTCACACTTATTAACGGAGATACTTGATATATATGTTTTATAAGTAGTATTTCACTAAGAAAGTGTCACTTATTCCCTTTTGTTTTACCATTGTAAATCCTTCCATGTTTCTTTTCTTGAATGATGATACAAGCTAGTCAGGTTAGATTGACATGTTGTAATTTATCAATGGTTTTATTGAGTGTATAATTTACAATCAAAGATTAAAGGCTAGATTGCAGTTAAGTTTAAACATCTTCATATTTTCAATATTAGCATGTCAGATAACAATTCATATGCTGCTGCACACAACCTTGTTACAATCATTTTAAGAAGGCTATGTTAATGTAAATCCAAATGAAAATCAATTAAAATCGACCGTACAAGCTTAGGCAGAAAGTGAAAATGGATCTGTAAGAATTATGGACCTACAGTGTTTCTTTTTCAAGAACCAGAGTTAATTGTAAGATCTTAAAGAGATTGGAACAAAAGACTCAAAAATTTTGGGACTAAGGCTTGTTGTTGTTGTAGAGATTGGAACAAACCAACAGATGGTCTTCTATTAACAACCCTTTTTTAGTTGGATTAGCTTTGCAATTTCTTTTCTTTTCTTTTTTATTTTTGGCTTATTAGGTTCAATCATTAAGTGTGAGAATTGCTTATTTGCTGAGAGTACTATATTAAAGGAGGGAGATTTTTTTTTTTTTTTTTTTTTTGTGTGATGCAGGGCCCCATCAAAATATGCTCAAAACACCCAAAAACCTGGCTTTTTTTGACTTGCCAAATGCACCCTCTTAGCCTCATCTTTCTATCTTTATTAAGATTTAGTAATTGTTTATGAACTATTACAGCATCAAGTCATACCTGAATTTCACTCTGTAAAGTGTAACCACTCAAAATTTCAGTACTAATAGCTGATACGGATGAAAATAGATGAGCCATATCTTGTGAGGTTTGGACTCAAATGACAATAAAACGAAAGTGAGATGTACATTATTGACATTGGGTTTTATCATTTTAAGAAGGGGAATTCCACATACATGTACAATTTAGAATTGTGGCTTACTAGATCCCACCCAAAAAAAATTAAGGTACCATATAATAATCATGATTATCATTCATCTCTCTCTCTCTCTCTCTCTCTCTCTCTCTCATATTAGGGATTTGAAGATTTAATTTGGGATGGCCTGTTATGAAACGGGTGAGATATTAGATCATGGGTTTCCAACATGTAAAAATAGGTTTTGTAGTTTTTTTAAATAAAAAATTTTCATTTCACTTAAAAATATGACACATCATTATTCAGTTAACTATGTAAACATTGAGAGTAACGGCAATTAACAAAAGGAACATTAGTACTCACTTTTCAAACTCTAGTTACCAATAACACTCATTTAAATTTGAAGGAATAAAAGAGCTCACTTAGTAATCTTTTGAAACCAGTAGTATATTTTGGAAAAAAATAAATAAATAAATAAATTTGGTAACGAAGCGGAAAACTAATAAAAAAACTCTTTAATGGAAAATCACTTTAGGGATCTGATTCTATTTGAAAATTCACTATAGGAACAATTACAAATAGTCTCCTCACAAAACCTTTGTATAGTTAGACTCTTTAATGTAACCTCTTCAATGAAATATAACTTTAGGGATACAATTCAATTAGAAAATTCACTACAGTAAAAGCAATTACAATTTACAAATAGTTTAGTCATAAAACCTTTACATAGCTAGACTTTTATTGTAAATTTTGCAAATGCCTCAGTTGTCTTCCTACCATAGTAGCCCCAAAATCTCTAAAATTTTCTTAAGTGAATCTTCTTCATTAACCAAAACTTCTAGCACTCCAAGAAACTCAAATATTGACAATAACAGATTCATTGGAACAAAGTCTGTGGTTTCAATTTAGGTTTGAAACTCAAGAGTATAGGCATATGCAAGGGTTTTTTTTTTTTTTTTTTTTTTTTAACCAAAGTACAAGGAAATTAAATTTCTCTATCTATGCTCAAGAAGAAGGCTTCAAAATTTAAACCTTTTAGCTTTGGCATGACAACATTTCTCGCCACTAAATTTCATGCATAAGGTTCTTTATGTAGGTGCACTAAATAGGGTTAAAACTAAGCAAGAATCATTTTTCTAGCAAAATTCAAACTTGAAAATTTCATTCAATTGAACAACAAAGCGAGTGAAATGCGATATTTCTATATGCTTAATTCAACTAACCATATCTTGTGCATTTCAAATCCAAGTTAGGGTGAATATTTTTAAAGTCCCAGATGTCCACATTCCAAAAAAATAAGTCCACTTAAAAATTCATTATGGTGCAAAAAATATGTAGCAAAAGATCATTAATCCATCATCTTTGAGTAGCATCTAATCCAGACTCAACCCTAACACAATTCTATCGAGCACAACCCAAATTTGATATATTTTTGGCACTAGAAATTGCTAACACTCTCAACAATCTAAACCAAACATAATTTAACTCCCTCTACTTTGGCTTTTTTACAATTTAGTTCATAAATTTTTAGTTGGTAAAATTAATCTCCTAAGATTTAGATTAAAATGAAATTATTAGGGTTTTGAAATCCAAATATCCCTTAACAATTTAATTTTAATCCAATCTTTAGGGTCTCAATTGGTCAAATGTAGCAATTTTAATCCAAACAAGAGGTTAAGCTGTAATGGAAAATTTGTCCATAAAATGCAAAATATGATAATTAACACGAAACCATAGCAATTTCATTTTATTCCAAATTTTAAGGAGTCAAATGTGGTAATTAAAAATTTATTAACTAAATTGTGATAGGGTCAAAACCAGAAGAATAAATTTCAATGTTTCATAAAATCGAATACCATTTTTTGTTTATGTATCAAGTACTGTACATGTAATGAGAAATCGAGCCAAGCAAGTGCAAGATCAAAGCAAATATCCCAATACTCATCTTGATCATATTCAATGGGCCACCTAATAAGCCCACCTTATGCACTTCACACTAAAACTCAAAATGGGCCTCCTAGCGAGCCCAATTACTTCACTTCACACAATGGGTTTCATTACCTAATTTATTCCACCTTACAAATTAGGCTTCACAGCCTATCCTTTCTCCCCAATCCCCATAGTGCCACTAACACCAATCCAACACCAGGAATGTGACACTAACACCAACCCAACACCACCACCACCGTCACCGCTACGCCATCACCACCACCACCACCATCATCTCTATCGCTACTGTGCCTACATGAAATATTAATGATTTCTTTGTGTAAGCCAGAATGCTAAACAGCATAAAATGTTATCGCATACGGGATTATTTTTTGGGTAGTAACCAAACACTGAAAACAATTTTCCTCATAAAAACATTTGCCACTAAAACAAATGGAAAGTAAGTAACAATCAATCCCATACAACTCTCTGACTTATATTGCTTATGTAATTTTAACTATACATTTGATGCTTCAAAAGAGGCTTTGGCTGTTACACAATGCCAAAATTTGAACAAATATATAATTAATAAATTGCTAATTACTTCACCTTTTTAACCCCCCAAAAAAAAACACTAAATATTTGCTGCTTCAAAATTATGGAAAAATCCACCCAACACCAAAACATTAGGCTGAGTACACAGATAATAAAACTGCACGGAGGAGAACAAAGATGAACATCAGTGCAGCCACTGCCAAAAAAACAATGATGGTCCAGCAAGCCTTCCAAAGCAGACTCATTGGTCTATAAGAACCAAACTGTTTTACGGAAATGGAAAAACAGTTATCATAAAGAACAATAACAAATATGGTGAATGGTCCAGTCTAATTCGAAAAGCGTACCTGTGAATGGCTTTGGTTTGCATCATCTGACTTTCATGAGACAGAAGAAAATGAAAATTTGCAGTGAGTGAACTGTCTGGAGCTTAATGAGCTCAAATTTAACAAAAGTAGCTCATATAGTATTTAGAAAACTTACAACAAGTGGTTCCAGAAGCTCTGAATCTTCTTTGGAGGAAGAAACTTTCATTTGATCTGCATTACAGCATCAAAACTTTAGAGAACAATGATTAAGAGACAGACCTCTGAAAAGAACCATTGGGGAGGGTCTGCATCATGTACAATTTTTATGCATGTGTATATGCTGTGCCTCTCTAAGATGAGAATTATCAAGGCAGAAAGCACATAACTTCTAAATTTTGAACTGCTCCATCAACAATTATTGGTATGGAAAACTGAATACTAAATACCAAAACAACACAAGTCAAGGGCAATAGCATCTACCAAGCCCAATGTTTTAGCTCATAGCCAAATTTTTATGTTCATCTAAATGCACTGAAGGGCCACCTATGCTTAATAAAGGTGTGATAAATTGAAAATTATCTACCTCATGTCATTAATAAGATGACCTTATGCAGTAAAAAAATAAAAAATAAAAACTGGGGGTAAGGCTATCTACCAATCACCTCTCCCAAACCCCACAAAAGTGGGAGCTTTGTGCGCCAGGTACAACGACCTTATGCAGTGAAATCTGATAGCTACTAGAGTGGAATTAAGTCACTAGTTGGTCTCTATGAGTCATGGGAATGTTGCCTGTATTGGTTATCTCAGTGTTTTTATAGTGCTGCATAGCATGAGTAAATTCAATGCTGGTTTTCACTTTTCATTTTCCCCAATGGGGGAAGCCCACAAGAATTTTTCCCAATTTACCCGATATTAAGGGTGTTTAGCATGACCAGAGATTATTGTCTTCCACAAGTGAGATTAACCTAGCTATAAAAGACTTATAAAAGAAAAAAGGGCTTTAAAATTTTCATAAACCATCATTCAGTCTCTAATGAACTGAAACAAGAAGTTAGGTTGAAATATAGTGGTGGGGTACTGCAAATCATTGAAGTTTGTGGCAATAGCAGACACAATTGAGAACAGGCAGTTCTTCAGAAGATATTTTTTGAAAAATGCAGAGAAACATTTTGGCACAAAGAACTGACGTAAGTACTGCAATGATAATTAGGATTGGCCTTCAACAACACAAAACCGTTTCATTTTCAGATAGCTCGCAATCAACCACAATTGTCACATGAAAAGTACTCTGTAATGTTAAAATTGTACCTTGGCAACAACTCTTGATTGCTGTGCTGTTTTCTTTGGCATCTGCATCTGCAGCAGGTAAGCCTCCTGACCTGAACCAAAAGTAAAGATGCAAATACTAAATTCATGGAAATTAAGAATATTCTATCAGGCAAGATCAATATACTAGATGATTGTTGCACCAAAATAATGAAGCTTATTCTGTCTACTTTCATATTCTTTTCTCCCTAGTTATCCTAATACAAATAAAGTACTAACTCTAGTGAAGAATATGCAGCAGTATGCAAGTTTCCAATAATCAATATAGTAATGTTCTTCATAATGAAAATAGTTATGTCTGGGAATATCAAGGGCAGGATGGACTTAGTTCACACTTAATAACAGAGATACTTGATATATGTGTTTTATAAGTAGTATTTCACTAAGAAAGTGTCACTTATTCCCTTTTGTTTTACCATTGTAAATCCTTCAATGTTTCTCTTCTTGAATGATGATATGCACTAGTCAGGTTAGATTGACATATTTTAAGTTATCAATGGTTTTATTAAGTTTATAATTTACAAAAGTCAAAGATTAAAGGCTAGATTGCAGTTTAGTTTTAACATTTTCATATTTTCACTATTAGCGTGTCAGATAACAATTTATATACTGATGCACGTAACTTAGTTACAATCATTTTAAGAAGGCTATGTTAATGTAAATCCAAATTAAAATCAATTAAAATGGACCATACAAGCTTAGGCAGAACGTGAAGATGGATCTGTAAGAATTATGGACCTACAGTACAGTGTTTCCTTTTCAAGAATCAGAGTTAATTGTAAGATCTTAAAGAGATTGGAATAACAGACAAAAATTTTGGGACAAAGGCTTGTTTTTATTGTAGAGATTGGAACAAACCAACAGATGGTCTTCTATTAACATCACCCGACTACCAACATACATCTCTTTTTTAGCTGGATTCCCGTTGCAATTTCTTTCTCTTTTTCCTTTTTTGGCTTATTAAGTTCAATCATTAAGTGTGAGAATTGCTTATTTTCTGAGAGTACTATATAAAAGGAGGGAGAATTTCTTTTTTTTTTTTTTTTGGTGAGCTGTGGGGCCCCATCAAAATATGCTCAAAACACACAAAAACCTGGCTTTTTTTGGACTTGCCAAATGCACCCTCTTAGCCTCTTACCAGTATGCATTGTTGTTTATCTTTCTATATTTATTACGATTTAGTAATTTTTTATGAACTATTATAGCAATTCATACCTGAATTAAACTCTGTAAAGTGTAACTATACAAAATTTCAGTCTTATATGGATAAAAATAGATGAGCCATAAGTTTGGACTCAAAAAGGTTGTCAATAGTCGTTTGGAGAGTGATAAGTAGCATTATTTCTCTTGTTAAAATACTTCAGTAGGAGAGATGGAAGGAATTAACTTCTCCTAAGATTGCATTTTTCCATAAGTGGATAGATTTAGTGAGAAGAAAAGGGAAGAATTTTTCCCCAACCTTTTACTGACAATTTACAAGCTAACTACTCATCAAGCCAGTTTTTCACTTGGGTGCTATTATTAGTATTAGTAATATAGTAGGTGATGGTGAAAGAATTTGATTGAAGTATTTTTTTTCTTTAAATAAGAAAAATGATTAAAAAAAAAGTGGCAAGATGAAAATTAATCATATCATCAACATGCATTCAGAGATCTGCCTACTTAAATGCACTACTCAGAGAGTCAGAAATGAAATATTGCCAATTTATTGGCTTGGATAGCGTTCATTAAGAATAAGGACATTAGAGGTACCATACCTGTTTGGGGAGGGAAAAGCATAGAGACTAAGAGCCACTTCTCTTGTTCTTAGCTGAATATCTGATAGCATTTTCCATCGGAATTTCAATTCTTCATCAGTTCTGTAAATGCACTGCAGGAACAGATTACTTGCGGCAGCAGATTCAGTACTAATACAATGTATCATTTAAATAACATTTGTTCTTATTTTTAGTAATACTTGCTACATTTTCAGTAAACCTATGATTAAGCATATAACATATACAAAGAATGTAATAGACCACACACTTAAACACACCGTGGGAATCTAAGGTGGAAAACACATTATGTACATGCTTATTAGACAACTCTCAAAAGGCAAAAAGCCAAATCCCAAAGGTATATAAGCCTTCATATATTCTTTGCCCACAACCTCTCCCTTTGCCCACACTTCTAAGATGAGGAAATGCCATTTGAGGGAGGACTCACCGATTAGCCCTCACATATGCTAGTTTATTAACTTCTTTTAGTCCATTAAATTAATTGTGTGTTTATCAGCTCACAACTCTGCAATGAACGATCATGTGCAAATTAATTATATGAATTCCTTGGACATGTTCATCACAGGGTCAATCTTATATATGTTGGGTGTAATAGGAGGGTTTAATGGGTTACCTCCATTTATGTAGTCTATACACCCAATGGACCTCCAATGGACCAAACATCTGTGATTATTAAAAGGTGTCCCCACCTATAAAAATCTGTGATGTTCTTGTTTCTTGTACATCATACAGGATTCAAGGAAAAGGCTGAGATTCATCTTGGATCCACAAAATACCCTAGAGGTTGAGGCCAAGATTAGGATGGCATTCCTAATTGAGGTGGCATCTTTAGAATGGCATTGCTAAACATATTCTTCTATAAGAATTTACATTGTATACTCTGAAATTCTGAATCACATAATTCAACAAGTTCAGGATATAAGCCTTTTTTATTGCACTTGTCAAAATAAAAGACAAATGACTAGAGACGTTAAGAAAAAAGTAATTATCATCTCAAAAAAAAAAAAAGGTTAAATTACTATTTTGGTCCTCCAGCTATTGGGTTATTAATTATGTCAAGTTAGTCCTCCAACTATTGGTTGTGTCAATTCAATTTAGTCCCTTAGCTTTCAAAATCATATCACTTTCATCCTTGGATTTCCTCTCCGTTTAAATTTCAAAGAAATTAACTGATATGCTAAGTGAGACATGTTAAAAGGTTATTATGAAAAGTGTGATCAAGTCAATTTCAACTTTCAACTGCTAGTTTTGTTAAAATTTTAAATGGAAGGGAGACTCAATTATCAGATAGACTTGATTTTGAAAATAAAAAGACTAAATTGACACAATTAATAGTTGATTGGCCAAATTGAACTTTACCCAACAGTTGGGGCATCAAACTAGTAATTCAACCAAGAAATTAATAATTAAGTGATGAGCTCTTGAAGGAAAAGGAAAAATATCATATATATTCATTATAATGCCACATAAAATTTAGAAAAATCAGTCCTAAATACTATGATAAAAACAAAGCATTCTAGGGGAAAAAAATCTATCTATAAGAACTTTGAATGACAAATCCATAGTAACACAGAATGATCTAAACAAAAGCAAAGTCACATTAGAAGCAATGCAAATATCATTGCACACAAACCCATTTAAGACAACAACAAATAAATGTGGAATTGAGCTAGGAAGAGAAGAGAGAGTGAGAACATACAAGTTGGGTTTGGAGGGTGGGTTGTGAAGCAGTGATTCTAAGCGATCAAGCTTCACTCCAAGCTCCAAAAGCTTTGATTTTGCAGTGCTTCTGAGGCTGAAATGCTCTGGGTTCCTGTTCTTGATTGTGTTCTCTAAACCTTCCACCAGCTTTAGAGCCTCTTCAGCTTCTTTAATCCATGCATCTATAACCAAATTGTGATTAGCCATCTCTCCCACTCTCTCTCTCTCTCTCTCTCTCTCTTCAAAACAATGACAATGCAATCAGTCATAAATAACATTCTCTGTGAACAAAACAGCTAGTGTCATGAACACGTGGAGTTAACAGTACAGTTACAACAAGATAATGTACTGTACAGCTTGGACGCTGTTGGCAGAGACATTTTGAAGCCTTGGAAACTGTGCAGAACATGATCTTTGTCCTTGACATACGTGGTGAACCCATCTCTATCCCCAAATATCCAATTCACCATTGGTTTTATTTATTTCTGTACAGCAAGTATTAGGACAAAATTTGGGATATACTGTGAATCCTCGACAGATTAGATTAAGTTGGCAACGAGAATTTTTCATTCTATTTTATTTAAAGACATGTTATATGTATTTCCTTAATTAATATATTTATATTTATTACTTTTACTAATGTTATTTTTTATCTTCTTCTTTTAACTTTAATTGATTCACTATTTACCAGTTAAGTTAACTGAACTTATTATAAAACGTTACGTTATTTAACATAACTATCAATAATTAAATTTGTAAAATTTAACTAATAAATTTGAAAAAGAGTTTTTTCTTTCTTTCTTTTTCATGTAAGATAAAATTTGTTATTGTCATGAAATTGTTCATTAATTATGTGATATGCTGATATTAAATAATAAAAAATCCCTCCTCATAATCATGTAGAGTTCTCAGGCTTATTTTAATATAGAATTACTAAAATATATTGTATTAATTTTAAATAAGTAGATTAAATTTTTCCACACAATTATTAATTTAAATAAATATAAAAAAGTAGTAATAATTACAAAATTTTAAAAATATTGTTGACATGGTAAAATCTAATTAACTTATTTCAAAATAAATGGATTATATAGGTTCTAGTTAAATCAACTAGTAAAATCTCTTGTGGTTGAATAAGAAATATAGAGTTCATTCCCTATTTACACCAAAAAATAAATAGCTATTATCATGAGCGGACACTATAAATTGAAACTCAAAAAAAAAAAAAAAAAAGATTATATATTAAGAACTCAACAGTATAGTTAAGGAAGTTAATATAAAGTTATAAATGCATCAGGTTTGGGCTTCTTCCATGGATAAGGCTCCATTACTTCATGGTTAGGCACTCACCAGATTAATAACTTTACATTTAACAACTATGTTATTCAGTCATGAAATTCTTTTTCATGTGGTTACTTCAAACTTTACCTCTTCTTCTCTCCATCATCAAAGATATATGTAATGCATGGGTTCCACTCTATTCTTATGCATTTCACACTCTTTATCTTTTATTTGAAAGAACTTCTCTCAGGAGCATAAATAGTGAGCATATTTTTCTTTTGTGATTGTAAGTAAATGTCACAAAAACACAACAATGAGCCATGACTTTTAAGGGAAATGCTAAACTCTCAAATTTAAGCAATTAGCAGATATGTGACTCAGAATGTTATGCATGTCCTAAGTTATTTTGCTATTATCCGACTTAAAAAGAACAAAATACAAAATACAAAAAAAAAAAAAAAAAAGAAGAAGAAGAAGAAGAAGAAGAAGAAGAATAAGAATAAGAAAGGCATGGAACTATTCATTTCAACAATAAGAACCAGAGAGACAGAGAGAAGAAAAATATCTCCCATGAGTTCTATCTTAAAAGGCCCAATTTAGTTGGGCTAATGGCTAGTTTTGTGTTGGCCTTCAAGGCTTCAACAACTAAACTGAAGTGAATAGCAGCCCATTTGCAGTACAATATTAGTTTTGGGTTGGGCTGATTATCTTATGTTTCTCAGCCAGATCACAATCCAACAACAATAGCTTTTGTGTGTGGGTGTGTGTGTTTTTTTTCTTTCTACTCGTATTTTTCTTGTGGAGGATACTCTTTAGATACATAAAGTGCAATTGCATTAAATTTATTTGCACGTCATAGCCTACTAGTACTAATTTTTAAACATTTATTTTTTAAACATGTAAATTTTTTTGACATGCGGTTAGTCAAACTTCGAAAATTTTCTTAAAAAAAATGAAAAGTATGACTAGTTTTTTCCCCCTTACAAGTTACAACAAGGGGAGAAGGAGATTCTAACACAAAATTTTCTCATAAAAAAAAATTGAGTAATGTCATTGAATCTCAAGAATCTTAGGTAGGTATTTTTAGGTTTAATACTATTTGTAAGTTGACATTAAATTGATCTAAATGGAATTCATAAGTTTTAATTTGCCATACCAAGCGCATATTTGTTGCATTTTTCCTCTCTCTCTCTCTCTCTCTCTCTCTCTCTCATTTTTTCCCCTTCATGTTGATTCATACGTCTTATTATGGTGCATTTTTTACTGAAAACAAAGAAAGAGAGAATTTAAACCCAAATTTTATGGTAAAATCAGACAATATCACTGATCCACGATTCTTATACACACACGTTTGTTTCATAATTATTATTTAATACTATTAAGTCAAGATACAAGACTTTTTATTTAATTTCTTTGAATGCATAATTAAAATAAATAAAAAATGTTGCCTCTTCAATTTTCTACTAGTTTACACACTTTTTTTTGCTATTCAGAGGAAAATAATTTATAGACATTCTTTAAATCCACCCCCCCTAGTCAAGAACTCAAGATGAAATAATCTCTTCTGTTAGGGTGTCAAATCTCCTTATAAGCTAAGATAGTTGACTCATCCTACTCTCCTAGACTCTCAGATTTTTTTTTTTTTTTTTTTTTTTTTTAACTTTAACACCAAACAAGAGTTTAAAGGTCCATTTGTTTTCCACGTTTGGCATTTTAGGCGTTTTTTTTTTTAAAAAAACCATCGCCTATTGCACTGTTCATGGGACATGAACAGTGCAAATAGGCATGTGAATAGTGATTTTAAAAGTGAACAGTAACCGAAAAATGATTTTTTATTGTTTTCAATCTTCAGCAAAATAAGCGGTATCTAAACGCACACTAAGAGTAAAATATCTACATCCTTGGAAAAATCAAGTCTCTTTTCTTTACTGTTATTTTATGTTTTGCTGTTAGATTTGAAAGATCAACTATCAAAAAGCAGTGTTAAAAAGAAACTAGCAAAAGCCCATTTATACTTTTAAACCCTAAAAAATTTCTTATTTAATTTTTTTTAACAAAAAAAAAACCTAACAAATTTTCTTAAAGCACTTTAGTAATTGCTTAATTGAGTTCATAAAATTGTATCCACGTGTTTTAAAATGAATGGAATAGATCTGACCATACTATCAATATTTTAAATAAATACTAAAATGATGGTAATCAAAGTTTATATATAAATATATATATATATATATTTATTAATGACATGTCAAAATTCAATCTATTAATTTAAAAACGAATGGATATGATTATAAAAACTCTATGCTAGAAGGGTAATGTGGCATGCATACAAAATGCAAAATTAGTTTGTATAACATAGAAGAGGATTACCTTTCATAGAAGGGTCTGGTTAATGTGTGCCCTAAGCCATCTATTTTGGGAAACATTTTTTCAAAAATTAAAAAAGCTGTTAATACTTTTTCAATTCCCGAGAAATTTTTTTCCAAAAATGAAAATTATTGTGTGCCCTTAGGGCACACATTAGCAAAATCCTTCATGGAATAATCCATTTAGTGGAGATTTCAACTAACCTATTTGTAAAGTTTTTGGCGTCACACAAAAAGAGATAGAATCAAATTTCATCTCAAGTTTGGAAATTTCATAGATAGGGAAATGAATAATCTAGTAGCCTAAAATCAAGCTAAAAACACACACCCACACAATTAGAATATGAGGATTGAGTTAATGAAAAGTTGACAATATATAGAGGAGTAATATACTATTTGTGTCCTAATGCTCTAACAAGTAGAAAAAAGATGAAAAGTTGTTCACTCGGTAAGTGTGTATGACCGAAAGTGAAATGGATATATTCCACCCCACTAATGCGTGTAGTTTTGCAGAAATTGACTATGTTGCAAAAGTAAATATTTTCTACCATATAGGTAGAAAAATATCCAACATTTTAACCTTGTTTTCTTTCAAGGCTTTTGACAATTTTGTTCGACTTTCTTCTTCTGAAAGATTAGAAGCCATAGATAAATCCTTATTACTTGAGATGGGAAGCTATGAATGGCCATCAAAATGCTGTATACATGATTGCAACTTCAGGAGGAATGGAAGAAAAAGTTGCAAGAAATGATAGATACTCATAAAAAGGTAACAAAGTAATTGGACCAAAAGCTCACAAACCCACTTATCCTCATTACATCTTTTCCTTCCTTTTCTATCGCATGAATCTTTCCCCTGTTTGCCTTCATAATGTCTCTCTCTCTCTCTCTCTCTCTCTCTTGTTTTTTTTTTTTTTTTTAATTGCATTCATGTAGAAAATCAGAATTCATGTTTTATCCAATTGTTAGAGTACACTCTATCCCAAAAAAACAATTTGTTAGTGAACATATATATATATATATATATTAAGAACCTTATAATCTAAAAGACATATCATCAATGTTTTTTTTTATTAAAAAGAAAAAGGGTTTCACATGTGTAATTATTGACTCGGCCCATTTGAATCCGCAGAACTCATGGTGTGGGGCACCTCTAAGTGTGTTAGGGCTATTCACGTCGTTGTACAACATTTTTGCGAAGAGCATGACTCGAATCAGGTAACTTCTAGGCCCGCAGATGTGATCCAGTCCAAAACTCCTACCAACGCACCACGCTCCCAAGGGCATATCATCAATGTTTTTATCTTGACATGCAAAAATTTGACATTTTTAATCAACAACTAATAAATTTTTACTTTTATGTAAAAAAGTTTGACACACAAGATGAAAGATTTTACTTCAATTTCTAAAAATCTACTATCATGTCCTATGTGTTCTTTGTTTTTTTTTTTTTTTTTTTTTTTTGGAAGGGGTACGTGTCTGCTTTGCTTGTTATATTGTCACATGTAATTAAATGATCCATGATTACTCAACCATATGACAATTTGCTTGAAATAAGGGCCAAAGCATGTTATAGATGGACCCTAGCTTGAGAGATTAGGAGTTTGGACAAAGCACAACAAATGCAAAAAAAAAATTACCATAGAAGCACTTGCACGTAACGTATTAGATGCTCCATCAATTCATTAATTAAACTATGCAAGTCTATGAAGAAGAAGAAGAAGAAGAAGAATATATTTCTATACACTTTTTGGTCCGATGATTGCGCCCATGTCGGTTCAATTATGGTTTGTGGCATGCCAATAAGCTTGAATTTTTTCTAGAAAGAGGTCTGAAAGGTATATTATTAAAGAGGTCATGGAGCCCATGCCCCCCATGGTAGTTGTCAAAGATGGGCCTATAGTTGGGCCTTATATTATTGAAATATGAAGCTTAAACAATACAGTTTTGAACTTCGACGAGTCTTTTTCCTACAAGGTAGTATGACTTTGGAAAATGATGATAAAGTGTTTGATCTCCTATTTTACTTTTGAATTTTGGGTCAATCTCTTATTATGTCTAAAATGATATAAAATTTTGGGCATTATCTTCATTATCATTAGATACGAGAGTACTCTTTTTTCTTTTTCTTTTTGGTGTAATGTATCCAATTTTTAATCTTATAATTGTTAAGTTTACATTTAGTTGAAGTTTCACATTGATAAAAAAATAAGAAATTTGAAGAATTATTATAAGTATATAACATTTTCACACACATATATATGAGTTAGGTTCAAGTTACACCTAGTGTAACTCTAAGCAATGTGGATACCACCTAATAACTTGTTATAGAATTCATATTTTGAAAATTTCACTGTTAAATTCCATGATCTATATGTTTTTAATATTCATGCCTATTTTCATGTCAATTAGATGTTATTTACCATTCAGTTTATAAATTCATCTTTTATACATTATATTAAACTACAAAAACTTGAATTTAAACAATTGATTTATAACATGGCTATTAATCTTTGACCACCTCAAAATTTTGCAAGTATGGATAATATATGAAGATAATGTAATCTGACGGTGGATTTGTCAAAATTCGCATTCAATTATAAAATATTGAGTGGTGTAACATTGCTTAAAGTTACACCAAGTATAACTTTAAGCAATGTTACACCACCCAATAACTTGTTATTGAATTCGCATTTTAAAAATCCAATTGTTGAATTACATGTTCTATATGTTCTTAACATGCATGCCAATTTTCATGTCAATTAGATGTAATTTACCATTCGATCCATAAACTTATCTTTTATGCATTATTTTAAACTATAAAAACTTGAACTTAAACAATTGATTAATGACATGGCTATTGATCTTTAATTATCTCTAAATTTTGTAAGCATGGAGAATATACGAAGATAACGTAATCCAACGATAGATTTATCAAAATTTACATCTAATTTTATATATATATATATATATATATATATATATAACATAATTGGACACAATCACACAACTGCATAGAATTAAAATTTCGAGTTAAGTAATGTGTAAGTTATATTATGGACTTACTTCTAGTCTCCCTAAATTGCGAATTTCCTAACAAGATCTTGAAGTCTACAAAAAGGTAATGACTCACCCATGTGGGAAAGATTGTTGGTTGTACTTACGTGTGAAAGAAAAACCTATAGGCTTAAGATTCTAGGTTTTGTTATGTACATATTCTCATTATTCTTAATATGCAAACCAAATTCTATATCAATCATATGCTATTTGCTTTCAAATCCATAAACTCATATTTTGTCCAATTTTAACTTTATATAATTTGGAATTTAAGCACTTCATAGTTAAGATAGTTATTGATCTTTGATCATTTTAATATCTTTGCAACCATGAAGGTATAAGAAGACAATATAATCTAACGGCGAATTTATCACAAAATACATCCAAGGTAAAGTTATTAAATGGTGTAATATTATATTAAGTGAAATTTAAACATAACCTATATTTTGTTATATTTTTATAATAAATAAATAAAAATCTAAAATATCACTCCCCATATATTTTAGATGTTGTTTACTATTCTAGTATGATAAATTTTGTATTTAAAAACAAAGTATGATAAATTTTTATATTTATCATAAGTTAGGTAAAAAAAAAAAGAGTGAAAATTTTTAATGTTGTAAGTAAGAGTTAAAAAGTATTTAGTTTGATTTGACAAGAATTTTTTTTTGCATTTTATGGTATTTAGTACTACAAAAAACATAAGTCAATTGGAAAAAAATTTGTGTGGTCAATGAAAAACGAGTCTAATAAAGTTAAGAACATTTTTCAAAACCTTAATGGCCCGTTTGGTAACGTTATTTGTATTTTTTGGAAATGTGTGTTGGTGAAAAAGTGTTTAAAAATACGTGTAGTGTTTAAAAACTGAAAATTATTGCTCAAAATCCCATACCAAACAGCCCCTAAGTACTTGACACACACACAAATAAACTCTACACTTCTAAAAACTATTTTGTGATGGCAAGTCAATTTTAAAAAATTTAGTATCCAAAAAAGCAAGTTATTTTTTTTTTTAAAATGTTTTTTATTGAAAAAAAAAATCTAAGTGTAAGAAGCAATATTTCTTCCTCTCACACATAAATGAGGTAGTATATCACCAAGTCACCTAGGATTAGCTTGTCCAAACATGAAAAGAACACTGCTAGGAATTTAAAACTCAACGAGCTGCTTCGTCATGGCCTTCGTCAAAGCCTAGATAGTCATGGCACCCACCAAAAAGCACTTGGTACAAAATCAATTTTGATGGAGGTACCTTCAACAATGAGAACTTGGCAGGGTTAGGGGTGGTCATAAGGAATGAGGTCAACCTAGTTATGGCTTCATTGTTACGACATATCCCTCTTCCTTTCACAAATATTGAGGTAGAAGCTCTCACGACAAAATAAGCACAAGAATTTGCACTCGAGATTGTTATCGATCGAGTTGTGCTAGAAGGTGACTCTGATATACTCATAAATGCACTGAAGAATGCTTCTTGCACTCTAGCTCAGTTTGGTCATATAGCTCAAGATGTTCTTTACCTTACCTCTTTGTTTGTTGGTATTAAATTCTCTAACGTACTTAGACAAGGTAATATTGTCACTCATTGCCTAGCAAGGTGTGCTTCAGGTTAGGGATGGCAATGGGGTAGGGCGGGGCCGGAGGATGGGATCTTCGTCCCTGCCCCGCATGGTTGTTGCCCTTTCCCATCCCCGCCCCGTCCTGGGGTGCGAGGCAAACTACCTTGCCCCTTGGGGCCTCACAGGGACTTGCCCTACCCTGCCCCTAATACAATTTTATATATATAGATAAAAATTTTGCTACAATAATATAAATCACAACAAAACAAAATGTTTTAAAATTCAAGCATTTAAATAAACCAAGTATTTAAATAGTCTAATATGTAACAACATAATTCAAAACTGCCTAATAGCAAGTGTGGGGCCAAACATATAATGAATCACATCTAACTTCAAACTGCCTAATACATAATGAAATCCAAGTGTGCCAGAACCTACTGCCTACTAGAAGCATGAAACAATGTGCAAATTTTTTTTTTTTTTTTTGAAACAATGGAATATGATAAGAAACAAACCTACTATCTACTGGAAGCACTACGTGACCAACTTTTTTCCTTCCAACTGTACTTCTTCAATAGCTATAAACAAAAATACCAATTTTAGATAGAAAAAAAGAACCAAAATTTAAATTGAAAAAAAACTGATTTAAGAAACACTAAAACAAAAGGAAGATAGTGAATGAGGTGAACCTAAAAAGCAATGTCTTGGACTTGGAGTGGAGTCTGGCTTGAAACTTGAAAAACACATATAGACTATAGAGAAGAGGGATGGGTCAGAGAGCGGCAATAACAGTAGGGTTTTACAATAAAAAATATTTTATCTCATGTTTTGTACTCTTGTGTTTCACTTTAAATATTAGTGATTTAGGATTTACTAAATTTACAATTATAGTCCTTATTAGTGCGGGGCAAGGCGGGGATAAAAATACTAAACCCATCCCCGCCTCGCCCCGGGGTGCAGGGACAAAATATTGCCCCATCCCTGCCTGACCACCTTTGCAAAGCAGGGCGGGTCAAAATAGGGCGGGGCAAAATTGTCATCCCTACTTCAAGTTGATTTGTCAACCTCCCTTAATGAAAACAATTGAATTTATTATTATTATTATTTTAAAAAAAAGCACCTTACTTAAGATTTTTTTTTTTAGAAAATTCCAATTTATGGCGTCCGCTCCTAATAATAACTCTTTATCATCAGACCAAGACACTAATCATTTTTTGGTGTAGGCGAGAATTGAACCCCAGATCTCTTATTCAATTATTAAAAATTTTACCAGTTGCGCTAACGAGAACCCGCTACTTAAGATAATTTTCTTGATATAATCAAAAAATGAAAAGAAAATAAAATCTTAAAAAATAAATAAATTGGGCTCTAGAAGGGCCCAATAATTGGAATTGGCAATAATTGGGCTACATTTGGGCTGTAACGCACGCCAACAGACCGTGGACAAGTACACGTGAACTCCACGTCTGTTCTTCCTTAAAATAATAGCATTTTACGATTCTCCCTCTCATAATTTTTGCTGTCCTTATATGACAACGCTCCTATCTTCACGAGCCACGAAGCGCGTGAAACACAATTTCCAGCCTCAAAAGTTATTCTCATTCAGCAGCATTCTCTTTTTAACTCGTACTTTGTGCACTCTCAAAAAAAAAAAAAAAACTCGTACTTTGTGCGTTTGGATACTAGGAAAAGGCGGACCCATCTCAGCCAGCAATATGTGGCTCTTTAATTTCAGAGCGTGTGGCACACGCGCCAAGATATGCTCCCATAAAATAAAGATTTTTAGTACCATATGTGGCTCTTCCTTAGAAAGAAAAAAAAAAAAAACAATGTGTGGCAAAAATAAAGACAAGACCTTTGGCCTATACAAAAATATGCTCCACCACTCTTTGGAATCAAATCCATCCTCTAAGATACCATAAAAAATAAAAATAAATAAAAAATCCATCTCTAAGAAAAATCAACTCACTGGGATTTGAGAGAGAGAGGAAAAATCCATTAGATTTTACATTTTAGAGAAAATACAGAGAGAGAGATGATGGGCTGGCATTGAGAGTGTTTTGGTCATTGGTGGAGCCAAAAAATGGGGTCTTTTGGTCAAAGGCACTTCTGGGTTCTGTGACTGCATTCACTGTCAAATTTTACAATGGAGTATGGGAAAAAACTTCAAAAAATAGAAAGACGCTCATACAATATATTTGAGAGAGCGTTTTGTGGAGCCAAATTTGGGCCTTTTGGTCAAGCCTATTCTGCCCACTGTATGTAACTGTCTGCACTCACTGTCAAAGAATATATATATGTCAAGGTTTTTTTTTTTTTGGTTAAGATATGTCAAGTTGTTTAACTATGGCCAAAACACACAAAACCTCATAAAGAAAAAAAAGAAACTAAAACAAAATGTAAGAGATTATGTTTAGTAGAGACAAAAAAAATTGGCCTTTTGGTCAAGAAACTTCTGGGCCAGTGTGACTGCACTCACTGTCAAAAGTATATATGTTTCTTTTTCAAGTAGTTTTTTCAAACATAAAAATCACTAAATTTTTTTTATATAAATAAAAAAAATGGTTAGAGGACCACAGTGTGATTTTTCGATCTAAAAATGGCCATAATATCATCTTAACCACTTTCGGTCAAAACTACAGTCGATGGTATAGGTAAACGGCCTGCAATAAAATATAAAAAAGGAAAAAGAAAATTAGCTATATTTAAATATGTGATTTGCATGTAGTCTTCATATTTCCTGACGAATTGTGAATGTGGCATCGTGCTTGCATTTACATGGGTTTTAAATGGACCCCACTCTCTCAAAACCGTTTCATTTTCACTTATTATTCCCATTCATTTAAATACATGCAAAAGTAGACCATAAAAAACACAACCACACACAAACAAAACCAAAAAAAGAAAAGAACTGCGATTTATTTTTAAGCATGTTTTATAGTTTTACCTCCCCAAAATCTCTGAGTCTCCCATGAAATATTATGCCTTGCTTGCTTCTCTCTCTCTCTCTCTTCAAAATGCGAGATATTGAGAGAGACTAAACTCTGAGTTGAGTCTTATACGTTTTGTAATCAAAAGTTGTTGTCTTGCTTTCTCATCTCATGTGGGTATGTCAGCTAAGAGAGAGAGAGAGAAAGAGAAGGAGAGAGAATATATGAGGAAGTGAGCTTTTTTTTTTTTCCTTTCACAGTGTATAGCAATCTTCAAAATCCAGCCTTTACAGCAAAACCCAGCTAAATTTTTGGTCTTTACTATTTAAGCTGTCACCATCTTGAGGTATATTTGGATTTTTATCTCTATGCTCTTCTGCCTTCTATTACTTTCTTCAAATTTCTCTGTGGGTCTTGTTTTAAAAAAAAATATTGTTTTTTTATATTTATGTTATGGTTTTTGGCAGATGTATTGACAGCGAAACAAGTCTACTTTTTGTCTGCTTGTTTGTTTGAGTTATTTCAGACTCTCTACATTCCCCAAGTTTGTCTGCAATTTGAGTTGGAACTTGGATGTGCAACTTGTTGTGCTTTGTATGAACTTTTTTAATTAATGGGTTGTTGCAGAAATGCATGAAAGAGTCTATAGGCAGATCAATTCAGGACTTGAGAAGCAGACTTGGGAGCATTTCTGAGATGGGTTTTTGATTTTGTCTCTGATTAGTTTGAGGTACTGTTCCTCTTCTTGCTTTCCATGTTGGTTTTGTTTATGTGTTGCTTGTTTTCTGAGTCCTTTCATTTTTGTTTTGTTTTGTTTATGTTTTTGCTGCAAAAGTGGGCACCAACTTTTTGTCAAAAAAAAAAAACCAACCAGAGAGAAAGTTTAGGATAAGTAAATGCAAGTTCTTAGTGGGAAGATGAGAGATTTCCCATCCTGTTTTGGTGAAAATGGGGTTCAAGTTGCTGATTCTTCATCATCAAGCACCAGTAGGGCTGCCCAGAATTTAGTTACTTGTGTCTATCAATGCCGTTTACGCGGGCGGTCTTGCTTGATTACTGTCACATGGAGTAAAAATTTGATGGGTCAAGGCCTTGGAATTGGGATCGATGATTCTTCGAATCAGTGTCTCTGCAAGGTTGATATTAAGCCCTGGTTGTTCTCCAAGAGAAGAGGGTCCAAGAGTTTAGAAGCATACTCTTGTAAAATTGATATATATTGGGACCTTTCTTCAGCAAAATTCGGACCCGGGCCTGAACCTTTGGAGGGATTTTATGTTGCGGTTGTTGTTGATCGACAAATGGTTCTCCTTCTTGGGGATTTGAGAAAAGAAGCTTTCAAGAAAACTAATGTCACCCCTGTGACTTCTAATGCTGCTTTCATTTCCAAGAGAGAGCATATTTTTGGCAAGAAGGTGTTCAGTACCAAGGCTCAATTTTTTGATAATGGTCAAATTCATGATCTTGTGATCGAATGTGACACTGTTTGTGTCAATGATCCGTGCCTGGTGATCCGCGTAGATAGCAAGCCCCTGATGCAGGTGAAGCGGCTTCGATGGAAGTTCCGGGGGAATCACATAATTTTGGTTGATGGGCTTGCAGTAGAAGTTTTGTGGGATGTTCATAATTGGCTCTTTGGTACATCACTTGGAAATGCTGTTTTTATGTTCAAAACATGCCTCTCCCCTGAGAAGTTGTGGGCAAGCCAATCCCTCTCCGATCCAAACCTATTGCCATGGTCTTTCTCGCAAAGATTTTCAGATTCCAAACCACAATCTCATGGTTTCGCACTGATTTTGTATGCTTGGAAGAATGAATAGATATATTTAATAGATTTTTCATTGAGTGCTAACAAAAGCTTTTAATGAGTGTTGATTTTTATCAACTCTGTTATTGGATTACCACTTAATTTCATTAAATGGCCCATTATATTCTTCTTATCCTTTTTCCTCTTGAGTAACTTGAGCCATAAGTAGAGCAAAGACAATTTTGTTATTAATTGGTTGCATGTTCTACTTATAGTGTTAATTTTATTGTTTTTATTGGGAATTCCATTTCAAAATAATGCTTGCCTAATGCTCCATTTTGTTATCATCAAGTATGTTTGTGCTACAAGCAAGTATTAATTATCTTGTAGATTTCTAACTTGCGCATTAAGAGCTTCCTTGGTCAAACAATGTCTGAGCCTGGTGTGCCTTAATTGTAAGTTTGACCTTCAATTTTAGTCAAAATCAATATCAAAGAACTAGACCAATTTTAACATTTCCTCTTTCTTGGTAAATAACTATTACTTGGGTTCAATTCTATTTATTGCAGGAGCTGAAGGTATGGTGCTAAGGCAAGAAGAACCGAGGTTAGATACAGATTTGGTGTCTGCATGCTAAATTCCAAAATTCCCCTTCCATTTCCTTGGTTTAACTTGATTGGGTGCTTCTGGATATGAGCTATCTACTTTTGGACTCCACCAACAATCCATCAATGCTGGTGTGATGTCCTAACTTCTTTTAAAGTGAACTATATTGCACCCCACATGTTCCTAACCATTCTTGGCTCACTTATACATTATACAACCTTTAAGACATTATTCATTAAGATTCAGACTTCTAAAGATCTAATGTTCCATTACTTATTTATAAATCATAGCTGCATTTCAAAAAAATTTAAGTTTCACTTGGCCACAATAAACATCTGAACCGATTGGAGGTTAGTTTGTGCATTCTGAGCACATGCAACATATTCTTTTGCTTGCTAAAATGTGTGTGTGTGTATATATATATATATCACTATCATTGTCAAAATTAAATGTATAGGGATGAAATTTAAATTACAAGGCAGCTTTTTGCCTTTTAAGGAGCCATCACTAAACCTCCTTGTGGTTTGGAGTAAAATGAAATTGTCATATTTATGGGTTCTCCCATGTTGCATGCACGTCACAGGACACAAAATTTGGCCCTAAGAATCGGTAGGACAAAGCTCTTTTTGCTGCGCTTTAAGTCCATTGAGCACCAACTGAGAGCTAAATTCCACATTTAAAGGAACATGTGCATGTTGTATGTGAGAATCCATCAACCTGGATGAAAAATATGACAATTCCATTTCTCCAAACCACAAGGAGGTTTAGTGACAGTTTTCAAAAGACAAGGAGTAATTTTTTATCACCCCTAACCGCAAGGAGATCAATGGTGATCCCCACCAGGAAAAACATTTATCGAACAAGCAAGAATAATATATATATATATATATATATATGTGCGTGTGTGTGTGTGGAGAATGAAATCCAAGTGCAAACCATTTGGTTCTCTAGGTCTTTGATAAATTTATAAAGGGTTGCTGCTGTGTTAGAAGGTTAGAGTGGTGGGCATAGGGTTGTAGAAGGGAAAAGAGTTATAAAAAAAAAATGTTGATAGGAAAAGATTAGAAAAATGTCAGTGTCCTATTAAAAACCTCTCTTGTCAAAAAGCTGCAACTCCTGGATTGACTTAATCTCTGTTATGTTTTTGCAGGGATTCAAGTAAATTTGGTTGAAAATAGTAAATGAATTAGTAGAAGCCAAGAATGTTTAAAGTCTGTAGGTACTTCCCTTCCAGGGGAATAAGTAGTTTAAGTTACAATTATTTACTCATTATTCTAATGTATCTGCAAAAGACATTTTTCTTATCAATCTTTGTCCCAACTCTTACGAGGCCTTGTGTGAGATTTAAGTTCATCAAAATTTACACACTATGACATCCTTTCGAGTTTTCTTACTTTTTGCTGGTACCTTAGATAAGACCCAACGCACTATTGCTGTTTTTGGTTTCATAGTGTAGTTTCAAGCAGTCCACCTCTGGTTGCCCATGGTTTTTATGATTATTTCTCTAATTATTGGTGGCATTGGAAACCTCATGAAAGCACAGGACGTCACAAATTTCCGGCTAAACCTACTTGTAGTCTGAAATTAGTTGCAGAGATTAGAACTACATGATCACAGATACACAATTTAAGCATCATCTTGAAGACTACAAGCTCTCTCTGACTTACATTTGGGGTGACAATGTTGAAGAATTGCAAATTATGTTTCTTGAACTTCTTCTGGTTGCCTAATGGTTGGTGTTAAGCTATCTATTTGTTGAAGGGGATTCTTCTAGTATTTTTTCTGTGTGCTAGAGCCTGACTGAAGGTACTAAGAAGCATTTGCATTGTATGAGAGAGATCTATTTACTTTAGACTTTGGCACAGATGCAAAATTCAGCTTAACAGAGTCTAATTATCTAGCAAAACATGTTCTTCTATTCTTTAGATTTCAGACCTTCAGAGTGCACCTTATCCTCCTTGATGACAATTATTTTGAGGTTGGCCTGTGGGCCTGTGTCTAGTTGTGCTGTGTGCTTTTGTTTTTTGTATTGCCTATAGTTTACAGACTCCTTGTAGTTCACTTTTTTTTTAAAAATAATCTGCCAGAGGGAGAGATAGAGAGACAGATAGACAGACAGACAGAAGAATGCATGTATACAAAGAAAACAGTCTACACACAAGGAAAAGAATGGTGAATAATCATGGAGATTTGATTATCAATATTCTGTTTTTCTCATCCTACAGGCTGTTCTTGGCCTCTCAAGTGGAGCAGGTGACACTTTTAGTTCTATTCTATCGATTTCATTGTTAGTGAAAAGCCTATTTTAGTGTTTGTAATTGTCCTTTCGTCTTCAACTCCAGAAGAATTTATGGAAAGTGACTATCCAATTTCTAAGCATTATGAGCTTTATAATTGAGGAATAAAAGATGCATTCAGAGTTCAGACCATATAATAACTGATGTGTCTTTAGCCACCCAACAAAGAAAAAGAGGGTGAAAATTGAAAACATAATCTGTTGTGCATGCGTGCGCACGTGTTCTTTTTCTTTTCTTTTTCCTTTTTAACTTTGTGGCTGCAAAAACATTAGTAAAAAAAATGTGGATTGTATCTATGTTGGTTGTCATGTTAACAACTTTTCACCTGCAGAAAAGGTTATTGGGTTGTAGGCTTGTAGCTGGGAAAAAGAATTTCATACCACAAGTTGCTGTAAGAAAGTGAAGTTCTGGTAATGCCAAGGATTATTTATTGAAGTTCTTATCTTGCGGCTAGCTAGTATGTTACTTCATTTAGGTAGTAAGTGGAGACATAAATACGTAATAATTTGAGTGTTGTAGGCTTGTAGCTGGGAAAAAGATTTTCATACCACAAGTTGCTGTAAGAAAGTGAGTTCTGGTAATGCTAAGGATTATTTATTGAAGTTCTTACCTTGCGGCTAGCTAGTATGTTACTTCATTTAGGTAGTATGTTACTTCATTTAGGTAGTAAGTGGAGACATAAATACGTAATAATTTGAGTGTTCTAACTAGCATTCTGCATTTACTGTCTCCTTTAAGGAGCTTTTAACAGCATTATGTGAAGGCCAATGTACGTGAAGAACATAAATATTTGTACATTATATCTGCATGCTTCTTAGTGCCACCTTTTTATTATTTTATCTGCCTCTAACAGATCCTGCTATTGATATTATTGCAAGAAAGCGCAGAACTGTTTCTTCACCAATTGGGTTGTTAGAATCTTAATTTTGAAACTCTTTGATTTTTTGATAATTTGATACTTGTAATGGGGTGGAAGGATTTGAACTCTAAATGTCTCTGTTTGAAACACCAAAATGTGCCAGATGAGCTACAAGCTCTTTACATTTTCCATTTTAATACGTGTGACAGTTCATCTTTTTGGATTAAGCTTCACAATGATCTATGATTAGGGCGAAAAAATGAGCCAAGCTACTTGAACTCGGTTTGAGAACATTAGTAAAATGCTACTTGACTTAAAAAAGAATTAATGAAGCTTGAATGGTCTACTACTTGAGTTAATTCCATATTTTATCCTCGAAAAAACTGAGCTATTGGAGTTAAACTTAAGAGAAAATCAAGATGTGCGAGTTTAAAATCATTCTTAAAATCAATTATCAAACTTACGCAGCCTGTCATTAACTTGGAGTTGATTATAAGGTTGAATATAAGTACAACACACCTGTAATGGACCCAGAAGTAAAATAGGACTGTTATTCAGGCCAAACCAGGGTTAGGTTTTCATGGCTAGAATGGGCCTGCACATAAACCATAATACTAGTCCCAATCACACCATCTTAGCTGGCCTTGAGAGTGAAAGTACAACCCACTTGTAAAATTTGGATAAAATAATTCAATATGTGAATCAATTCACTTGTAGCTTAAATACAATAATGTCAGTGTCAAATCTTACATGGTACCTAGCTAATATAGTATGTATAAATGAGAACATTATAATATGTATATGAACAAATAAAAAAGTCTATGAGTATAGCAATAATACAGTACTCTTTTGGCATTTCTTTATGTATGTAAAGTCATTACTATAACACAAGCAAAGTCTAATCATTCTCCACCTGAAAAAAGGGGATGAGATCCAAGAAAAACAATTTATTATTTTTGTTTGGATTCTATATATATATGAGGTCAAAATGCACAGCATTTATCTTGTGAAGGCTATGATAGATAAAACATATCCCCTAAAAAATAAAAAATAAAAAACAAAAAGCTAAGAAAGATGCAGTTTTGGTTGGAATGCAAACTTGTAGTAAAAGGAATTATCCAAACTCCAAAGGCATAGAGCATGTGCAAGAATAGGACCACCCGTGTCACCAAGGTGCATGACAAAGTCGCGTGACATCAACTTCCTCTGAACGCGCGTGTGTTTGTGTGTTTTTCATGGGGTGATTGGGTGAACAATAGTTTAAGGTACATTCTTCTGTCGGTTCTGTCACCGACATTTCCGTTTATCAGTCCCGTGAACTTTTAGATGCTTTTTACCTAGCACTAGCAGCAGCATTCTTGTTTTATTTTACGAGTAATTATGTATCTTAATTAGAATGCTAATGTTATTAACTTATTATTATTATTATAAATTTTATCATTTAAATTCTCTAATTCCTTTACATTTTTAGTTAGATTTGTTGATACATGTTATTTATTTGTTTTTGTGCACGTAAGAGATTTTAAGGTGCCAAAACCTGTTGAGATGTGGACACCTAACAAGTTTTGTGCACAAGTGCATTGAACTGAAGTCAGTTCCAATTTTAAGACCATTGGTTTTTTTAAATGCAACTATAGATAGAAGGGAATATGAATATAATTGGAATAAAGTTTCCTCCAACTTGATTTGGAGATATTACAAGGTGTCTACTAAAAACATCAACATGTATTATTTAAACTAGTCGTTAATCTATACAATGCACTGGATAATTAATGATTATTATAAAAATATATCTTCGTTATGTTCAGAGCTACAATTAGTATAAAATGAATGAAAATTAATATTTATAATACGAAACAAAAATATATACTTTTTGAAAAAATAACCATATTTTGTCTTTTTTTATAGGATGAAACAAAAAAACACTGCTTATATTTCTAGCATGTTTAAACTTTTATGAAAGCTAGAACAACAAAATATAACAACTTAACAACAAAAGAAAATTTTCTTAATTTTACCAAGGCTTTTAGAGGGGAGGGGGGGGGGGGGGGGGAGGAAGTAAATAGAGTGATACAAAAATAATATATTCTATGACACAAAGTATTCATTCCACAAAACTAAGATGTCAAGCAGGAGAATAAAAAAAATAAGGAGGATACTTTGGTGCCATCCATTACCTCTAGCTTTCTTTTAGCATTTACTCCTCTAGAATCAAACATGGTGTCTAAAAGTTTGGTTCTTAAGCACAAACACACGGGCAATAGTAATTAATAATTATGAAGAGAAAAGATACACAAACACAGAATATTAAAGAAAAAATATATATGAAAACAAAAGTAAATATGAAGAGAAATTCATGTAAAAGATACCTTGAGGCTTGTAGACAAAGAGTTTGTAGAAATAAAAGAGTAGAAACGGCAGATAATGGGTAAATCACATAGAGGGTTTTGGTGTGGTGCTCTGTATATATAGGAGTAAGTCGGTTTGGTTTAAAACTCTCTATATTGCTGAGTAGTAGTTGATTTAAAACTCTTTAATTTGCTGAGTAGTAGTTGGTTTAAAATTCTCATTTTGACATAATAAATAAATTAAGAAAAAAATGATGTGTAAAATTGTGAGACTACCAAAGCTTAAGCAGCAAAATATCAGAATGTCAACTAATAGTCAAAAGACTTTGGCTTGGTTTAAAACTCTTCATGTTGCTGGAAAATAGTTGGTTTAAAACTTTTTAGTTTGTTAAGTAGTAGTCGGTTTAAAAATCTCGTTTTGATATAATAAGAAAATGAAGTGTAAAATTGTAGAACTACCAAAGCTTAGGTGACAAAACATTTTAAGGTCAACTAATAGTCAAATGCCTTCGACTATTATATTGTATATATAGATATGTCACATGACTTATTAAATAGATCATGTTGATAAAATATACGTATATGGCTTTATCAATCACCACATAAATTGGAGGAATTTTCATTAAAACATTTGAATTTAATTAAAAACAAGTACATGGTTTATCAATCATCACATAGTAGTTTGGTGGAATTTTCGTTCAAACATTTGAAATTAAATGTTTTCCATGTAATCTAATTTGTCTTGACAAATGTTTTCCATAAAACATAACAGATGTCATTCAAAAGAGCCAAAATCCAAATTATTTCACATGTGGCTATTGCGACAGCTTGATATTCAGCTTCTAATGCTGATCTTGAGATTGTGGACTACATGTTGGACTTCCAAGAAACTAGTGATTAAAAGCTACTACAAATCGGTACTCATTTTCAACTGGCGGACCTACTAACTAAGGTTGTTACTTTTCATCAATTTTCAGCTTTATTGTCTAAAATGAGTGTCATCAATATTAAAGTTCATATTAAGTGGAGTATTAGAAGAAAGAGGAAGAAATTACAGGTCGTATATAAACAGATTGTAGCTAAACTGTCTGTAGCTTTAGTTTGTGTTTTTTATCCATTTCACAACTTACAAGCATGTCATCCATTAATACACGTGTATTAGTTTTTTCTTGTAACAAGTTTTTTTTATTAACACCCTTGCGACAATCATGTCTTCACACTTGATGACAATATGCATGGCCAAGGTGTGATCTCTACCGTCTGGAGGCAACTTATCATCTGAAAATTAGACTTGGTTGATGGCCAACACCAATTGATTAATTCTTTTTAGAATTATTTTTTACTTTCTGCCTCTAATACAAATCTTGATATGGTAAATAACATAATAATTTATAGTATGTGTGGAGACTAAATCCGCCGCAAGCTTTTTGTCCTCTTTGAGGACAAAAAGCACAAAAAGGCGCTTTTAAGGGCAGTGCCCATCTCCAGTTATTGTCCGCTTTGGGCATGCTTGCAACGTCCGACCCTTTGGGTGGCATGCTTCGCAACGTCCGCACGGTTTTGTTGCCTCTCCGGAGAGCAAGGCACGCCTCTACCACTACCACGCATGCGTGGTAGTGGTACACTCATGCAAGCTCCAAGGGCATATAAAGCATGAGTGGGGCGCATTTCTTGCCGATGTGGTACTGCGGTGTAAAGCCCAAAGGGTGAAAATCCGTACCTCCCATGTCGCTTGAAAAACAAAACCTTGTGGGCTTGGCTCCCCAAAGAGGACAAAAAGCTTGCGGCGGATTTAGTCCCCACAATATGTATTTCAATTGAACTAACTAGATTATTGTATTTAATTTATATAATTAATAAAATTTTGATAAAATTACAAAAAGATTGAGATAATGCTTGTCAAATCTTTGACATCTTTTTTTAAGAATAAATCTTTTATTATTAATTAAGAGAGGCTAAATTAGCATGAACAAAAGGGAATATTGAGGGTGAAACATTCTCCATCCATAGAGCACAATCTAGAAGATTAACAACTAACTTAGCCAAACAATGTGCTACTTTTTCTTCTTCTTTTTGAGAAAGAAATAAGATAATTTTATTCAAAAGTAGGCAAATCTGCCTGATAAGCAGCAAGTGTGTGAGATGGGACATCTTCCATCCACACTGAGAAACCAGTGATATGACATGCATGCCTAGCTTGGTTACCCCATCTGAGTAGGATAATTCAAAAAAATTATCTCTTACATCTACTTGATGGAAGAAGTTACAAATGTCACACAATAGAAAAGGTTGATTATTGTAGATTTGTAGCGCATGCATTTTAAAATAATTAATAACATTTATGTCACTAATTTGTTAGTAGTTTCCTCAAATATTTCAATAATTTTTCTTACATAAACTTGTAATATTTTATGTTCTATTTTATAGACAAAATAGAAAGACAATAAGACTAGTGTAATAATTTGATCATACTATATGTGTTTGCAAATTTAAAAATTGCATGATATAATGACGGATATACATGCCTACTCAAGAATGCAAATATTGTTTTGTTAAAATAAAATTGCAAATATCATTCAATTGTATTTTTACATTCATGGTTGTCTGTTACTGATTTTTCCCCCTTTTGTTGAACTTTGTTTTAATTGTTGCAAAAGCAACTAAATTTGAGCAAGAATATCATATTTTAAATCAATTTTTTCTCATATAAATTTTTAAAAAATGACATCAAAATTTCATTATACATTCATAATTAATGCACTACTTAAAATAATTAATATAACAAAATAAATGTATTTATCCTATTAGTTTAATTACTATATATATATTGTAGGGTAACAAATTGTGCACCCAAGTCCAAAGCATGCAAGACCCGGGCCCAATAAGTCCGCTGCAATATATATTGCAGCGGACTTATTGGGCCCGGGTCTTGCATGCTTTGGACTTGGGTGCACAATTTGTTACCCTACATATATCATTGGAAGAAGTTAGAAAATCTAAATGGTTAAGATTAAGTTTAATGAATTTACAAATATTTAACTTTTTGATTTCTTTTATGTCAATTTTTGTCAACGTAGCTAAACATGAGGGAAAATGTCATATTCTAAATTTATTACTATTATTATTATTATTCCAAATAAAAATATTTTTATATAAAAATTATGAAATAATCATATATATTCCTTTAATATTAATAATTAATGCACAACTATAGATAATTAATATATGTATATTGTAGGGACTGGATTTGAGTCCTAAGTCCAAAAGTTAAAAGGATCTAGGCCCAAAGAGCTCAATACAATGAATTTGTAGAGAGTGGGTTGGAAAATTAGGTTCTAATGAGTTGGGTAGCAATTATAGCAGATCTAAATGACAATAAAGTGAAAATAGACTGGTTGTATCTAATGAAAATCGTTCTCGACACAGTCCGAAGAGATCAGTTCTTGTATATAATTCTTAAAGTTGATTACAAGTACAGTTCTTATTACTACAATAATTCTCTCTTAATTCTCAGATCCCCTTCTCTCAGGGCATCCTTTTTATTGTATACTATTTTGCTCCTTTCATCTCTGCCCTCCACGTGTAGATTAGATTGTCGGTGTTAATCCTTGTCATATCAGCACATTCCTGAAGTCTTTGGAGAGTAGCTGAAAGGCTGAAAACTACTGTTCAAGTATCACTTCCTCATTAATGCAGTCAGAGAGTTAACTGCAGAGCATTTAATGCGGTGGTAGCAGATTTTCCTTAGATATTTCATAGCCTCCATCTGTCCTATTCTTTCCTGATACTTATCCTCATCAATGGAGTTGTCCGGAACGTTGCTCTTAATGTCAGACTACACCTTCTGACCTCGGATTTGTTCAGCCGAGGAAGCATTCCTCCTCGGATCACTTTTTCAAACTCTCATGATCATACCTCACATCTTCAAGCATTAACACGAACTCCTCTAACCGTGTTTCCCTGTCCTCGGATTAGACCCCCGACCCAATATATACACAGATATGTACTACTGAGCTTACCACCCCTACATATATAATTCATTGGCTAAAGCAGTAAACAAATATTTTGATATAAATGCTAGCTTTGTTGAGGTGAAATTTTATATAAAAAAATCTCAAATAAGTCACTTAATAATATTTTCTATTTTTCTTTTTAAAATGGAAGACAACGGAAACTTAATTTTACAAAAATTAATAAATAAAAAGGTGAAATTGGTGTTTTTATCAAATTGAGATATATAAAAATAAATAAATAAAAACCTCCAAAAAGAAAAGGTTTAATTTCATTATTAGCTAGATAAGTATATTCTCATAAAATTGAAAAACAACCCACCATAAGAGATAGTAGTTTTTTTTTTTTTTTTGGTAAACAAAGAGATATGAGTTATGACTGATGTTATATAGTTTTGGAGTCCAAAGTCCAAAGTCCTGGTTTGCTGCCGTCTAAGTTGTAGCATCCAATGAACTCGTACATAGATTTCCATTTTCTACTATAATTAAAAATGAACAAGTATTATAATATGCTTTCATTATTAGACAAATGAGTAAATTCTAGTTAACTCAATTAATAAAAATTTTATTGTTAAACAAAAGATCCAAGCGCTGAATCCCACCTAAATCAAAGAGCAATTGATATCTTAACTTGACAATGATCATAGAGCGAGTATAATAGGTTAAAATTTTATCATATTTATAATTTTTTTTTAAGTATTAGACAAATGAAACTATTATTATTTAAATAAATAAATAAACCCAACACCAACAGGAACAAGTACTGCAACTTGACCAAACATACAGTAAGATGCTCATCATGGGCACCCTTTCCATTTATGAGGTCTTGCTTTATGCACCCTATATTTCAACATTTAAATCAAAAGACATAATTACAACATCATGAAGGAGCCCTCTCAACGATTATTCAACAGGCATATAATATGTCCAAAAGATTCTCAATATTTGGTTATAGACTTGAAGGCATATGAATTAATTATAGTAAGGGAAGCAATAGCCAAAAGGGTCAACAAGAAAAAAAAACCAACTTTTGTAGTAGGCCATCTTTTTATGGAGGTGTAATAAGTTTGTTCATCATAATTACTACCACAACCAGTCAAAACACAAGGCACAATGTGCCAAATTCAGCAAATTAATTAGCACGAAATATTCTGCTTCATTATAACTATTACATTTTTTTTTTATAGGGTTTCAATTTATAGTGTCCACTTTTGATGATTGTATTATTTGTCATTAGACCAAGACACTAATCAATTTTTGGTATAGACGAGGACTGAACTTTAAATTTCTTATTTAACCATCAGAGACGTTACCAGTTGAACTAACTAGACTAGAATCTATCATTATAACTACTACTCCTTAGATGTTGATTGGAATTTTTTCCTAGATGAAATAATAAAAACAAATGCAGACTTGTAGTAGACATGTTTTTCTGGCCTTGGCATTGGCATTGAGTAAAGTAGCCGTGATTGTCGTTGAAAACGCGTTAACATATTCCCAAGCTCTCGAGCACTTTGTGAGAGTTTCTGTCCAATTACATGTGAGGATGTCTATTCGCCCCTAATTTTATAGATAGTGACCACTAATCAATAAAGGTTGGCATTGTAGCGCTGCACAACAATAGTATTGTTGGAAGATTATACCCAAAAAAAAAAATAGTATTGTTGAAAAATCAGTTGTATTACTAAATTTAAGAAAAAGTGTTGGAATTCATAAATTTTTCTTTCGTCTTTTTCATGTAAATGTTGGAGTTCTATATCTCTTTTGGAGTTTGAACGTATGACAGCATGAGTTTATAGTGATTAGAGAGTATGACCAAACTAAAATCATACTACAATAATTTATTGGATAAAAATCAATACTCTAAAATTTTGAGGTCAATTGCAATGCTAAAGTTTTGATTAAACTTATATTTAATTGCCAAATGCCTTGTAGTTGAATTGGCACCTCCCTATGCACAAAGTGCTTGGGGGTTTAGGGGGAAAAGGGTTCGAGCTGCGGAGTTAGCAGCATGTTGTAATTATTTCTCAAAAAAAAAACTTATATTTAATTAATGGGTATACTTTTAAAAAATATACTCATTAGTCGTTCCATCTCAAATTATTAGACTTTTATTTTATTTTGGGATGATCCAAAATGAAGTGATCTTTAAAAGTTAGTAAGTAAATTTCTTAACATAATACTTCATTTAAAAAGTTATTATTTTTCCTTTAATAAACTTTTAAGTTTTAAATTAAGAAAGTAGTTTTTGTGATAAAAAAAAAAGGAGAGTAATTTTTGGAAATTTATACCTTTTTAGATATATTTTTTAAAAACAACGTGAATGATATCCTCTTAAAAAATTGGATTTTTATCCGCAGCTAACAATATATGAAGATGAAATGGAAAAGTGCTGAGTTCACAATATTTTCACAATAAATCATAAATGGTTAGTTATTATTAATTATAATTTGAATCTGCCATTAAAATTACTTTTTTTTCCATTGATAATAACCTATCATTTAAGGTTTGTTGTGAAAATATTGTGAATATAACATTTCTTAGATGAAATGTTATTTTAAAATTTATTGTCAAGCGGATGCCATATGTTAAAACTCTCTTAAAAAAATTTATTGTCACTTTAATAACAGGAGATATCCATGAATCAATATATATCAAAAGTAACACTTTATCACCTAAAAAAAATATTTTTTTTTTTTGGAGCATAAAAAAGAAAAAAGAAAAAAAGATTGACACTTATCCAATGTTACTTTCTGAATCGATCTGATAAAACAATATAAACCAGATAAGATTAGAACCCCTCAACCCAAAAACTCAATCCCAATCTCATCCCAAAAAGTCTTTTTCATTTTATTTTATTGGGTATATCCCAAAAAATATTTTAGCATTAATGAAATGAATGAATACAATAAAATAGAGGCAATTTGGGGGCTAGTAGGCAAGGGCAGTGATGAGCTGGCGCACTTTGATAAATTTAACTCTGGAGCATTCCTTTTGGTGCTTCCAGGTGTCATACAGCTGTATGATACCCTCTTCTTGTAAAATGACCAAAATGCCCATAGTAAAATATTTCATTTCCTCACAACTCCACCTACCCTTTCCACCCCCAAAACGCCACCGTTTCAATTCCTTCGCGTTATCAAAATTTTTAAGTGACTGCCCCTATGTGTACGGACCCAACAATAACTACCCCCAACTGACAGTTTTAGCCACTCCAACGGTCATTTGGATAACGCAAAGCCAAGCTAAAAGACAGGGAAGTCAAAGCGTTGACTAAAGGGCAAAAAGGTCATTGTGTACGGTTAAACTAAAACTTAACTGTCGTAATTCCGTTCTTTCGTTGAGGGTGTTTGTGTAATTCTATATTTCTCCAAAGAAAGTGAAAGAAAAGCCACAGAGAAACCAAGTACAAGTAAAGAAGTAAAGAAGAAGAAGAAGCAAAGTGTTTGATGAGAAAGTTTTAAGCATTTTGCTACTGATAAACTCTGAAACTCTCATTGAGTTTAGTGTTTGTGGGTATCTTTTATTTTTTGTGGTTGGTGTAGAGAGGCTGAGTTATGGCCGAGTCAAGTGACTCGGTTTCCATTGACATTGATATGGTACCTTTAGGAGAGAAGGTAAAGCAACCCCCCCCCCCCCCCCCCCCAACAAAAAAAAAATGAAGAACCCACCAAGAAAGTTTTATTTTTTATTTCTGTTTTTGTTTTATTCAAATGCAAGATTACATTTTTCTTTTTTCTTTTTAGTTGTAGTACTTGTTGTTTCTTTGTTGTATATTTGCTGAGTTTTTGGTTGTATGTGTGATATTTTTTGGTTATTTAATTGTGTTTTTTTGTTTTGTTTGCTTAATGTGGTTTTGCAGGAATATGTGGTGAAGACAAGCAAAGGCTCAATCTCTGTGTTTGTGTGTGGGGATCAAGAAAAGCCTGCTTTGATAACATACCCAGATGTTGCTCTCAATTGTATGCTTCATTTCTTGTTACTCTTTTTAGTGGTTAATGCTAATTTTTTTCTGTTGCATTTCAATTTCAAATATGCTTAAGAGTGAATGAAAGAACTTAGAAATGGTGCTTAATGTATATGTCTTGAAGTTATTTGTAAAGGGTCTTTTTGTTTTACTCCAAATGTCAAGGAAAATAGTTGGTTTTCAATGTCTCTGTGTTATTTGCTTTCTGGGGTTTTAATGGGTTCTTGTTGTGCAACCCAATTGTTCTTTATAGAAATCAAAGTGTTTTTGACTTTATTTGCTTTCTGGGGTTTCTATTGGGTTCTTATTGTGCAACCCAATTGGTTTTTGTAGAAATGGAAGGGTTTTTTAGTTTCTGGGTGCTTACTGTTTTCCTGGGTTTACACAGACATGTCTTGCTTCCGAGGCCTTTTTTTTTGCCCAGATGCAGCTTCTTTGTTGCTTCATAACTTCTGCATTTACCACATTGATGCCCCAGGCCATGAGGTCAGTATCAGCCATGCATTAATTTATGTAAGTGTTGTAGTACAAATTCTTTTCTTTGCTGATATTAATAGAGTTCCTGCCTTCCATTTGCTTAAGAGTTCTTGCAGGTGGGAGCTGATGTAATTTCTTCAGATGCTCCATTGCTCAGTGTGGACGACCTTGCAGACCAGGTGGCTGAAGTGCTTGATTTCTTTGGGTATGCTAGTGTTGTTCACTTTTACCCAGTTTATCTTTTCTATTTTGTTTTGGCGGCAATGGATTCAAATGGGAAATTTGGGGCTTTAATTCTCATTAAATTGGCAACTCAATGACTTCATGAAGTGCCTATTAATTACATTGGGTTGTAGAACACATCTCTTTATCTTCTTTCCTTATAGGGTTTGTTGTTATTTGGTTGCTTTATTCAATCTGCCAGCCCTTGATTTCAATTGGTTTGGGAGAGTGACAAACTGATTCTTATCAGCTTATCAATGTATACTATTATTTTCTTTTTCTTTCTTATCCACAAGTGCGAAATGTGTCCCATATTTTCTAGACTACTTATGTGTTGTGATATCACAGAGTTCCAAGCAGGGAGTTATTATGGTCAATATTGGCAAATACATTAGTTTTGTATGAAAGTTTGTGATATCATGAAGGATTTTGACAAGCTTCACGTCCTAGTAAGAGGAAGAATTAGAAATATGGATTGATACCTCAGAATCTAGAGATTTCCGTTATAATTTAGCTGGAACATAAGAAAAGGGCGGAAGACCCATTTAATCAGGATATGTTGCATGACTTCATAGACATACTGGTTTGTGCTAGTGTCACAAATTTAGAACTAGTTATAGATAGTTTCATATCAAGGATTGTTCATAATAAGTATAACAAAAGGGAAAACAGATCCAGCCCCAATAATATCTAATTGCTTTGGTGCCAATTTATTTATTTTTTTCAGTCAGTACTAAATTGGGTGCATTTTAGTTCAGCTATGTTGAATGGTATATATCTTACACTGTTGCCAGTTGCAGTTTTCTTAAGCATGTATTGATGATATTTCTACTTCAGGCTGAAAGAGGTTTTGTGCTTAGGCGTAACAGCTGGTGCTTACATCCTTACCCTTTTTGCAGTAAGTTGACAAATTTCAGCTTCCCTTTTTTTTTTTTTTTTTTTTTTTTTTTTTAATCATGATATTCTTATTTTAAGTCGTGTTTTTCCCATGTGGCAGATGAAATATACACAGCGGGTGGTTGGGCTAATTCTTGTGTCCCCTATTTGTAAAGCACCCTCATGGAGTGAATGGCTCTACATTAAGGTAATTGGAATATGTGCAATTAATATAATGAAGGAAAACCATTAGGTGTCAATATCCAACATCAAGGTTGATTTGAGTATCAATAGAACACTTTATATCAATTTAATTTTTGTACGGTCCAAGTGTGTATCTAAAATAGCAAAGGGCAGAAGGAGGGCTTCCTTATTGCAAAGTTCACCCTTTGCCATTTGGTATTATTAAGAGCCACTTGGCTGCAATCAGTAGCCAATATCCAAACACTCTCCAGCACTATGCCCTTCTTGGAGTTTCTATCAACAGAAGTGATTATCATTCATTGTCCAATCCCCCAAGTCATTGCTTTCTTCATGCAACAAGTAGAATATTAATAACAAACATGTTCATGATGTCGGTTCAATACTGCATTACACATGATGGATTGAGTGTGCACCCGCAGTGCAACATTTTGATATCAGATGAAGTTTATAAAAGAGAGGGAAAAAAACTGCATACACGGTTTTTTTTTTTTTGTGTGTGGGAATTAAAACTACATATTTATTGCTTGTGAGGATTGCATAAGATTTTATAAAATCTACTTCTGCAGGTATTGTTGAACTTGCTATACTTTTATGGTATGTGTGGTGTATTGAAGGAATGCCTCCTTCAGCGTTACTTTAGTAAGGTACTCCACATTACCTTGTTTTCCAGGAACTTTCTGGCTTTCTGCTCTTGGTATGTTATAGTTCTCATATATTAAATGCAGGAACTTAGGTGTGGCTTGCATGATGCAGAATCAGACATAATACACGTTTTCAAAAGGGTAGGGAAAGCTCAGTTTCAATAGTGTCAATAAAGTGATAAATTTATATCACTTGAACTGCTGTGACCCTTTTTTTTTCAACTGTGCTTACAGTTACTGGATGAAAGGCAAAGTTTGAATGTCATGCGTTTCCTTCAAGCAATTAATGAGTAAGATCGTATCTATTCTATAAATGTGTGTTTTTCCTTTTCCCCACCGATCCTTCAATGAAACCTGTACTAAGTCAACCCATGAGGGCTTGAAACTGTTATAACAGTTCAAGTCTTCTTTTGGCGGCAGCCATATGAATTTGATTATATGCTTACAAGTGGAAACCTAACTGGTACTCATAAGGGTTTTATATTAAAGAATTTTACCTGAAATTGGTATTTATTTCAAAACAAGTTATGTGTTTATGACATACCACAGAACAGATTGTCTTAGACAGTACTAATTCGGTTCAGTAAATTAATAAGACAGAGCTGAAAAATTACAAAGTTAAATTTAGTTTACTTGTGCGGGCATTTGCTTGCTAGCTTTCTAAATGCGAGAAGAATCACATATTCTGTAACACTACCTCCTGTTTTATTGATTAGAAAGTCTATTTGCAGGAGGCATGACCTTACAGAGGGCTTGAAGAAGTTGAAGTGTAAGACACTTATTTTTGTAGGCGAAAGTAGTGAATTCCACGCAGAATCTGTGTATATGAGTGCCAAAATGGGCAGAAAAAATTGCGCTCTTGTTGAGGTAGAGTGATCTTCACTTTTTCAATGTGTTTTCTTGATTTAGCTTTCAATTATGGTAATTAAATGACATAAATTACATGCAAACATGAGATGGTCAATTATCTCATGCACCCGTGGATCTCGAACCCACAACCTACTCCCCCTCCGTTGGTCTCTTTGTTAAGATTAGAATCAGTAATCCAAAGAAGAACTAGCTTGTATGTTCTATATCTTTGAACTGATGAATTGCTTTCGAATGATGTTGTACTTATAATTAGAGGACTCCATGAATATAGCACATTATTATTTTACTTCTCACATTAATTTAATGTATACAGTTATTGTATAATGGTCCCATTTGTGTGCTTGGTAGGTTCAAGCTTGTGGCTCACTGGTGACAGAAGAGCACCCATATGCTATGCTAATTCCTATTGAAATTTTCTTAATGGAGTTTGGTTACTACAGACAACGACATTTTACTTCTTCATCAAGTAATGGCTCAAACCCAACCAGCCCTTCAAGCCATTCATGCATAGCACCAGAACTTCTTTCTCCCGAGGGTTTAGGCATCAAGCTGAAGCCCATCAAAACCCGCATAGATAATGAAATTTGATGCAAAAGGGAATGACTCTTTCAAGCATTAATTCTCTACTCAGGTCTCCTATGAAGGATAAATGGGGGCAGTGGTATCTCATCTTCACACCTATAAATTAGCCATGGTAGCTTTGTACTTCAGGGTAGCATATTCTTTGATTCTGTTAGTTGGGTTAGGATATTGGTGATCAGGATTAGGTGCACGTATGTATTTTTCAAACTTTATTGTAGATAAAATAGGGGGAGATTTGATATAGATGGAAGGTACATTTGGGGAAGAGATTTTTTGTCTGTCAGCTTACAACATGCTGTACATGTTACTAGCTTGCAACTCTAGAAGCAGTTTTTGTGTTGAAACTTTCTTTAATGCCACTGTATCTAATTCATGGTCGTTAAGGATATATTTTGAATACCATCGTTCTTTGTTTGGTGGTTAGTTATATATGTGGCTTCTCATCTATGAAGACTTTTCTGTGATACCTGGTTGTGATTTTAGTTTTTATTAACACTCTTATAATTTCTTTTAATGAGTTAATGAGAGTTTTACATCAATCAAACTGCTTTTTCGAGAAATAAAGTGACCTTTAAACTAAGAGGTAAAAATGAATTTCGAGAGGCACGCTTTAGCTTTGTATTGATGGATTTTGTTTATCTGTCCTAAGAGTTTGGTAGCCTTTGGTGTTAATTCTTCAATAACTATGTGCAAGGATATGAACCCTGTCAGACAACGACTTATTTCTGGCTTCCCTCTTCTTCAAGGTCTTAACTATTCCTTACCCTACCCATTGATGTGAAATACAGAGTAACGAATTATCCCTTATATTACTATCTTCTTCTTTGAATCCCATTGGCCATTATATGCCTCTGATTTTGTTCTCCCTCATTCTCACAGCTGCGTTTCCCAGCCTCCATCTAATCCAATCAAAGCATAATTCAGTCAATCTGATTTCTTCACCTTCTATTTCACTAATTCAAGATATGATTATTTTATGAAGCATTGTTTGTTTTCATTTTCTATGATTCTCAACACTTGAATTTAATACTAAATCTACATTCATTCCATCATGTTCATTTCTCATGGCAAAGCTTAGGGTATTTTATTTTCCTCACCCGATTTTTTCTTTAAAAAGTTCTCTTTTATTTATCTACTCAAATATCTTATCGGATTTTTTTTTAAGGGTGGGTAATAATCACTACCCCATTCTCTCTCTCTCTCAAAATTTGCTTTATTATTTTGGTGATGATGCAACCACCAAACTTTTTGTTACATGCACGTGAAAAGTTTGATAAATTAGTTAGATGTTCTGTTCTTTTTCCAAAATTAGAATTTGATAGGATGGTTTGATAAAAAATTCTTCATCATGATATACTTATCCCACAAAAACACCCTTCATCATGATTCATGATAACTACTCTTTTCATCTTGATAGTGCCACCCCCTCAAATCTCATCCTCCAGACTCGGGGGGTGAGTAGCAATTTATTCTCTTAATGCCCATTACAATTTCTTGAATTCAGATTCATAAAATTTATTCTCAAAGTCAAAAACAACCTCCAAGCTCATCAATAATATCTTTATGATTTTCTTTGACAATTCTTTTCTCTTGCTTCCATATTCCAATAATATCTCACTCACAAAAAGAGAAGATATTTGAGAGAGAAAATTCTTGGTCAAGTTAGCATGAAAAGAAACTAGCACACAAGGGATTGGTTCTCTCTCTCTCACGAACAATCTGAGGTTTGAATGTAATATGATATCTAACACTGAGTACGGAGACGCTGCAGAACTCTTTCCGCAACGAATTCATTGACACTGATACTTCAAGCTAAAAAAAACAGACATCATCAATCCAGGAACAACTTAAAAGTTAAAAGCAGCAAAACAAAGTAAATCGTGACACAGTAAATGTTAATTAGCAGACCCAAAATAACAATAACTTTCAAAATTGCGATACATGCCACTGCAAAGTCATTTTATGGGTAGTTGACATAGTAACAACACTCTAGATTTCTTCTTTATATGCAGTACATTTTCTCTTAATCCTAATTCATCTTACTAATCAGTTCATTGATGTGATCCTCACGATTACCAGCGTCTCCCCCTCGCTTGTATACTATTTTTGTTCCTTGCAATCCTCCTTCTGGCTTGTTGAGTGAAAAGGGCCATAAGGAACTTGTAACCTCCTTAAAATGTGGACCAACAGTAGCAATCTCATGCACAATATCTTCTATGCATATAATGTCGTACTTTCCCAATGCCTGCCAAAAAGATAAAATTGTAGGGGGAGAGGGGGTGCATTAGAAAATTGTGGATAAAAAATGTCAAAAACTTTGTCCAAAATTTAGCAAGATGATATCTAATACCTGTTCAATAATGTTATTGTCAGTCAGAGGGACTCGCTGCTTGTCTATGTTTAAAAGACCCTTCTTGTAAATCAGCTCCCTCACATTCTTCAGATTAGGATATCTTTACAAACAAGCAAAATCCAATAAGGACCATGTATCACTGATCATTAATTATAAATACAATGATAAAGGGGCAAAGATGCAGGTGAAAAGAATATCACTGATCATTAATTTGTAATTATAATGATACAGGGGCAAAGATGCAAGTGAAAAGAATCATTAGGATAATCTGAAGTTGAAACTGGAAATGCATGGAAACCCATATATCAAATAGTAGTTCTTATAAGGAAGAGCCACAGCTTAGGATCGAAAGTATGCCTAGTGAAGACAAATGCCATAACTTTCCACGATTTTTGTAGTTAAGCATGTTTAGGGACAAATTTCTCATCATTGTATTTTAAGAAATGCAACAAATTTCAAGATTACATGCAAGACAATAAGACATTTCGTGTGACATAACAAAAACAAGGTTATCTTTGATAATTTGATATAGAGAATGAACTTTTTTTATGTGGACAGGGAGGGAAGATTCCAGTGACCTCCACTTGAACAAGCAATTGACTTGGAACATCAGTGGAAAAAATAAACTAAAGGCACCTAATCGATCACCTAATATCTCAATAATTTTTAAGTTCAGCCCCAACCAGGGGCAAAATGAGACTGTTATTTAAACATGCTCCGGTCACAAGCTATTAAAGTTAGGACCAATGGTTACTCTCTATATTCTAGAATAGATCTGACTCTGGCTAGAGCTAAATGATAAAGGGTTCGTGCAACAAATGTCCATGCCAGGTTGTCAATAAGCTTATTCAAGGTCTATGGAAGCCTCAACAAGCCAAATAAAAGCTTTAGTTGAAGACTACATAGAAGAAAACCTAAACAACTAGAGGCTCAACTCAATATTTTTTTTATATCTTGAACTGCCATCAAACTGGACGCTTCAACAGACAGTGGTCAGTGTGTGTAAAGCTTACAAGAATTACATGAAATTCTCAGAGCATATCATAGTGGCTAATGAGGAATCCCCCTTTCAAGTCCACCAGAAATAAATGAAAGATACTGTGGTGCCACACTCCCACTCCCACTGCTACTAGTTATTTTTTAAACCAAAAAAATACTTCTTTTTTTAATACAATTTTTGGCTAAAGGAAGTAAGGCTCACCCTAAGGGGCAAGCTGGTAGATCAAAACCAAGCTCATCCTTCTGGGGAGAGAGGAGAAGGGGGGGGGGGGGGGGGGGGGGGGAAGTGAGGGAGGGAGCCAGAGGAGCCGCTAGACCAAAAACACAGAACTTATCTGTTTACATTCAAAGGCTTACTGAATCATGCCCTTGAACCTGCTCTGGTGTCTATCTGATGCACACAAATTAACATTGACCAAGTACCAAGCATAAGACAAGTTTCAAGATTGATTTTGGTTCAATCTAAAGGTGCTTATCAAGCCCAAACAGCCTGGTAATAGGATTGTCCAGATTCATAAGTATCCTTACTCCAAGAAGAGCGCAACACAGAGAATACATAAAACAGAAGCCACCAAAAAAATGCTCAATGAAAAGGTATAAGCAAAAAAATGGTTGGTGCCATTAAAAGGGATCATCTCAAAATAAAATAAAAAAGAAAAAGAAAAAGTTAATTCAGCAAGAGCATAGGACACTGACAGGTTTACACACAAATCAAAAAAGTTTAAATAAGTAAAAGAGCTTGGAAGCTAGTTGCTTCTTGTCCTGATGGTAAGCTAGAGCTCCGTTTCTTTTCTCCTTCTTTTTCCAGATAAATAGGTAAGCTAGAGTATTTTGTATTGTCTTTCAACACTATGCTTTATATCGTTAGTAGTAATGGAATAAAAACAATACATAGCTATCTAACTAATGAAGCCAGAAAGAATTAGGCAACAGAGTTCATTCCAATTATGATACTAGTCAGTGGTCACAATTTCATTCGTAACCACTTCATATTGAAAATCATGAACTATTATGGGGGTGCCCCTATATTTCTATGCTTTTCTATTTTCTCCAGCTTATTAAGCATATTTACTGCATAGCAATAAGAAAAGGTTTTGTGTCTCCTACCCGTAGGTAACATAAGGCTCCACTTTTTCCAGCTTTTCAACTATAAATTTATTTGCTATAACAAAGACACCATTGAAGACTTTCCTCAATCTCAAGTTGTATAAGAGCTTCCTAGTTCTTGGATGCATTTCCTTCTTTCTGGGAAACAAACAGAGACATCAGAGTGGGAAAAAAAGAATTAACTGTAGATAACATGAAGAAAATAATCACAAAAGCTGGTAACTCACCCATTTATGCGAAGGACAAAAAGCAGTTTGGTATCGGTCACTGTCAAATTTGGTCTTTTCCTCTTTGTCCTCTGTTTCAATTTTACGAGGTCTAGTTCCTACCCAAAAAAGAAGAAGAAAGGATTATTTGACAATACTATTATGTTAGTAAATATATCATGAAATTGCAGACAATGCAGGGCAGCTCCGGAAACATTTGTCCTGGACAGAAGTTAATCTAAAATGAAAGACATAAAGAGTACAAACATCTAAGTATCTACCAAAGTTTTCAATCTTAACAAGCACATCACCTAGATTGATGAGCATGCACATTTCAGCTACTATTGCATGCTTCTCACGGACAAATAATCTGTGACCCAAGAAGAGCCCATTACACCTAATACTAGGCAACTGCCCAAGAGGCAAATTTAACATGCAAAACAACAGAAGAAAAGACCAAGGAAAGGCACCAAAACAGCATTCAGTCATGTCACATGCTAAACATAAAAAATTGAACATTTCCAACATATCAAAACTGAATGAACCCAATTGAATCTCAAATAACCGAAAACCTCGGCTTTCTTCACTCCTCTAAAGAACACTTCAAACTTCTCCATCACAGCTTATTTTCTAATCATATCAATCTTCTACAACAGATTATCCACACAAAACTAAGGTGTCCCCAAGTTCCAACTCTCTCAAAAAACCAATCATAGATACATAAATATTAACCTGTAAGCCATCAAAATAACACCCAAAATAACATCCAAAATAATCCCCCAATTCTCAAACTCCTCCATGCTTGCACATACACATATGCATATGTATACAAGAAAAACAAAGACCTCCACCAACCCAACAGTAACTGCAAAAGGCAAAATTTACCCAATTTCAACCACAATAAAAGAAAGAAAAAAAAACACTACATCAATGTTATAAGCATAACACTGCACCAAGTAAAACCCACACACATATATGCACATATGTACAAGAAAAACTCCAGCAACCCAACATAAACTTCAAAAAGCAAACTTTACCCAATTTAAACCACAACAAAAGAAATCAGAAAAACACTACATCAAATTTATAAGCATAATATTGCACCAAGTAAAACCCACATACACATATATGCATATACATACATGAACAATTCCAGCAACCCAATTTAAACCACAACAAAAGAAATCAGAAAAATCATAATATCAATCTTATAAGCGTGATTTTACACCTGAGTTAAGACCCACATACACAATACATAACACAAAACAGCCATAGCAACCCAACAAAAACCCACTTGTGAAAAAGTAAAACAAACCCACAAACAAACACAAATAGATATATAAGAAAAAAGGGTGAAAGAGTTGAAACCCTGGTGCGGTATTGTTTGATGAAATCTTCAGGCATTCTGATGAATTCTTGTTTGGCTTTCTTCTTGAGAGCAGACTGTCTGTCCTCATACTGAGCTTTCCTCTTCAATGCCCAGTCTTCATTGCTCTTCCTTTTCTTCAGTATAACCTCAGGTATGTACGCCAACGGTGCCTCCTCTTCCGCCATTCTTATCTCTCTCTTTTGCTTTCTCTCTGTAACCAAAAGAGAAAAATACAGAGAGAACAAAAGATGAAAGAAACACAGAAAGAGGGTTAGAGTTGCGGCCGAGTAAAGACCAAAACCCTAATTTCCAATCAGATTGGGCTTCAAAGCCCATTCAGCCCATCAATGGGCCCGCAAAGAGTAAAACGTTGTGATATAAGGCCGAATTCCAACTTGTTATGGGCTCTTCTTGGACCCAAGAAGAGCCCATCAATGGTCTACAAATTTTGGATTTTCAGTTTTTTTTTTTTTTTTTTTGAGAAAACGATTTTCAGTTTGTTTGATTTCATTATTTGCAAATCAATTTTCAAACCGACGGATTAATGTAAAATAGTATATGGAATGGTTTAATGTAAAATACCAAATATGCAATGACTTATTATCAAACCGAGTAAATTGATGGATTGTACGGGTTAATCTTTTTAACCCACAGATAAAATAAAAATATATATATCGATTGTTCTGCATAGAACACAAGCGACTAATATCACAATGATAACACCTGATTGATTTTAATAATTAGTTGTGTTCGGAGATTTAAATGATTTTGTTATTCTCTAGGGTTTGATGATTAAGCTAAAAATTTATTTTGAATTTTTATGAGATATGTTGTTTCAAGACTTCTGGACTCTATAACTTGTTTATTGGATGATTTATGTAAATGATGTGTTTATTTTTTTTTATACTCTCTAACTTTATGTCATATGATGTAATTTTTTATTTTTATAATTTCTTAATTTACCTAAATGTAGATTTTTTTAGTTGCTTTTTAAAATTATAAAATATATTATTTAATTAATTAATAAACCTACAATTTAACCAATGGACTAGTTAATCAATTCTTTAGCTAGGTCAACCTCCAGTATAATTTTTATAACTTTGGTTTTGGGGTTTTAATGGCAATAGTAGATGTCTACTTAATAGAAGACTGAATTGGGAAGTTTTGAAACTTAGAGGACTGAAATGAGAAAACATAAACTTGGAGAATTGAAATGAAAAACAGTACCACCGCACACCCTTGGTGCGTTAGTTACTCCACAAGAATAAGTGCTTGTGGAGTGTGAGGGGCAAGGGCCGGGGTTCAAATCTCTAGGAGGGAATTTCACGCACATATACACTTAGATTAGATTAGAGTAAAAATTCTATCTTATATAAAAAAAAAAAAAATAGTGAAACTTAAGAGGGTGAGTTTTGGAATTTAGCCAAAATTAAAATCCTCAAAAAACCAAGTAGTAATCTAATTTTATTTATTTTTAGTTAGAAATATAATGTGAATTTTTTTTTATATAGAAAATATATTTTCATTTCAAACCCTTAAAAGAAATAAAAATTAGTAGGTTATGGGTTAAGGCTTAATAGGTTCATGTCATATTTTGGTTGACATAACTGACCCATTTAATAAACATGTCATGATTGTGTCTAACCCATAGAATCCGTTTGACTCATTTAACTTATTTAATTAAATGTTATTTTATCAATATACTCTTCAAAACCTTAGGTATATAAACTTATTAGTTGTTGTGTTTATTTATTTTTTTGGCATATTGTGATTGATTATTTGTGAAATTAAGATTTGCTTTAATTTTGAATAAGCTCTTTTGCCTATCGGCCAGCTTTAAGCAACCTTTGCATTTCCTACTGTCTGCTGAGATCTCAAGTCTCCAAGTGGGCCCTCTTGTAATGCAATTACTCGTTAATTATGAATTTTATATTAAAACAAATTTATTTGTTTTATCTTTTATAGTTTAGATTAATTGGGTTAAAACTAAAATTTGTATTTTTTTTTTTTTACTTTGATAAAAATCTGATAAATGAGTTGACACGACTAACCCATTTAATAAACATGTCATGTTAAGATTGAGAAATCCTGACCTATTTAATAAATGTGTTAGGTTAATGTTGACCAATATAGTCGAATACTTATGAATCGACTTGACATGAACTATATATGTGAACACAAATTGCCACCCCTAGGGTTAACTCTGACCAACAGACCATGTAGTTCTAACCAAAATCAATTTCATCATTTTTTCAACCATCTTAATATTTCACTTGACTATAGACTCAAGTTACTAAGCTCAGCATTTTTAAACTCTATTAAATTTTCCATTATTTATTTTAATAATCTTTATGGTGATAAAAATTTTGTCTTACAAGCTCCACTTTTGTCACATAACTTAAACAAACCATTCTTTGATTCCTAAACTTTAAGCTTATAACATCCCTTTTATAATGATTGTTCTGTACTATCAGGCTAAGAAACCAATTAATTTCTTTTCGATGTTGCCAAGACACCGAAACATGCCTCATTATATCAACTTTAATTAAAATGTGAAATGGTAGTAATACATTTTAATTTTTTAATTTTTTTTAAATTAGCTAGTACCAAGGCAAGACTGCTCATAGAAATTAGCATTTCAATAAGATCGATAGTAAACCTTTCTACATAAAGTTTTACATTGAAGATGAGAGAACATTTTGACCAATCATACATGCACACCATTAGGTATGAACAATAAGAATGTACACATGGAAATTGTATTGAGTTATTCATCGATAGAAAATCAACATTGTTAATCAATTTCGATTTATTTGATAATAAAAATACAAGTACCTTTGTTTAAATAGGAATTTCATCTGCAGCTTTGAGAATGATCTAAGCTAAATTATAGATAGAGATATATAATAAAAAGTAATTAAAGAATGAAGAAAAAAGTCAAAGAAAAATGGTCCCCACGTTGGAAAAAAACCAAAAAGGCCAAAAAAAATCCTCCTTTCCCGCCTTCCGCCCCTCTCATTGAATTTCATATTTCGTTCTCTCTCATCCTCTCTCTCTCTCTCACATCACACACTCACACACCCACAGAGAGAGAGAGAGAGAGAGAGAATGTGGAGGAGCTCTTGGGGCTACTCTGAAAATGGACACTCCAGTGAAGAACCAACTTGCCACCACTTCTAAGTTTGAGGTCTTTCCTATAAACCCTACTCTCTCTATCTTATTTTTGTTTGTCTTACTCATTATCATTGTGCTTTTTATTTATTTATTTATTTTTGGTAAAATAAAATTATTCTGTTTGGTTACCGAGAAATTGAACTAGAGAAAAACAAAACCCATGACTTCAATTTCACTATTTCCTCCATTTTACTCACCAAAATAGGAAAAACCCAATTCCCATTACTTAAAAGTAGTTTGTGTTCAAGGGTCAAAATTCAATTTGGGGGTTTTAGTTCTCTTTGGTTCCTGATGCTGTAAAGCCTGAGGTTTTACCATAAATTTAATATCCTTATTTTCTGAGGGGAAAAAGGGTATTTTGTAATGTTGTATTAAGATGTTGAGTAGTGGGGCTAAATTTGTTGTTTTGGGTTCTTTAGGGATTGGATTTTTAGAACCTGGGGTTGCTATGATATTGTATTTTGAGGGATTTTGTTGTGTTTGTATGTTGAAGTTTTGTGAATTGCCTTTTGTTTTTAAGTGTGAATGGGGTTTTACTATTGTTTAACAAGTGCATATTTCCATGTGTATGTTTTATAAGGTGTTTTTATAAATTTGGAGAGTAAAGGTGTATTTTGGTCAAAATGAGGTCTACCGTCCACACACATGGGGGAAGGGACTAGGAGATTTAGCCAGATGCTTCTATGGACTTCATAGTTGCAATTTTTTTTTCCTCCCTAGGAAATCCTTAAATAGGAGTTGGAACTTTTGGAGCCATTGTCTAGTGCAAGGGTTAAGTCTCGGACTGCCTAGTGCAAGTGCATGGGGAGCAGTCACTTCATGCAAAAAAAGAAAAATGTTAAAGGCTAGAACTGTATCCAAGCCAACCCTCTCTGAATCCTAGCTAAGTGAGAGAGGCATTAGGTAGTGACCATTTTTATATATTTGTAAGCAGTTACTGATTTTGGCAAGATGTTATTGTTTTTTGCTTGGTGACAATCTAATTTGTTTGCTATTGTTCTGGATTGGTTAATACTTGTCTTTATTTTTGAGGCTATGTGCTGGGAAATAATCCTTGTTTATACTATGCAGGATTCTCCTGTATTTAATTACATCAGCAATCTTTCTCCTATTGAGCCAGTCAAGTCCATACCCACTGATCATGCATTTACTTCACTAACTTTTACATCCCCTTCATCAGTATTTCCTTCACCACAGATTGGTATCCACAAAGAATCTAGATTTTCAATTAGAAGGTAAATTTAATTTACTTTTTCTTGTGTCGTTCAATCATATAACAAAAATTGTGCAGTTGTTATTCACAATTCAAGTTACACTGTTATCAGGCATCAGTTCTCAGACCCTTCAGAAAATGAGTCCTCTCAGATTGGAAACAAAAACAATACAAGTGAAGGGGTTTCAGTTGCTGTTAAACCATCTGATTCATGTACTGAAAATTTTGAATGTTGTACTTCTGCCAGTTCAGCAAGAGAGATTACTACTGAGCCAACTGATGAGCCCTCGGAACTAGTCATTGAGTTGCCAAATACCTTGAAATATGATTGTGGTAGCCCTGATAGTGATATGGTACCTCCCGATGCTATTAAGACAGATGCTGCACCAGACATTGCAGGCACACTGGAATCATTCGATGAATTTCTTCGGGATGACTCAAAAGGGAAGCTCCAATCATTTGAAAGTGAAAAAAATTTGCGCAACATCTGTTCGATTGAGCAAAATATAGAAGCATGTGACTGGGTGGCATTTGTTTCCGGTGCTGCAGATCTGTTGAACTTGGATTCATCCATGATTGAAGAGCATTTTGAGGGACAAAATCATAAATCAGTTGATCCTGGGACAATTTCGTTTCTCTCAACTGTCCTACAGCTCCCACAAGACAATGCAAATGATGCAGAGAAGACAGAAGCCGTTGGTATTATCAGTTGCAAACAGCGTGAAATGGGAGAAACAGTAACTCAATCCAGAGAAATTGGGAACCTGAAAAAAACAGATCAAACTTCAGCAATCCTTTCTAGCACTCTGCTGGATAAGCTAGTTGTTAGTGATTTGAGTGATAAAGTGGATGACAAGGGGAAAAAGTGCATGGATTCCAGCAGCAAGGTATGGCATTTTTTGGCCTATGTTGTTATACAGATTACAGAAGTAAAACGTATTATATGTATTTATGCAATGTATGCTTTCTTCTGGATAATTAAAATGCTGTCTGACAGTTAGAAACAAAAGTTTTGTGGAGTTTATAGTACATACATTGTGAGAGTCTCTTCAAGCTTTAACTTATACATGGTGTCTGTAATATATTGTAGAATTACATAACCAGTCAGATTTCTCACAGTTTATTAACCTTATAATACTCATAGAATAAATTCACTTCTCTAAATTAGATATTCCTATGGTGCGTCTCCATCATTGATCTGCTTCTGATGCAGAACAAATAAACAAGAACACAAGAACAAAAATAATAAAATAAACATAGGATTCAGCACCTAGGGTTACTTGGAATCAACACCAAATGAGATAGAAAGCTTAAGAATCAGCACCTATTGTTGATTGGACTCAACACCAAGCCATTGGAAAAATTCCAACCAAAATTTTAGTAATCATTAACTTGTCTCCATTGGAGTACAATGCTATGCTTATACAAACTATTAAAACTAAACTCTAATTTTAGATGACTAGAGTCAATGCTCAATTATTGAATTACAAAAACAACCATGACTATAGGAAATTAAATAACATATTAATAACCTAATTTGCTAATAAGAGTTAGAATAAAATCCAATGGGGGTAATAGTAAAAATACAATTGACTTCTAAAACTAAACAAAACTTAATTACAACAAAATTGTTGTCATGTTCATTGCATCAATTGTTTTTGGTCTTTGTCATGTATTTAAATAAGCACTGTGGATAGAGTATTGCTGAAGCTGAATTCAGAGTAGACGTATAAAAAATATGCCAAGTGTTTAGATTTTTATGAGAATAATAAATAGTAGATACCACATATCCATTGACATTAATGCTTTACCTAATATTTGAAATCTCATCTTTATTTCTAATGCAATTTTTGAATGTTTGAAATCACAACAATGTCATGTATGCAATGAATTGCATCAATGAACAGTGTTGTGATTTCAGGATCATTGCATCAATTTTTTGTGTGTCTATGCATGATACTGTCCCTCCCCCACACGCTTGCTCCCCCTTTGTCCCTTTTTTATTTTTTATTTTTTATGCTTTATTTGTTCTCTATTCTTTTACAATCTCATGTGTAAATTCTATATTGCATCAATAATATTTTGGACCTTGTTCAGCCTGGTTCTCACAGGCTTTGTAGTATACGACGGCGCTGTCTGGTTTTTGAAACGTCAGGAGCTCATAAAAATAAGCCAATATGTGATTCTAATAGTAGTTCTCCAGCAATACCATCTGATTGTGAAGTTTTTTCTAATGAAAAGCAAGCTCAAATCAATACTGCAAGTGGTTATTCATCAACCATGTTACCTGGTATTGGTTTGCACTTGAATGCTCTTGCAACTGCTCCGATTGATAATAAAGTTGTCAAGCTTGAGAGTCCAGCTTTCAGAAGTAAACAAATAATTATGCTAAACTCAATGGTCTCTTGCAATCCTTTAACACCTGGCCAGAATCCTCTTGATAAATCCCTGACTCTTAAAACTTTGGAAGGTGAATTGTTTCCACATTATAATGAAGCTCAGGTTACAGAAAATGCTCCTCAAACATCTACAAGTGCTGTTAGTGAAGAGTTTGACCAGAGTAGTCCTAGAAGAAAGAGGCATGTATAGACAATACTATTGTTTGATCGTCGACATTTACTTTTTAATTAAGTGCTTAATATTGCCATTTTTGTTATAATGTTTGATAATTTTCAGATTCAAGTTGGAACATGTTGAAGAAAGCAATGCCTGCAAACGCTGTAATTGTAAGAGGTCAAAATGCTTGAAGCTGTAAGTTCATTTTTATTTACTTAAAATTAAGTTCAAGGTTTGTGTGCATTATCTTCATCTCTCAGACAAAATGTGTTTGTAAAATCAGTTGCTAATGTCTTGACTGGTTTTATGGTGGATTGACTCTAAAAGTTTAGCCAAACTCACTATTCCTTGTTTAAATGGTATAAAATAGGAGGTTCGAGGGATACTCCAATGGTTTCAGCACCTCTCATGGTACCTGGGCACTGGGGTTTCTAACCCCATCACTAATAGCCCTCCCCTCCTCCCACTTCCCTAGCAAAAAAAAGAGAGTATAAAATAGCTATGGAGTATGGTTGATTATCGTCAATCTATTTTTGTGCCTTAGTTCTTGACGTGTATTACTTGCCATTTCAGTTATGAAATCATGAGGGGAAGCACTAGGAATATACGATTTAGAACTTCCTCATGCATGAAATGCCAGCCATGAAGCTACAGCATGAGCATCATTAATTCACTGTTTCTAAAACATAATAACTCATGTTGAGAAATTTTGAAAATATTCACAACCGATCATGTATGCATGTGTACATCTACTCTAATGAAAAAACCAATTGACAATGGTGGCGATATATAATTTTCTCCTGCTTACATGTCTAGTATTATATCCTCAACTAGTGCTTAGGAATCCTAAATTTCGAGCTGAGAATATTATTCTGGCTGGCAGCCAAAGTAAAATGAGGACATTTTTTGAAGGTTGTCTTGACAACAGAAGGATCAACTGTATCAGGTTCTGGAGATTAGCTAAAATAACAATTACTGTTTCTACTAAATTAAATTTTCAGTATGTGCACTTGACAGTACTTATATTATTATTATGCAATGGTGGAATGCTATGTATTTTATAAATGTTCCTTTGACATCAACAACAGTGCAGATTTAATAGACCCTTGTAGTCTTACTGGTCATGTTCTTCAATACAGTTACTGTGAATGCTTCGCTGCTGGCCTCTACTGTGTTGAGCCTTGTTCATGCCAAGATTGCTTTAACAAACCTATTCATGAAAGCACTGTTCTGGAGACTCGGAGAAACATTGAATCTCGCAACCCACTTGCATTTGCTCCCAAAGTGATCAGAAGCGCAGATGTTGTTCCTGAATTTGGGGTTAGAAATCACCTCTTAGATTAGATACTTCCTTACATCAGATTCAAGAGGCATCACAGTCATTCTGCTCAAACTCCATCAATTTATTGGATGGAGCCTGGCCTCATTTGTGAAGTGGGACTGATAAAATTTATTGTTGGTCATTTTAATAACAAGTATTTGAAGAGAAGGAATTTGATTTCAGGTTTTAGTTTTAATGGCTTGAATAAAGAATAAAGTAAATTTTTTCTATTGATGAAATTTATGGGTGGATTTAAGCCTTATCAATTTGTGGATATGTAATGATTAAATACAGCTTGTTCTTTCAAATTCATAAGACCTGAGATTTTGTTGGAGCAAAGTTCTCATAGCCAAAACCCATCACTTGTTATTAAAAATCATTTCAAGTGGTTTATACTAGTAATTATTCTTTAAATCCTTTGATTTTAAATTTTATAATTCCAATGCAACTTGCTAGGAGGTGAGGTTTGAGCAATGATGTCTGTGGTGCTAATTTGTTTTCAATAGTAGTTTCTTCCTTTGGCCCAATGCCCTTAAACATGTATTCTTCATTTTTTCCCAATGCAGGATGAATCTAACAAAACTCCAGCCTCAGCCAGGCATAAAAGAGGATGCAACTGTAAAAAATCAAGTTGCTTAAAGAAATACTGTGAATGCTTTCAGGTTTTTTCTGATACCCCTTTGTGTATGTGCCTTATGATAATTGACATCTAATGTGGACCATTTGTTCTGTGTATAAAAAGGGTGGGGTTGGATGCTCTATCAACTGCAGATGTAAAGGATGTAAGAACGCATTTGGTCGGAAGGATGGTAAGTGTTTTATTTGGTTTAATTGCACTAATCTTTATCCTGAAACTGAATTGAACTGTGACACTTCAATTCTACTTCTATAAGTTGTTAACAGATCTTATGACCAACTGAGGTGCTTTTTAAAGTTTTTATTTTTATTTTTAAGTTGAATGCTAATATGCAGTAAATATACTTAAATTATGTCCTCTTCCCACCCTGGTGCCCTTTACTTGGACCATAGATTTCTAAGCATTACACTAAGTAGAGCATGCAATAATTCTAGTTGTTTTACAACTTCCTTTTTCTTTTAATGTAATAGGAGCTGAAGAAACTGATATCGAAGGGGAAGAATTAGAAGCTTGTAAAAAGAATGCGTTGGATGCAAGTCTACACACAGTCAAGGAGGATGAAAAGGAACATCTTGATTTCCCAATTACAGAATTATCAGAGAATAGCAGGTTATCAATTCTACTCATTTTAAATTTTATAAAATATTTTCCTTTTTTTTTTTTTTTTTTTTTCTTTTATTTGTTTGGAATGTTTAAATTTACTTTTCTTTCAGATCTCTGAGTCAAGAATCAGAAGGCTGTAAGAATGCATTGGAGATAAGTTTACAGGAAGTAAATGAGAGTGAAAAAGAACATCCAGATCTCTCAATAACACCTTTTTCTGAAATAAGCAGGTTCTTGATTCTATTCATTGTGAGTTTTGGACATTGTTTATCTGTACTATATCTGTTTTTAATGTCACCAATATTTCATTTTCAGACCTTCAATCCGTTTGCCATTTTCCTTTAGTGGGAAGCTTCCTTTATCTTCTCTGCTTTCTGTTGGATCATCAGCTCAGTTTTGCCCCAGCCAAAAACCCAGAACGAAATATTCTCTCTCCTCTCGGCTCAAATTTGAGACACATCTTCAGATGATTCCTGAAGATGAAACTCCCGAGGCTTTGAATAGTACTAGTGATGTGAAGTCAACCTCTCCAAACTCCAAGAGGGTTTCACCTCCTAAACAAGAGTTTGGTTCAACTGCTCGAAGGATGGGTAGAAAGTTGATTTTGAGATCTATTCCACCATTCCCATCTCTCAGTTCAACAGGAGAGCAGTGATTTTCATGATGCTGAGAAATGTTGTTTGGTTGTACTATTTCGAGCAAATTCAATGTATCCTTCTGGCATAGTAGCATGCTTCAGCTAGTGGCATTGTCAATATGTACAAATAAATTTTACAGTTAGCCTTATTAAAGTGGTTCTTTTCTGTTAGCCTTTTTATTTTTTATTTTTAAATGTCCCAACTCCCATCCTTATTCCTTAATATGCTCTCAAATTCTATTATAGCTTGTACCTTTCAGCTCTAATTTGGGCAATGTTCTGTTGTATGATTAGACTAAGTTGAAGGAATATGTAATGTTACTGTATTTGTTTCCAATAATTGTAGACTACTAGTAGTACTACCTTTACAAATCTTTTCCAATTGTATCACAAATCCTTTGTACTCCACGTATGTTGTGACTTGTGACTTCCACAGCTAAATACCAACAATGAGAATTCTCTTTCATTCTTTTAAAGCTTTCGCAACCCACTGGAATAAAGATTGGACGGTGTATAGATCCAAACATTTGTGCAAAGCTCAGTGGCTCAATTTGTCTCAGGGCTAACCTTAGTTCATCCCAAAAGAACCATTAGAGTTATATATTAAAAAGGGACCTACCCAAAGTGTTTCGCAACAGGGACAAAAGGGAAGAGAGAAAGAAGGTTGGGGGGGGGGGGGGGGTTGACATTGTTTGGGTTTATGATTGATGAAATGCCCAAGAGGCCGAATTTTGTTGTAAACCCGTATTGGGTTAATCTTAACTTTTAGCCTTTATATAAACTTTATTAAGGGTTCATTGAAATAGATGACTTGAGTATATAATAAAGATGTAGCTATTAGGGCATTATGCTATGGCCGTTGGCTGAATAACGTAATCCCATGTGTTTTTTCTTTCTTGCTTCCGCTTCTCAGTATTATTTTATTCTCTTTAACAGTTTTTATTATACCAACAATACAAGTTCTGTTGAATCTATCTTTTTTGGGATAATCTCAAGAATACATGGTTTTTTATTAACTTCTTCACGTCCATTGGGCTTGGTTGCATCACTAAAAAGTTACATGAGGACTTGAAGAATATACCATGACTTATTAGTTATTATGCAGCAAGCACAAGCAATTGATAGTTCAGATTCGAAACTAGATTGGGGCGACAGTTTTCTTTCTCTTTCTCGAGGAGAGGGGAAAATAGGTTGATTTCTGGAATAACAACTCCATAGGCATGTAATTGTACATCCTTTGTATTTCTTATCCTAGGAATAATAACTTGGACAAAGTTTGGCTACAACTTCCGCTAAAAAAATTAAGTTTAAGGATGAAAAAGAAAATTTTAAAGTTTAAGGACGAAAAACAAATTTTTCGTATAGTTTAGGAATTAAAATAGTATTTTACTCTATTTTGAAATTTTAATTGTTGGATTACATGTTCTTTATGTTATTAACATACACGTCAAATTTCATAATAACCAAATGTTATTTATTATTCGATTCATAAAAATATTTTTTATTCATAATTTTAGATTATAAAAACTTGAAATTTAAGCATTTAGTTAATGATATAGTTATTAGTTTTTGATTTTCTTGAAATTTTGTAAGTATGAAGGATAAAAAAAAAAAAAAATGTAATCCAATGATGGATTTGTTAAAATTCATATGCAATAGAAAAATATTTAGTAAAGCTGTAATCATTGACTACAAGCAAGTTTGTAACTAAATTTTGTCTGCAAAAATCACCTTATTTATTGGAAATAAAAATAAAGATCTGAATCATCTTTCTTAATAATGATTGATTCTTATTTCAATATTTTCATACAAATTGAATTGCGCTTAAATAATTATATCTATGTAAGAGGGAAGAGATTAAAAAAATTCTCAAAAAGGGCAAGAAAATAATTATTTCCAATATTAAAAAAGAAAAAAAAAATTGTCTTTGTTAAAGCCTGGTCTCTCCTCATCATCAATCTATCCAATAATCGGTTAGAGTCACTTTTTTATTTTTTATTTCTTAAAAAAAAAAAAAAAAATTAAAGTCGGTTAGCGGAAAACATTGTTCTTAATTTCGAATTTATTTTTTAGGAACTGAATTTCGAATTTTGAATAGGTAGTCTTAGTCCCATTCGAACTAGGAAAACAAAACCTTAGAGAATTCGGATTAATACCCAAGAGTCGGTCACATCGTATTATTTAAGGAAACCCAAAGCGTTGTAACCGTATCACATCTTACACACACTCTTTACTCTGAAAAACTCAGAATCCAAACCCCCTGTGCTGTGCTCCTTTGATTTTCAACACCCATATTGTATTCTAACGATGAGGATCAGCTTGATGATGAAACCTCATGATGGGGTTGCATGGATTAAGAGAGTTCTTGATGTGCCCACCAAACCAAGAACAAGAAGACCTCCTTTGTCTGAGAAAGATAGGAAGTGGTCTTATGTTGGCAAGTTTTCTTTGGCTGCTGTGATCAAACACCAAGAACTCCGTAAGCTTACTCCTCAACAACTAGAGGAGAGGAAAAGATTGATAGAGGAGAAGAGAAAAAAGCTTCAGATATCAAGGGATTACTCTTTCTTATTCACTGAGGAAGAGAATGCTGAGAGAGCCAAGATTAAAACTCAGACTCAGAGAACTAAATGTTATTTTCGTTCGGATAACACTAACAGGAAGCTTGGATCTTCTCTTGCTCAAAAGGGTTCTCAAGATTTGAACCATAATAATGGTGACAGAGGCGGTGACAAAGTTCAAGATTTTAAGCCCAATACTCAAAAGGGTTCTGACCGATCTGTTTATCATGTCAATCAAAGCCAATTTCACAACCATAATGGCGACAGCGGGAAAGTTCAAAATTTGAAACGGAACAGTAACTATGAGGCTTATACTCCAAAGGATTCTCAAGAATCTGTTCATCATGTCAATCAAACACATAACCATCATGGTGACCATAAGAAAGTTCAAGATTGGAACCGTAGGTACAAGTTTGATGGTCGAAGGGGTTCTCAAGAATATATTCATCCTGTCAAGAAAAACCATAACAATTACGGTGACAAGAAGAAAGTTCAGGATTGGGACCGTAATTACAAGGTAAGGGTTTCTAAAGAACATGGTTATCATCGAATTCAGAGAATGTCACATGGAACGTCCTTTGATCATCGACGAGATTTGGGTTATACTACTGGCAATTACGGTGACAACAAGAAAGTTCAGGATTGGGACCGTAATTACAAGGTTGACACTCAAAGGGTTTCTAAAGAACATGGTTATCATCGAATTCACAGAATGTCACATGGAACGTCCTTTGATCATCGACGAGATTTGGGTTATACTACTGGCATAGCCAATGTTGCAAGGATCGATAGAAAGGGCACAAGGAACTGCTGGGAATCAGAGAATGCACAAAGAAAAAGAAAAAGAGAGGTTCAAGAGTCTCTGCATATGCCAAGGCTTAGCCATTGCTATTGATCACCACTTCAAATTTTATTTTTTGATTACATCTTCTGTAGATGGGTTTTCTAAGGGCTACAACTTGTTCCTCTGAGTCATTTGTTAGAAATTCAACAATAATCTGTTTTGCACAGTTTCTTCTTTTAATCTCTTGGTAATATAGTTTGAACTGATGTGTTAGATATGAAATATGCAAATTTTTTAGATGATAAGGAACTCGGTACCGTATTGTTTTTAGGTTCAAATTTTTTTTTTTTTCTTGCTAACGCTATAATATTTGATCGGGGAAATATCTTCACTCTTAGAAACTACAATGTTTAAATATTGAAGAAAATTCTAGGGTGACTAGAGTCCACAAGGTGATAGGGTTTTGTAAATCCACCGAGAAAACTGAAAATAAAACACTAATTTTTATTAATCTAAAAATCTAAATTACCTTAGAGGCTAAGATTTGTTTAAATACTGAAAGAAATCCTAGGGCAGCTAGAAAACGTCCAACAAACCCAAATTGTACTGATCATAGAAATTAGTGGCAAAATAATTAAATTTACTCAAAATGCTAGTACATCTTCAAGTCTTTTGTTCCAGTGAGAGTTGATGTGATAAAACTTGATTTATATATGCTAATTGAGCATGGGCATTGCTTTTCTATAGTTAACAAAACAATCTCCACTGATACATGAAAAATAACCTTGCTTGATGCACCAAAGGCATCAAATTGCATCAAATATATAATGATCTCCATAAACAGAGGAAGTTGTTACTGAAATATAATAGAAATTGCACATCTACTTAATGAAAGCACACTAAAGAAGCAAAATTTGAATTCTTGCAGCACCAGCACTGCTTCATGGTTCTGAGAACATGTTTCCTCACGAGTTATTTGTAACCAAACTGCATTTTCATCTATTTGTATTTTTGTTTGAACTGATATTTTAGATATGAAATATACAAATTTTAGATTACAAGAAATTGTAATCACTTGTTTTTCTGCTCAATTTTTTTCTTGTAACATTTCGTTCAAGGGTAGTTATCTTCTTATACTTTTTATAGAGTACCTGTGCAAGTATCTTAGAGTCTTGGGCAGCTTGTTCTTTACATGTTCAAATGTGTGGAAATATAGGGATATTGGTTTTCATTTTGCTTGACTTAAATGATGCTAATAATTTAAGCCCTTGAAAATCAAAGTAAGAGTTGATATGATAAAATATGGTTTGAAAATCAATTTGTATTGATTACTTTTTCTTCTAGAAGGAATGAATATTGAACAAACAGGCAAACTACAATCAAAACAAAATATGTGCCACTTTCCTCGAGGAACAAAATATTTGAAGAATTTATTGTTATGAGTACAGTAAAACAATACATTATGTAATTTACATATAAATAATATTTTGTGTCGGGTCGTACTATCAAACCCTAAAACACTTTCACGTTAAAACAACATGGTATCGGGAGTTCACTCAACCCGCTATCGTTGCTAACCTCCGACTCACCACTCCACCGATATTGTTGTCAGCTGCAACTATAACCTTACCGCTAGCTCCGACGACCCTAATAGATTCCTCCCGACGATCTCGATTTAGTGGCCGAAGGAGCTGTCCAAATACAGACCTCTCTCTCTCGGTCTCGACACCGTATCGACGCCGGTCGACCGTGAGAGAGGCAGGGTTTTGCTTCTGCCCTCCTCCAAACAATCTACTCCTAGCTTACTCGCTGTCCTCGCGCCGCGCTGGAGTTAATCGAGGGTTTAAACTATGGTCTGATTTTTTTCTTTCTCTTTCTTCAATACATTTTCCGATTATCCGTCGGCAAAATTCTTAGGCTGATAAGCTAAGGGTGGATTGGGCATTTTTTTTTTTCGTGTTGGTATGGATTTGTCACGCTTTGTTTTGGAATAGTTTGGTGTTATAGATGAGTTGTTGTTGGTGGAACATTGGTCAAGCACATTGTCGTTGGTTGGAGTTTGTTTTAATTCAGTTCAACATATTTCTTTAGTGCTGGTTTGTTCTTCAAATCGCATATGGAGTCCAAAGACAAGTGTCACTCTCTAATTATTTCTTATCTCCGATATGTTATCAATTACCTCTATTCGTCTAAATGGTAGTAATGCGCTCAGCAAGGCTGTAGTCAAGCCCTTTCTTCTTGGTAGAAAAGCTGATTACATGATTATGAACCTCCTGGACCAGCATCTCTAAATTTGTCGGGACTGAGAGTCAAGACACAAATTTAGAGCTGTTACAATGAAGAAATGAAGATCGCCAAGCTGTTTGCTTATTTAATCAACTGTCAATTAATATGAAACTTATCGGGCAGTAATAATCATGGATTTATGATCTTATCAAATATTTCCTCGAGGTTTGATGAGTTCTTAAATATTTTATTATAATGTGTTTAAGGCATGGAAGAACTCAATATTTACGCCCTATTCTCCGATGTTAAAAATTATGAAGAAACAACGAGATTCTATGCATGCTCGCTTCCTCTCTAGATCGTCTAAAAGTTTGAATCCAAAGAAAATCACAAATTTTAGCAGTTCAGACCCCTCCTTCATTACAGCTTTGCAGACTCTCGACAAGCCACATTATCCGATTCGAGTACTCCACCCTTTCTTCCTGAATACCATGCATTACCTTCGCCGATAAATCAGCTTTTAACACTTATACAGGAGAAATGTAGGTGGGTCGGAGGTTTGAGGTCACAAATGCAGGCCATTGAGGTCGTGACTAAGTGGCCGCGTGGTAGAACAAGGGGTCGTAAAGGACGTGGTATTCGTAAAGTTGCACTTATAGTCATGGTGAGAATCATACAAGACTTTGTCAGGAGTTGTATGAAACCTCGCTTACCAAGCCAGTTTTCAAGTTCAAGAACCGCTTCTTCACAAATACTCTCCACTAGCATCCAGAGTAGTCTCTATTCCCAAGGAAAAAGTACAATCGCCCTCTTGTCTCTACATTCCAACTTTGCTGGGTTTGGATTCCCATCGCCATTTGGTCTGGCAAGGTACTTCCGCTGCATGTCTTGCCACTCGTGTGACTCGTCATCGACTCAAAAAGTTACCGATCATATGGCGGTGTACCTAAGGTTTACTCTTCCGACCTCGAGCAATCTAGTGTCTTCCCAATGTTACGCTATGCATGGCTCACCACTACGCTGGCACCGCCAATCTCAATCCTAATCTTTCTTCTGCCTTATATATTCTGATTTTCCCTTTAACATTTTGTCAATTAGTAAGCTTACTAAAATTTTGAATCAGGCCATTTTATCCACTCATTGTATCTTTCAGATCTCAAGACTGGGAAGATTATTGGCAGTAAATGAAGCCGTTGGACTTATTACTTGGATCGACGTGGTTCTTCCTGCTAAGGCTTCTCATTTGTTCATTCGCTCTTCAACATCATTGTCGCCTTGGTCATCCATATCTCAGAATTTGAAGTCTATTGTCTCCCGCCGTGTCGTCAAATTGAGTCTTGGCAATGTGAAGATGTCGGGCCAAACACCATAGGGTGCCTTTGCCTCAGGGCTGAGAGAGTCGTGTTAGTAGTCCTTTCATTTGTTCATTCTTATTCAGTCCAATAAACACTCCCTCATTGTTGGGATTTCTAGATATTTTGTCATTTTTGTTGATGATTATACTAAAGCATTGTTATTAATTCAAGCCGGTTTAGCTCTATTTGGAATGGAATATTTGTACGGCTCATTTCGGATACCAAGCCGATTTACTGCTTTATAAATATAAATATATATAGTAATTAATAAAAAAATTATTATTCATTTCTATTATTAAGCCAAATGTTATAAATTAATAATGATATTATAGTTTTTAAAAGAAAATCATAATATTAAAGTGATTTTTTTAAGAAATACAAAGTGATTGGGCTAATTATTAAAAATCAGGTTTGGGGTTTTGGGTAAATAAACAAACATAGTGGGATACTTATAAACTATGAAGCTTCCTAGAAGCTTCCTTCAACTTAACCCACTACCCATCTGCCAGGTGCATCATTGGTCTCTTTACTCCTATTCTCATTTCAAAACTTATCACTTATATTTCATTCCTCACTTTATGTCGTAGAAAGTTTAGAGATGCAGCAGTAGTAGGCTGCAAAAACTGGTGAAGACCAATTTCAGTAGTGCAGATTGTAGAAGTGAAGAAGACCAATTTCAAACGGGTTACTTCAGCCAAAACTTGAGCTTTTGTTCTCTTTCTTTCTTCTTATCTTTTTTTTTTTCTGAAATGACTTGGTAACAGATTTGATCTAGAGTTCACGTTTATGGTGAAGAACTAAAAAGAGGCTAACTTCATTCCTGTTTAAATTTCCAATTCGGCCTGAATTACAGAAATATCCCGGAATGGCCGAAATTGACCTAATGACTCGAAATTTAATCCGAGGTAATAGGGGGTTTCTTGTTCCGGCTCTGTATACCGGAATGGTAGAGCGCCTGGATACTGCCTGACCGGAACTAACTAATTAATGAATAATGTTCTAAAGTCACCTATCTTTTATCTTACGAAGACCAGGTTTGAATTGTACCACCTTCAAATCATTTTATATGGAAATAAAGACTCATGAATGCTTCACTTTGTATTTTTGGTCTAATAATGCTCGTGGAATATTTTCATACATCTTTATCTCAATTTTTGATGATCATGGTATGTTCACCAATTCATGCCCCCATACCTACAACAAAATGGTGTTACCGAACGCAAAATGCGCCATTTGTTAGAGGTCACTTGCCTTAAAGTTTTATAGTATGCGTGTTCCCAAATCATATTGAGTGATGCCGTCACGCCCGTCACCTAATTAATCGCATGCCTTCCACCGTTTCTAGGTGGTCGATCCTTTATATCATGCTCTCCCGATGCACCTTTGTTTCATCTACCTCCTAAGATCTTTGTTGTAAAGCAGGTTCATATCTTAGGTCCGTGGAGTGACAAACTCAATCCTAGATCCATTAAATGTGTTTTTCTTGCATTCTTGTACTTAGAAAGGATACCAATGTTACTTCACCTACCCTTCAACGCCGCTTCATTAGTGCTGATGTCACATTTGGATGAATCTCATTCCTATTTCTCTCCTTCGGTTGTTAGTGATGCTTCTCCTCCTTGTCTTCCTCCTACCACCTGCTTCCTATTGAATCTCCTCGTAAACCACCTGTGCATATTTTCATCTACAAAACCTCCAACAAAGACTTCACCCCACCTAGTGATTCGACTCGACCCCGCCTCTCTCCAATTGTTTTACAAAGGTAAGCTGCTTCAGACCTCTACCCTATCTCTATCTTTATGGTCACTTGTCTTCATCTCTTCATGCCTTTACCAAATCTCTTGAATTCCATCAAGTTCCTAAGTTTGTCCAGAGGCTATGTCCATCTCTCGTTGGAAATCACATGGAGTGCGCAAATGTCCGCCCTGTCAAAATGCTACTTGGCTCCTAATTACTCGGCCCTTCGAGGGAAAAACTACCTGGGCTGGGTTGTCGCTGGGTGTATACCGTGAAGTATTTTGCCCGATGGTTCTATCATCTGTTGCCGCTATCGCCAAAGGGTATACCTGCATACGGTGTCGATTATGCCGAGACATTCTCACCGTTGCTAAAATTCTCTTCTGTCCGGATTTTGATCTCCTTAATGCTAATTTGGGTTGGATATTATTCGGGCTAGATGTTAAAAAACGCCTTCTGAATGGTGATTTGAAGGAAGAGGTATATGGAGCAACCAATTGGCCTGCTGCTTGTAGGAGTTTGAAAAGTGTGTAGGTTGCATAAGGCCATCTATGGTCTTAAACAATCTCCCCAAAGCTTGGTCCGGTAAATTCTGGAAGTAGTAAGGTGTTTGACTGCGACGCTGCTACTCCGATCACTGTTTTCACATACTCTAATAGAGGGAAAGATTTTGTTTGATGGTATATGTCGATGATATTATAATGTTCGAGATGACAAGCAGTATTGATGAATTGAAAAAGATACCTTCAAAAACCTCTTTCGAACTAAGGATCTGTGGTAAAACTTCATATTTCTGGTATCGAGGCAAAGACGATCTAAAAGAAGGCATCACTTATCACAAGAGGAAGTATGTGTTGATATTTTGGAAGAAATCGGGTTTGTTAGGATCTAAACCAGGAGACTCCCCTATGGATCCTAATGTCAAATTGTATGAAAGATCGTGGGGAGTCAAGTATCTAATCCCGAGAGATATCATCGTTGGGTTGGTAAACCAGATTATCTCACAACTACTCACCAAATATATCATTTTTGCGCTAGTGTTTTGAGCTTTCAGTTTATGAAAGATCCTCGCTTCCATCAGAGGCGCTTATTCAATTGTGAGGCATTCAAAGCACATCCGTGCCGTGGTCTTTGTATAAAGCTAATGGTCACCTACAGGTTTTCCACACCGATGTCGATCGGGCTGGATCACCATCGATAGAAATCCACTCATCATTGCACTCTTTCCGGGAGGAAACTGATTACTTGAGAAGTAAGAAACAAACTGTTGCCGTGTCTAGTGCAGGCCGAGATAGAGCCATGGCACACACATCATGCGAGCTTATGATTAAGCATTACTCGAGAATTAAGATTCATATAAGCTGCCTACACTATGCACAGATAATCAAGACACGATATTTGCCTCCAATCCTGTGGTTCCATGAGCGCAACCACATATTGAAGTAGATTGTCATAATATCGAGAAAGTAGAAGACGATGTAATTATACTTCCATATTTTTCTACAAGAGTCCAGATTACATATGTTTACTAAAGCCTTATGTAAGACTCGCTTTTGAATGATATGTACAAGTTAGGATTGTATGATATATATCTAAAATTGAGGGGAGCAGAGTAATAAGGCAAAACAATAATATCATGTACTTCCTATATATAAATAATATTTATGTGTTAGGTTGACTTATCAAACCCTAAACACTTTCACAGTAAACAACATTTATATTTCAGGCACATTGACCTAGCTCATGAGCAGTTGAGTTTTCAGAAGCGGCACTGAAATCTGCAGAATTTCAATCTTGGCCAGAGCTGCAATGTCTTCTTAATGAGGAAGTATCTTCCAGTCAGGCTTAAGAATCACCATTGGCATTCAACTTAGGAGTCACTCTTTCACTACCCTCTTCAGAATCTCATTTTGCAGCCTTCTGCTTGCCTTTTCTACCGTAGGAATAGAGGATGCCAATTTTTTTCACAGCCAAGAACATATAACCTTCCTTACTTGTGATAGACATTGCCAATGTCTCGCTCCTTATAGCTAGGATTGAATCCTTCTGTCTCACTAGCTGTCACAGTTTGATTTCCAATGTCACGACGGTGGAAGGTCTCCACTTAGTAACCTTTCTTGGGGTTTTCCTTGGGGTCCCTCCTCTCCCAGACTAAGGAATGCTCATGAAATAAAGAGTTGGTATCTTCCTGAAAATTCATTTTACTCCAATATGACTCCCATTTCACAGCTCATTAATTTTTTCCCCATATAGACCTATAGTGCGTAGAAACAAAAATGAATGTACTAGCTTGTATTCAATCACTAAACACACTCTAAGGAGGATTGTTAAGAGCTGACACAAATTGGACAGAATTCTTCTTTGTATACTATCCACTTTGAATTCTTGGGCCATCAAGCCGATAATGGTAGCAAAAATCATCTTGAAATTGATGTAGGCTGGTTTCAACCTCCATTTTTTCCTGGAAACAAGAAGATTGTCTATGGTACTCCCATTTCTCAGCTTCCAAATTTGTCTCCAAAACTGGCTCAAAGGCTGAGAAGCATTCCTAATGGTCCAATCTCCTGAATTCATTGATAGCTCCTACATCTTAGTCTTTTGTCCAAATTAATACCCGTCTTCACAAGATGCCTGTTTTAAGGTTACTTTCATGGGAAGGCTAGAGTCTTCAGTGAAGGTACTCTATAAGAGCTGCTCACTCCATGACTCTAGAATTCGGATCATTGAGACAATCCACCATCTTTGAAAATCTGAGTTGCCTCCTGTATAGGCTGCAGTCTGAAACCAGGGTACTCACACTGCTAATTAGCCAGCAATTACAGCGATTTTAAGATTTTTGTTAGATTTTTTTCTTTTCTGTTCTAATTCTTAAAATGGAAGATATTCCTGTGTTTTCTATTGCTTCTTTCTGATTAGAATTGCTTATGTCCAAGTTCGTTTTGAATTATATGTTCTGTCAATGCATGTATAGTACCCTTTCTCTCCATAAAAACACTGCAATATTGCTCACGAGTGCTAATCCTCAAACGACACCTTACTGGCTAAAAAAAGGTGGAGGATATTCAAACCTTACTGGTAAATTGCATGTAAACTTGCTAAAAAGGAAAAACTGCACTACACCTTATTATATACACAACTTATAAATCAAAACGAATATTTGCTGCGGGTCATAGGAAAGAACAGAGAAGAGTTGGACATGATTTTGAGGGATCTAATTTTAGGATGGTCTATGGAGGCCATCCATGCATTGCCAATTTGCCACAGCCACTGTGTTGTCATTAGCTATGTTATTGGAACATTGGGGATATGAATATGATACCTTCGGAACGCCCGATCTTAAAGTTTACATATGGATTTACTTTATATTAATTTATTTTTTTTAATAGTTTTACTTCTTTTAGAATCATATGCCTTTTTAAGATAAACTTTTTAACAGTACTCAAATTATATAATCATGCGACATTTAAAAATAAATATTACGTAATAATTAGATATATAAAAGAATAATTACTAAGATTGGTTTATTTTTTTAAAGATTTTTACAACATATATATTTTTAAAATCTTTTATCTCTACAAATAATTATTTATTATTTTTAGTTTGATTAATATTTTTTAAAAGAACCATACTTAACTTCTATTATAGGATATATTTGCTTCATATACAACAATGAGAAATAATGTACATTAAATTTCATCTCTTTAAGGAATAAGAAATTATCTATAATAATAAAACCACACAAAATGCATAAATGTTATTTTTTTAAATAAAATTAAAATTTGAACTAGCACAAAAATATACTGAGTAATAATTTATTACTCAAACAATTGGTAGGTATATTCAAATTCTATTTAAAAGAAACTAAGTATTAACCTAAACCAAAATCGTAACCAATGTTATAAAAGGGAAAGAGAAGACGAATGGGCGAGAAAAAAAAAAAAAAAAATTAATATCAAACACATATTAAAAGAAAGAAAAAGAACCATCAACCTTTATTGAGGTATAAGAAAGAACAAAATCCAGGAGAGAGAGAGAGGCTAAGAGAAAGAGTGGGGAAATGATATCAAATTTATATAAAATGAAATTGAGAAGAAGAAATAAAATATGTTAACAAGAAGGTAAATCCATGAAGTGAGAGTGATATATGATAAAGACAAAAAGACAGTAGTGAATCAATATTTGATAGAGGTTGTGCTTTTCAGTTTGAAGAAGAGGGAGAAGAAAAGTTTAAGAGAGAAAAGAAAATATATAATAAACGGATAACACGCACATCTTACCATACAGAACAACAATAACGCTACACTTCAATTAGATATATATCAAGCAATTTACCTCATAATACTTCCTACCAGCTCTGAGCTTATACGATTCTATGTGAGATTTTTTTTCCATGAAAATGTTGTTTGGACCATACTGGTTAAATTTCATCTCTACAATCTCTCAAAAATATTTTTATGAGGTTGCAAGAATGAACTGTTAGATATAATCTCATTACTGCAACAAAAACTTTAAACCCTTGGTGTAATAAGCCTTGAATACACCATGACCATTTGTTGCCTGTATAACTGGTTCCTAACCTGTTCATGAACCGAAATGATCCTATTTGTTCAAATATATAATTGCCATCTTGAACACAGGAATACAATGGACTCCATTGAGGAGATATTGAGCTGGAAATCTTGAGAAAATTGCAACAAAGAATTCATGAAGAGTGACATGCTTTCTAGTACTACAGAGGACAACATTGGATGGGAGACTCGGGATTTGCATCTTCTTCCTCGCTAATCTGTACATAAATACTTACAATATACCAATTGGTTTTGAAGCTCATGCACTTGAAACAGAGGAATCCTGATAAAGTGTCAACTCATGATGTACCACTACAAGGAATGAAAAACCTACCACATTGTTATCTTGCTGAAGTTGAAAGATTTATCTCTAAAAGCACTGCAAAAGTATATGGAATAAAAGTTTTTTTGCTTAATTATGAGTGGAATAATCAGATATACTTTATGTATTCTGTGAATCCTGTCTTTTGTTAAGTTGGTTGTGTTTCTATGTAGTAAAATATGTTACACACTAACACACGTGTGATTCAATTGAAAACGTGAGTTTAATCAGTTTTCAAAAATACTGCAACACCCATCGCCAACTCATGTTTTCAGTTAATAGCACATAGTGTGTAACTCCATCATCCTTCAATGTAATAGTGATAAAACAGAGCTAACATTGAAGTGCTGATCCTTGGATCTGATAATCGCTTTTTACACAAAGGTCTTGGTAGTTCGTATGATTATTATTATTATTATTGTACGTTTAGACCCTTTAAAACACAATTGATTAACCTAGTTAATTAACCAAGTTATTTAGTCCAAAATTAACAAATCTAGGTTATCACAATCAAACAATCATATCACATAGGGAAGTGAAATATAAATAACACAATGATATACTTCACTCAAGAAAATAAACCTAAAACTCGGGGAGGATTTAACCCATTCATCCTCGTAAGGTAAAATCCTCAACTTACCTGCTAAAGAGCTCAAGTTTACAATAGACTTAGACCACTAACATCCTATTGCTACCTACCAAGAGAAACTTCATCGATTACCGAATCGCAAGCTCCGCACCGCACCCTTCTTCTTGGATTCTCTGAAGCTAAGTACAAGCACACCTGCTTGTATTTCTAAGCTCTTATGGCAAAGAACTAAATGATCAAGTTCTTGAACAAACTCCTCTGATAACTTTAAGTCGTAAAGGAAAGCTCCCTCACGCATCTCACAAGAGATTGAGACTCACTTAACTAAATGTTACTTTCTGTCAGATCACACTAAGACAAGCATGACTCTGTGAATCTGGGTCCAGTGGTGTTCTTATTTCTTCACTTTGAAAAATTTCGGGTCATTTCAATTATTTCAGTGTTTCTAATGCTGTAACATCGGCTCAAAATTCAAAAAATTTGAAATAACACGGAAGTTTGTTAAAAAAAAGTTTTAAAACGCAACAAATTCTGCATTCTTTTGTACAACTAAAACCTCAAAAGAAAAACAGAAAAGAGAATGAATAAAGAAAATTGAGTACAATAAAATTATGAATTACTAATATATTAATAAATTATTAATTATTGTTGTTAGTTGTTTCATTAATTTATTTGTCTTTATAAACTATAATTTGTTGTATTGTTGTCTCATTAATTGATAAATTTCTTATTAATTGTTGTTTAGTCTAACATATACTAATTTGTTTGCTTATAATGTATTGCTGTTAATTAAATTATTAATTATTTGTTTTCCTCACTTTCAATTAAATTTCTCAATCAGGAGTCACCACACCTAGAAAACTACAATCACAATACACATTACACTAAAAGAGTAACATAATTTAATATCTCATCGACACAAACATGCCACCAACACTAACAAAGAACAATTCCACTAACACCAATGTATAAGATATTAAGATAAAGCCAAATTAAAAGTTAAAAATCAGCCAAATATTAATAAAGATAAAGAAGCTAGCAATTCGTTGGTTCAATCACGTAATCGTATAAAGACAAGTATTAAAATTAGTAATAAAGAATAAAGAGAGAGAGAGAGAGTCATAATTTTCATTTTAAAAGTCATTCGTATAGAGAAAGAGATTGAGAGAGAGTGAGAGAGAGTCGAGGGAGGAGCACCTGACTATGTTTTGTGCATCAGAGTAGTCTGAGCAGAGGCTCAAGGCCGAGGCTGGCCGAGAGTAAAGGATTTGTGTCACGAGGCTTACGCAGCGATCTGCTTTAGGAGGTGCACAGCCATTTGTGCCATTTATGACTGAGTATGATGCAGCTGAGCGATTTACGACGATCTGACCGGACCGACCTCCGACGACGAGCGAAAGGCGAGCGACGGACCGATCCGATCTCCGTGACTCCGCCGCGGCGCTGGCTTGAGCTCGAGGCGTCAAGCCTCGAGGGACCGAGGCAAAGGAGGCGTTGCTTGCACTGGTTTTCTTACTCTTTAGGTTTGCTTGTGCCTTTGTGATTTCGATTAAAATTAGAAGTGAGTTCTCATTTGATTGCTCAAGCTCCTGTATTGTTTTTTTTTTTTTTTTTTTTTTTGGCCGAGAACTGTGGGTTTGCCTCTCAGAATTGCTGGGCTTCGCCGAGTTGCTGCGCTTACTAAATTTTATTTTGCCTCTTTTTTTTTTTTTTGCTTGAAAGTAGAACAATTATTATTGCTATTATTATTATTATTTTTTGAATTTTCGAGGGTGTTCCTATAATACTGTAGCAAGTATAAAAATTTGTAAAAAATTTTTTTTCAGGTTTTTAAGTCAGGGGTGTTCTGAAACACTCGATTTGCACGTGGCGCCGCCACTGCACTAAGAGTGCTTCGGGATCTTTCTATCGCTCAAAAGTGATTCTCAAGATTTGAACCATAATAATGGTGACAGAGGTGGTGACAAAGTTCAAGGTTTTAAGGCTAAGATTCAAAGGGTTCAGCAATCTGTTCATCATGTCAATCAGAGCGATTTCATAACCATAATGGTGGACATGGGAAAAGTTCAAGATTTGAAACGGAACAGCAACTATAAGGCTTATACTCCAAAGGTTCTCAAGAACCCAAAGATCATGTCAATCAAACCTATAACCATTATGGTGACCGCAAGAAAGTTGGAAGATTGGAACCGTAGTTATAAGGTTGATGGTCGAAGAAACTTAAGTTTGACATCTAAAGGTTTCTAAAGAAGCTGGTCATCGTGCTGAATTCACAGAATGTCACGTGTAAAGTCCATTGATTATCGACAAGATTGTTATACTACTGACATACCAATGTTATGCGTCGAGAATGCACAAAAGAAAAGGAAAAAGAGAGGTTCAAAAGTTCCTGCATATGCTATATGTTACTTCATTGCTAATGATTACTTATCATTTGTAATTTTTATTTTTTGGCTACATCTGTAGATGGTTTTTAAAGGGTTACAAATGTGTTCCCTCTGAGCCATTTGTGTTAGAAATATGGTTAAATTAATTAAATTTACTATATCCTAATGGCAAGCCTGGGACAATCTGGTGAATTTAACACAGACGTGAGCACGAGATCCTCGTAGCTCGGAGCACTTGTCTCCTCCACTTACCTCCTATTTAAATTCTCTCAAGATGTTGGGCCTCACCTATTAAAAAGGTAGTTTCGGCCCACACGGTGAGCGTTAGAAATACGGCTAAATGACTTTGAGACAATCGGTAATTTAACTATTTGTCAAAATCAACAATCTTGTTTCTTGCATGCCTTTTTTTCTTTAATTCCTTTGTAATATAGTTTGAACTGATTTTAGATATGAAATATGCAAATTTTTAGATGATATGAACTTGGTACCTTATTGTTTTATGTACAATTTTTTTGTTCTGTATAATGCTATAATATTTTGATTCAGGAAAATATTCACTACAATTTGTTTAAAGACAGCAAATTTAGTGATCTAGTAATCCACAATAGGGTTTTGAATTCACCCGAGAAAAACTAAGAATAAACCTTAATTTTTGTTAATATAAAAATCTGAATTGTTTTAGAGGTTCAAAATTTTTAAATACTGAAAAGAAACTTAAGGCAGCTAAGAAAAAATGCCCAACAAAACCCTAATTTGAGCCAATCATGAAATTAGGTGGCAAAACATAATTAAATTTTAATAAAATAATAGTACATCTTATTCTTTGCTCCAGTAAGAGTTGATGTGATAAATATGATTTATATATGCTAGTAAGCGAGGGCATTGCTTTTGGCAAATCGATAAAGCCAACCAAACAACTTCCACAGATACATTGGATGTTCAAATAATAAACAACTTGCTTGATGCACCAAAGGCACTACAAATGCACTTCAAATATATAATAATGATCTCCATTAACAGAGGAAGTTGGTACTGAAATATAATAGAAATTGCACATCTACTTAATGAAAGCACAAAGAAAGAAGAAAGTTTTGAATTTTATGCAGCACCCAGTGACTACCATGGTTCTGAGAAGCTGATATGTGTTCCTCATGAGTTATCAAAAATCCAAATCAGTATCTTTCATCTATTTGTATTTTAGTTTGAACTGACATTTTAGATATGAAATATATAAATCTTTAGATGAAAAGAAATTAAAATTACTTGTTATTCAGGTTCAATTTTTGTTCTTCATAACATTTCATCTAAGCAATTATCTTCATACTCTTATAGAGTAACTAAACAAGCATCCTAGAGTCTTGTAGCTTTGTTCTTTACATGTTCAAATGTGTGGAAGTATGGGATATTGGTTTTCATTTTGCAACTTAAATCATGCTCCTAGTCACTCTAAGCCCTTAAAAATCAAAGTCAGAGTTGGATCTTGATAAAATATGGCTTGAGAAAATTATCACATTGGGATTACCTTTTTTGCTAGAAATGAATGACTATTGAACAAACAGAAGCTAACTACAATCAAAAGAAAGGGGCCATAGTCACTTTCCGTGGAACAAAACGAGGAAACAAATATTTGAAGAATTTATATTTTAGGCACATCAACCTAGATCATGAGCAGTCGAATTTGCTCTTAGAAGCACGCTGAAATCTGCAGAGAATTTCAATCTTGGCCAGAGCTGCAATGTCTTCAACAAGTGGAAAGTATCTTCCAATCAGGCTTAGGAGTCACCCATTGGTAATGTCTGCTAACTTTAGAGTCACTCTTTCACTACCCTCTTCAGATTCTCTCCTTTGGAGCCTCTGCCTGCCCTCTTTTACTCAGGAATAGAGGATGCCAATTTTTCACATCCAACAACTTCGAACCTCTCTGCTAGTGTTGAACATTGCCAATGTCTCGCACCTTATAAAGGATTGAATCCTGCTGTCTAATAGTCATCACAGTTTAATTTCAAATGTTTGATGGTGGAAGGCTCCACTTAGTAACCCTCGGGCTTTCTTTGTCCCTCCTTCCAGACTGAGGAATGCTCATGGAATGATAAGTATACCTTCCTGAAAATTCTTTACTTCAATATGACCCCCATTTTCACAGCACGTCATTTTTCCCCATATAGATTCCATAATAAGTGCAGAAAAATAAATGAATCTACTAGCTTGTATTTGATCACTAAACACACACACAAAGGGGGATTGTTGAGACACAATTGTACAGCAGAATTTTCTTGATACTATCCACTTTGAAAGCCCATGGGCTATCAAGCGGATACTGAAGCAAAATCATCTTTGAATGGATGAGGATGGTTTATACTCCGTATTTTTCTGGCAAGAAGATTGTTCCGTTGAGGGTACTCCCTACATTTTTCAGCTTCCAAATTTGTCTCAAAAACTGGCTCACAGACTGAGAAGCATTCCTGATGGTCCAATCTGCTGACTTCATTGGATAGCCCCCCGTCTTTAGTTTCTGTCCAAAATAATCTGTCTTCACAAGAGTCTGTCTTTAGGGTATTTTCTTCATGGCAAGAGTCTCAGTGAAGGTACTCTATAAGAGCTGCTCACCCATGACTTAGAATCTGATCATTGAGATTAACCACCACTTAAAAATCTAATAAGTTGGCTCCTGCATAGGCCTGCAGTCTAAAACTAGGTAGCCATACTTGTAAATTAGATAGCGGTGCATGGTAATTTTTTTAGGTTTCAATCCAAAATATGTGGGAAGTAATTTTAAAATTTTGTTAGTTTTCTTCTTCTTCTGTCAGAATTTCTTAAAATGGAAGATATTCCTTGTATTTTCACGTTTATTTCCTATTAGAATTGCTTATGTCCAAGTTATATGTTTGAATTATGTTCTGTCAATGCATGTATAATTTTCTTCCATAAAAACACACACTGCACTCATTGTCACGAGTGCTAACTCAAACGACACCCTCCTACCCACTTCTTAAAAAGGTGGAGGATATTCAAAACCTATTAAGAAGTTATATGAAACTTGCCAAGAAAAAAAAAGAAAAAAAAAAAAAGAAAGAAAACTATAATTACACTCCTTATTATACACAACTTATAAATCAAAATGAATGCCCAGTTAAAAGAATCATAGGAAACAGAGAGAAAAGAGCTAGACATGATTTTGAGGACAAGTCTAATTGTACTAAGAAAGTCCATACTGTTAGTTTCTGAACAAATGGAAGGAGAGGAAAATAAAAAGATAAGTGGGTGGGTTTGGCCCACATATTTAGTGTCGGTTTGGCATGATTAATTTTGTCAACTTATTTACTATTCAAATTTTATTTTGCCATTATTTGCTGTCTCACCTTACACTTTTCACTATTCATACACTATACCATTTTAACTAACTTTTACCTTTATCAATAGTACTTTTAGCAAAACTATACTACACCTTATTATACACAACTTATAAATCAAAATGAATATGCCCAATTAAAAGGATCATAGAAAACAGAGAGGAAAAGAGCTAGACATGATTTTCAGGAAAGAAGTCTAATTGTAATTAAGAAAAGTCCATACTATTAGTTTCAATAAACAGAAGGAGAGGGAAAATAAAAGATGTTGGGTGGGCTTGGCCTTAACATATTTAGTGTCGGTTTCATAGCGATTAATTTTGATAACTTATTTTACAATTCACCTTATTTTACGCGATTATTCACGTAACGATCGTGACTTTCGTACTATTCATGGCCCCACTATACCATTTCAAATTTAACTTTACCTTTTATCTATAAGACTTTCAAAGAAAAAGTTTCGCCAAAGAAAATGTTTGGATTAAACAACTCCCAAGATAAGTCACCATCATATTTAATCAAATTAAACAAATTCATCATATATTAGTGAAAATTCTGCCGACATAGTGCGTGAGGAGATAATTGCATCTCCTCCCTTTTTCCTTGAAAATATCACACAATAAGGCATCCATTTAAAGTTATATATAACACTTTTAGTTGATTTCGATTAACCTAACTAATAAAATCTTTATATCATTATCGGTCAGCAGATTTGTGATTCAATCTCGGCCATTTAAACTAATTACTGCCTTAGAATTGATGCTTAAAAAGTTAATCATCACAGAAGATAGACTGAAATTTACTGTATTTTATTTCATTTTTATTTTTAAGAAAAGCTATATAATACTTTGGGATAGTGGATGCAAGTCTTTATCCAAATGTTTCATTCAAGCCACAAACTTTATAGAACATCAGTTTAGCCAACACTCCAAGAATATATCTCATTACATATAAGGAAATTCTTAAAGTTATTATATATTTTACTACAAAATATTTATGAAATAATGTGGCAATAAAAGTTACAAGTGGAATTCAATAATATAATAAATAAAATTCTAAAATGAGTTTTTGTAATTAGAAATATATCAATTTATAAGGATTATAATATATATCATGTGGAATTTGTTATATTCTTAACATCGCTCATATACAATAATATGCCTTTTAAGATATCAACTTTGATAGTGCATTTATTTGGGTTCTCTTCTCTATGATAATTTCTAACAAGCTCTATCTTGAGCTTATAATATATATTATAAGAGATTTTGCTCCCTGCAAATGTTGTTTGACAAGAACTTATTATGATGAAACCATTCATGCAGCTTAATTTCAATCTATTGGAGATATTGGATCTCTTTGCCTTAGACCCTTTTTTTTCCTCTTTAAATATTCGACTTTTTAAATGTACAAAAACAATTCACTTTGGTGTTAATTACACACACAAAATCTGCAGATAAGATGAAGGTTTTTCCGTAGCCACAAACGTTGTTGGACAACCAATTGCAGATAAGACTCTGACCAAAATCCCATTTCGCGTAATCGTATGCCTTTAATATATGTCAACTTTAAACAAGTGATGCTCTAGAATTTTGTTTTTAGGGGGTTCATTAAAATTTTTTAATAAAAGAGATCTTGTATATATCAAATTATCAACAAATAATAATATAATAATAATAATAATATGTAGTTTTATAATTTTATTATACAAGTCAAATTTTGAATGTTAGCATGATATTTCATTACGAGTATCTATTGTCAATGTGGACAACTATGAGCTATGACCATTTTATCGAAAGTTAAGTTTGTTCTAACATTTTTTTCTTTATACTTGTTATTATCTATTTGACTTTGTTTTTATAAAAATATTTTAGACTAAATGACTAATCTCAACCTATTGACTAGACACTATTAACGCACACAATCACACTCATTTATACATAAAATTATACACTACATGTCAACTTAACCAATCAAATGCTTGAACAATCACTAACTTTACAATTTTTTTCTTAATTTACTAACTTTATAATAAAAAGTTATTATATAACACACAATATTGTTATTAAAGTGTCCTTCCAGTTATAAAGTTACATTATATTTATATTGTACACACACCAATCTCCATACATCACTTATACAAATATAACAAAAAGTAATGTACACAATCAATAATACAGCTTAGACATACTCACACACATAATAAAAATTTATAAAAAGAATTACACTCTATATTTCACAAACATGTACTTTACTTGAGTAAAAATACTATGTAGTAAGAGTACAAGATTTAAGTCAGAAAAAAATTTTTCAGAATAAATTAAAGCATTAAACTAAAAAAAAATTTACATATATAAAAAAAAATTGAAGTCGGTTCCATTGAACCTGAACAAGTCGTAGCGCCGCCCTGACTTTAAAGGTGCACATGGCTGGTCGGATTCTCATCTCTATGATGATCTCTTATAAACTCATGAGCAACAAGATAAAGATCTGACATTTTCCAGAAAATTATAAATACAATTTGAGAAGAACATATGAAACCATTAAGTAGCTAGCTAGCTTTTCAATCTATTGGCTAGACATGGAAAAACAGGTCAGAATTTTCTGACCCGACCCGAAAAATACTCAGACCCGAACCTCGATTTTTTTGACCCGGGTTAAAACATTGACCCGTGACCCACCTGTTTTTGTGCTCGACTCCGTCGAATTCGATCCAAACCTGAACCATTTTAAAAAAAAAAACATTTTGGTAAAAAAAAAAAGAAAATTAAGACAATATTAGTTTAATTTGTTTATTAGAACTTTAAGGAAACAACTGATACATTTACATAACTATATGCAAATTAATTCGAAAGATAAATGCATGTGGTTGAGCATTCTCAGAATGAGTAAAGATTTTTAGATATCAAAGAAATACATGCCAAGATAATCAGAGTTAAAAACATAGATTTAAAATTGTAGACATGTGTGAGAAACATTCACAAGTAAAATAGTGAAACCAAAGTATCAAATTATATATTAAATTATGAATGTTAAACCTATTTTTTAACAATTTTAGTTTTTCAAAATAAATTATCACATATTTCCTAGAGTATGTGTTGTTTAACAATGATATATATTCTATAAAAGACAATGTGTAACAAGTAAGCAATCAAACTTTTTAATGTATATTTCAAATTGAAATAGAGTGTCAATCACAATTGATAATAGATTATAAACACTTTTCAAGATTGCAAATTTCTTATATGTTTTTATTCTTTATCAAATGAGTTATCCAAATAAGTCATTTGTACTCTTTGATTTATGTTTTGGGATGTTGATGTAGAAAATAAAACTTGTGTATTTGTTTTTACTTTATTCCTTTGTGTTATTTTATTTTAAATAGCAATGTTAGGATTTGTATATAATTTTAAAATTATTGAATAAGTGAGTTAGTTAAAGTTTTAATCAGCCATTTTGATATGTTTTACTAATTCAAAAATAACGATTTTACATCGAAAGAATTTTGTCGCATAACTTTCCAAATAGCAATACATATTGTTTTCTTAAAAAAAAATTCATGTGAAAAATACGGGTCAACCCGACCCAACCTGGACTAAGAATTCGATTGACCCGAATTCCGACTCCGCCCGCTGACATGTCTGTCAAGTGCTAATATTGGCAAGAATCTTCGAGATGCAGCTGTAAATAATGAAGTTCCAAGAAGATCAGGCCGGCCTAAAGTTAGTGCTTATTTGGGACCATAGGGCATTAGCCTCACCTAGCTAGAAGATTTATAAACAAACGTGATATATATATATATATATATATATATATATATATATTTATATATATGTATGTATGTATGTATGTATCTGATTATACATACTGATCAATTATATCAACATATATTGGCTCCATTAACCATTCAAAGGCTATCGGTCAAATATGAACGGATCAGAAAAATATAGCTTCCACCTTAGAGGACCAACGCGTCTCAAGGCTGTTGACTGGTAAGACCATTTTCCACCCATAACTTGTTCATGGAGTGTAATTATTAGTAGTGATAAAAAAATATATATATATATATATATACATGCACAAGCGAGAGTTGATAGAATGTAATGTCAAGAATAGGTGGTTTTTGTAATGAAGATATGTAAACATCTTATTACACTCACGGCGATTAATTATGTTGAAAATATATGAAGAAGAGGAACGAAACTTAGTGAGGAGATCATGATTACATGCATGCACGTTCATAGAAGGGATAATCATGCAATTAATTAAAAAGAGGAAAGAAAAGTGAAGGCCTTGTAGCTGAACTGATTTTATTGTCAAAATGATAATCTGATTGGTTCCATTATCATTGGTGGTCTTTGTCTAATAAGGTGATTTGTGTTTTACATCATTTTTTGTATCTTATTAACTGATAGAATAATGATTAAATTCATAATTTCCAAATTTTTGATACAATAGGTAGTCTATTATGATATCAGATGCATGTGGTGAATCTAACCTTTTTTGTGTTGTATTCTTTTTGCAGGAACAATGTAAATCATCGAAGATCCATTATTTCTAGCTTGGTCCAAGGAGTGTATGTCCAAGAATACGACCGCCAGCAGCGCCTTAAGGAACTCCTGTGCTCCACCTCTTGCTCCACCTTGGTGGGAATTCTTCGATTTCCAATACTGTGTGCTTTCAGATCAGGTTGACACGTCCGTCTTTGGTGCTGTTTATGAGAAATGTAACAGTTACGATTCTGGCAAGCAAGGCCCCAAATGTTATTGCTTTCCAGAATGTCGCTATCAGAAGGCACAATTGTATGACTTGAAGTTGACGTGGAGTGCTACTTAACAAACTTAACGGTGACGACGCACGTTTTGTGATTGGCATGAACAAAGTTTTAGAAATGGTTAGTATTTCTGGAGGTGCACCAAATATGTGGTTGGCTGGACATTCCATAGGTGCAGCTATGGCATTGAGTGCAGGAAAGAACATGGCCAGGTTGAATCATAGAATTGAAACATACCTCTATAATCCACCATTCCCATCTCTCACAGATATTTTGATGAAGTGGACCAAGAGTACTGAAAAAACGCAGGATAAAATCCGCATTGCTAAGAGTTTTGTCAAGGCTACTTTAGTAGCTGCAGCACAAGTTTCTAATAAGGCTCAGCATGACCCTTTTCGTGCCTTAAATGACTGGCACCCTAACCTGTTCGTGAACCGAGGTGATCTTATTTGTTCAGGTTATATTGCTTATTTTGAGCACAGGAATAGAATGGAGTGTATTGGAGCTGGAACTATTGAGAAACTAGCAACACAAACTTCCACGAAATCGAATTCCATCAACTCAGTCTCATCAGGAACAACATTGCCAAGGGCTGAAGGTTTGCATCTTCTTCCTTCGGCAATCTGTACATAAATACTAAAAATACACCGCCTCTCCAAGCACATGCTCATGAACAGTGGTGGAATCCTGATACTGACTGAGCTCAAGGTGTACCACTACAATTGGAGTGAAAACCTTTTCATTAATGTTGTCTGCTGGTTGAAAGATTATTTCTAAAGCACCGCAGATATATATATATATATATATATGAGTTTTTTTTGCTTGATCATGGGTTGAATAATCAGATACAATTTATGGATCAGAACCCCATCTTTGTTAGTTGGTTGTGTCTATGTAAAATGTAATGGCAATAAATTGAGTTAACATTGAAGTGTTATCCTTGAACCGCTACATATTTGTGATTTTACACGTGATATTCATATTTTATAATGCTTTACATTTAAAACGTAAAAATGATGATGTCTATGGACAATATATAATAAGAAGTACGTGAAAATCAATTTTCATAAATAAAAATCTTTGTATTATTGAGGATACTTTGTGATGAAGATATATTTTTGTACGCAATAGTTATTACAGTTGTTTTTACGTATATTATAAAACATTCGCATGCGTATGGATAAACAAAACGATTCTATTAATGTTTTCTAGTCCCCAAAGTTACTGTAAATAACGTGTTTTATTGAAATGAGGAGTTTAGCGGGTTTCAGGATAATGGACTTCCATATGGGAAACGAGACTAAAACACCGACATAAAAATAATTAAAAACTGAAGTAAAAGGATAAAAGCTTAAAGGTAATTGACAAAGTGATAATTAGCTCGTCGGACTCATCTCAATCCATTAATGACAATAGACTAATATCAATAGTTTATGAGTATATTGGATAAACTCGACAAGCAGATAACACCGATAACAATAAAGCCGTTAAACCGCCAAAACCTAAGGTAATGTAAAATAGGCTATAGCCTAATATACTCAATTGTGAAGCGTTATACACAAAAAGTTATCCTCCATTCTACTATACTAGAGAAAGAATTTCACTGAGCCTTCTCTTAAGGCTGGTTCAAGGCCCAGCCATCCAACACCATCAGCATCAAGTGCAATCTACACTACATTTTACGTTTAATTATTATTATTTTTAAATCTCTTCATCCATTATACCATTGTATTTGGTAATCTTTCCATTTAATATAGTTATGATTTAATTTCATTCTATTGAATTGATTATGTTATATTTTCTATTATACAATATAAATATTTGTAATCCGCTATAACTAGTAAGTTGTTAATGTCTCAAAGAAAAAGTAATGCCAAATGATTGAATCGTAAAGTCTAAAGAAATCAAATTTGATATATTTAATTTTAATCATGTTATATTCATTATATTTATTATAGGAAAAAGAAATATGGTTAGAAAGAAGATCACTTTCAGGGAGTATACAGGAGTTAGATGGTCGCTTCAAGTGTAATTCTCTATGAATCTAGATTTTGTCGAGGTGCTCCAAGAATTAAATCACACTTGTAGCAAGAAAGTTAAAGGTCATGATATTGATATTTGTACAAAAAGTTCCTATGATGTGCCAAGCGATAAGCATATTTAGTACTGAGGGTATAGTAAAAACCTTAAGATTACATCAAATCGTGCAATGTGGAACAGAGCAAAAATGTCAACTTCAATGTCCAATGATTTGCATCAAACCACAATTTTAGGATAAAAAGAAAGATAAGAGTGTAGTGGACAAATTGCTTACCCAACATATTATATTGAATACTATAACATTTAATGTTGTCTCAAATACCAACCTTCTATCGCTTTTGAAAATGTTGTGTTACGAATATGGTCATGGATACAAGCTAATTCTCTTGTTCAACTCTTTCAAATGAAGTTAATTCCAAATTCAAGTGAGTTAGAAGTTGGAAGAATATATATCAAATGTTAAAAGTATTTGGGTTACAACTTGTTGTACTCTTATGTCGTATATGGAGTGATATGAAACAAAGAGCTTTTATTAACATTATTGCATACTTTGGGGGAGCAGTATTTATGCTTTCAATTGACGTCATGAGAGAAAAAATGGGTTTTTCTCAAACAAATTTATCTCGCAGTAATTGAAGAAATTGGGCCTAATCATGTTGTTTAGTTTATTGTCACTAATACCTGGCCAAATTTTGAGTTAGTTGAGACATGCTTATTGGTAAGTATCCTCATTTGTACAAAACTTGATGTGTCGCTTCATGGATTCAATTCTAAGCTTTGAATATATAGAAGCACTGCGTAAAAGGTAATTGATGATGCAAAAATCTAATTGTTGCATATATGTATATATATCACTATCGCCCTCCTCACCCGCGAGAGCACACAAATAATGAGTTAAAACATCCTTGTACAACTAGGTTTGCTTTTACTTTGATGCTCAAATCAATTTTGAATGTTGAGCGAATTGCGATACTGTTAAAATCTTCCATTTATAGACAAGATTATAGCAAAACGATATTGCCAAAATATTACTATAGAATTCAAAGCAGAATTTTTTGAGTCAAGAAATACGAGGTGCTACTAGTCTGGAGCCATTGTTCAAGTTCTTGATTAGTTGATGGTGATGGGTCAACCATCGGTACTATATGAAGCAATGGAAAGGCAAAAGAAGCTAATTCAGCAACGCTGTGGGCAACAATCAAGAAAAATATATACAAAATGTGGGAATTCATTTGAGGGAAGGCGCATCAAAATATAATCCATCCAATTCATTTTGCCAGCCTTTAAATCCGCCATATGTATGTGGGACATTTATCGAGAATCGTGAGATGAAAGAGGGAATAAGTTTTATACTATGAGAACGGTGGCTCTTGAAGAAAAGATAGAATTTATGGGACAAGTGCAACTTTATCGCATGAAATTATCGTTTGCTTATCGAATTAATGACAATGTTGGAAACATCTCATCCTAGTAAGTTCAACAACATTAATTACTATAGTTTTAATATTTAAATAAATTTATTTCTTTAGTTAATTTATGGTATATATTAATTTTTACTATTTTGTAGGAATACAGTGGGATTATTGTGGGAGATAGTCTTCCTATTTTAAAAAGTGTTTATATCTTTCACTTTGAGTCAACCTCAGAGTTCTTCCTGCGGAATGTAATTGGCGCATTTGAAGCACAAACAAAGAAGAGAAATAGGCTGACACCTAAGATGTTGGATGATTTGAAAAGTAAGAGTGAACACAATGATGATGGAGAAATTCAATACCTTAAAGCTCGAGATGTAGAGCTGATTGATCTGACAAGCTTAATGAAGCCTCGAATATGAATATGTTTCTAGTTAACAAGATACATAGAATGACACACTAAGTGAAGAGGTTGAAAATATTAATGATGATGTTATAGATGATGTAGATCTTTCATGGTTAAATTGACAGGTTTTTTCCCCCTCTTACCTCTTTGTTGATTTAGTTGTGATGGCTAATAAGTTAAGATCATTTATCTTAGATCTTTGATTGTGTAGAACATTATTTGATATATAATTTAATTATTAGTTTTTGGATGAATATTAGAATTATTATTGAATTGTTAATGACTATTGAAATCATTTCTTAATTAATAAGTACTTAGTATAATGAACGTCACTTTCAGCCATGCGAAACAGAAACCTACTCAATAAGCAAGCCATAGGAGTTTTGAGAACAGACCCATCTTCTTCAACCAAAATCTATTTTAGATAAATTTGTTCAACCCGATTCTTTAGAGTTTTTCATTGTATCTTTATATAAGATTAAATAGATCATAATGAGAAACACATTTAATTCCCATGGATTGAATTGTTAGCTGGGAGTTCTTTCGTTAGTTGGAGAGGATGATTTCTTGTTACCAGCCTCGATATCTTTTTTTTTTTTTTTATTAACAGGAAATTTTTTTTGAAAAGATGTAAGGTTGAATTTATTCAACCATGTGTTGGCTTTATTTCGTGTCAAATTTGCTTGTAATTTCAGCAATTAGATACCCTGTATTTAGGTGGGAATAATGTAAGGGTTGTGTGTGAGAGAGTGTGAAGAAACTCAAGTTCTGTGCATTCAAGAGGAGTCTCGTGACTGGATCTCGCGACTGACTCACTTTTGGCAAGTCGCCAAAGTGCCACATGTGTGAAGCATGCAGGAAGTTGAAGGGTCACGACAGCTGGAGCACTACAGGACAAAAAGTACAGTATGGCCTGGCAGTTAACTCGCGACTTGTTCTATTTGCGAGACTGAGTCGTCAAAATGCCCTGTTTTGTAGAAAACTGACTTTTCATATTCCTCACGTACCCTACTATAAATACCCTTATACCCACGAAATGTAGAGAGCTTCCAGAGAGAATTTTGAGAGAGAAACCCTAAAGAAAACCAAGATTGACTCATCCACAATCTTAGACTTTTGATTCTCCAAATTCCTCTACTCTCACCCTCTCCATTGACATACCCTTGAGAGGTTCATTAGCCAAATCCTTTTCTCACCATACCCATATCAGTGATGAGGTATTTTGGTAAGCAGTTCAGAGATGACCAATTCACTTGGTTGATGCAATAGGCATATTGCGGGATCCGGAAAGCTAAAGAAGACACGGTTAGGCTTAACCTTGTTGGAGCAAGAAGCTTGGAGGGCTTAGGTGCATTGGGTAGATTAGGCTTGGAGGGTCCATTGCTATTCGTGTATCCCAACTTTATTCTTTAGTGGATCATTTCACCGCTTTGAGGGCGGCAGAGAGGTTTTTCGCTGAGTTTTGAGGTTTCCTCTTTGATAACACGTGCCGATGTTATCCTTGTGTTTGCATCTCTCTTCCCTTACTCTTTAACCATTAATTGCTACTGTGTTTGTAATTAATTATGTGTTAAAGTAGTTTGCCAAATTGGATATTGCTTATATTTCATTTTCCGCACATATATTGTTTGAATATAAGCTTGTGTTGGTTATTTTGTAATTGGGGGTCTAAACATTTATTAGTGTTTTACACACTAATTGAGCTTTCAATTGGTATCAGAGTGGGTGCACTTGTTGTGGTTTCATTACCTAAGTGTGATCCTAGACTCCTTTTAACTATGGATGAAGCTATGGAAAATGCTATGTTGAATTATGGCTTAAATGTTTGTGATAATGACTCTATGAGTATGTTTGAAGATTGTCCCAACAATGAACTCTTAGAGTTATTAAAAACAAAGAAACATGCTAGAATGTTTGTTCACATGCTGAAATATTTTGAAAATGAGAACCATATCCTACACAATAGTCTATGTGAATCAAATTCTTTAATTGAGAAGTATAAAAGAAGGAATAGAATATTGTGTGACAAGGTTGATGATCTTAAAAAGAAAATTCAATCTAGCAAGAAAATGAAAAATGAAGAAAATTTTCTTTTTAAAGGTCAAAAGTGCTTGTCCCATGCTTGCTTATTTGTGCACACCTCTTTGAAGGTATTTAACTCTTGTTTATGGTATCTTGATAGCGGTTGCTCTCGCCATATGACAGGAGATAAATCATTGTTTAAGTCACTCAAAGAGAAGGTTGGTGATTATGTGACATTTGGTGATGGAAGCCATGCTCAAGTACTTGGCAAAGGGACTGTAGAGATAGCGGGGCTACCTCTATTGAAGGATGTTCTCTACATCAAAGGGCTTAAGGCGAATCTCTTGAGCATTACTCAAATATGTGATGAGGACTTCCTTGTTCAATTCTCAAAGAAGGGGTGTGTGATCATTAATGAAGAAGGGATTCAAGTGTTGGAAGGAAATAGGACAACCGACGATTGTTATGGAGTAGTTCCTACACTAAAGACTTCTTGTAGAAGTGCTCGTGTTGACATGTTGGAACTTTGGCATCAAAGATTTGGGCGTGCAAACTTCAAGCAAGTGGCTAAAGTGTCCAACCTTGAAGCCGTTGTGGGGCTTCCAAAATTTGGAAAGGTAGAGAAGACCATTTGTGGTGCATGTCAAATGGGAAAACAAACAAGGTCAAATCATCACAAGGTGAATGTGATCTCTACCTCACAATGTTTAGAGCTTCTCCATGTTGATCTAATGGGGCCCATAAGAACTGAAAGCCTAGGAGGAAAACGGTATATCATGGTCATTGTTGATGATTTCTCAAGATACACTTGGGTGGAATTTCTTAGAGAGAAATCGGAAGCATGTGAGAAGATGGAGATTCTTTGCAAGAGACTTCAAAAAGAGAAAGGGGTTCCAATTGTCAAGATAAGGAGTGATCATGGCAAGGAGTTTGAGAATGCAAGATTTGAGTCCTTTTGTGAAAAGAATGGGATCATGAAAGAATTTTTAGCTCCCAAAACTCCTCAACAAAATGGGGTGGTTGAGAGGAAGAATCGGGTGATTCAAGAAATGGCAAGAGTTATGCTAATCAATAAGCAAATACCTCAAAATTTTTGGGGAGAAGCTGTGAACACCTTATGTCACATTGGAAATAGAATATTCTTCCAAGCAGGAACCAAAGAAGCCTAAAGTGAAGTACTTCTGAGTCTTCGGAAGCAAGTGCTACATTCTAAATGATCGGGAGAACCTTGGAAAATTCGATGCAAAAAGTGATGCAGGCATTTTTCTTGGTTATTGTACCACTAGCCGGGCATATAGAGTCTTCAACAAGAGAACAAAGACGGTGATGGAGTCCATTAATGTGGTGATTGATGATGCCATAACAAGAGTAGAAATTGATGATGATGGAGAAGGACCAAGCTCCAAAGAAGCCATCATTGAGGTTGAAGCCCAAGAAGTTGAAGGAGAAGGACTTACACTGGAAAAGGAATCTACTCCTGTGAATTCTAGAATGGAGACAAGGTCAATGTCTAGATCCTCAAGTCCTCTCACCTCTCTGGAAGCTCATCCTCCTATCTCACGGAATGATGAAGTGTCTACCTTAAAGAAGCCATCATCAAGAGTGGTTAAAAACCATCCGAAAAGTGACATTATCGGGACTCTAGATGAAGGACTTCATCTTAGAAAGGGAAGCACACTTGTTGCCAACCATGTAATGTACCATTGCTACCTTGCACAAGTTGAGCCGAAAAAGGTAGAAGAAACCCTTCAAGATGAGAATTGGGTGGACTCAATGCATGAAGAGCTGAATCAATTCGTGAGAAATGATGTATGGGAACTTGTTCCAAGGCCTAAAGACGCTCATGTCATTGGCACCAAATGGATTTTCAAAGACAAGACCGATGAGGATGGCGAGATTATACGAAATAAGTCTCGGTTGGTGGCTCAAGGTTACACTCAAGTAGAAGGAGTAGATTTTGATAAATCTTTTGTTCCCGTAGCTAGACTTGAGTCTATTCGCATTCTCTTGTCAATTACGTGTACTATGGACTTCAAACTCTATCAAATGGACATGAAATGTGCATTTCTTAATGGATACCTTAATGAAGAAGTGTTTTTCGAACAACCCAAAGGTTTCCAAGATCCTCACTTCCCGGATCATGTGTTGAGATTGAAGAAAGCACTTTATGGCTTGAAACAAGCTCCTAAAGCTTGGTATGATCGGCTTACACAGTACCTCGTAGATAGAGGATTCAAAAGAGGATATGCCGACCGGACTTTATTTGTCAAGAATGATGAGAACTACCTTCTCGCAGATGTGGCAAAACGGTCGGGTTGGGTCGGGTCAATCGAGTTTGCGGGTCAAACGGGTCGCGGGTCAATCAGGTTGTGGGTCGGGTTGAGTTTACCTGTATTTTCCAAACAAGTTTTTTTTTTTTTCAATTACAAAAACAAATCAATGACAACCTGTGTAGAGAAAATAAATAAAATCAATTAAGCAAATGAATTGCACTTAATGCCACTTGTTAATATCCTTCCAATTCTGATAGTTTTGAGCATGACAACAATTATTTATAGTTATAAATTCATGATGGAAAATGTAGTGACCCAAAAGGGAGTCTTGCATTTCATGGAATCCCACATTGCCTAGGGAAGCACATGGGGATGTGCTTATAAGGAATACCCTCCCTTGTTGTATATGAGGCCTTTTCCCTAGCGCAACCTGGGGAAGAACAAAACCTTGAGGGACTAAGAGAGCCTTCGGGCTGCCCAAAGAGGACAATATCATGCACACGGGGGTGGGGCGTGACAAATGGTATCAGAGTCATGCCCTAGCCGGAAGTGTGGGCCCCATATGCGAGGAAGCGTGTGCCCTTAACGGGGGTGGATAGTAGTGACCCAAAAGGGGGTCTTGCATTTCATGGAATCCCACATTGCCTAGGGAAGCACATGGGGATGTGCTTATAAGGAATGCCCTCCCTTGTTGTGTATGAGGCCTTTTCCCTAGCGCAACCTAGGGAAGAACAAAACCTTGAGGGACTAAGAGGGCCTTCGGGCCACCCAAAGAGAACAATATTATGCATAGGGGGTGGGGCGTGACAGAAAGTCTTCAATGTTAATAGTTCACTGTCAAAATGCATATAATTATAAGTTTACATCTTCAAAAAGAGATAGATCTTAAAACAAACAAAACAAGTAAGCCAGCAAAATAGCAAGTTATCGGTTTTCTTAAGTGCATATGTTCCTGTTGCATTTAAAATAATAGTAAAGTTAGATTACTTAGAAAGATAAACTAAATAAAAAAAGATTTAAAAATAAACATAACATATTAAGTAAAGAAGAATAAGTAAATATTTTATAAGAATTACACCTCAATCTCAATCTACTCAACGTTGGTAGCAGATTCAGCACTGCAAATATTCATACTTGCAAATTGTAGCTCAAGTTGGCCAATTTCGTTAGCATCTTCATCTACAATACAATATTTTAATATAACTTAATGTACCATGAAAGCAAATCAATAAAGAATTAAAATTGTATAATTATGACTATAAAAAAATTAAATTACCTTCAAATCCATATAGCCAACTTTTAGTACACAACGTAGCTTCTACATTCTCAGGTAAAAGATGTGATCAATACGGAGTAAGAATTTTTTTCTTAGTGCTAAAACTTGATTCAGAAGCAACAGTGGTTATCAGAATGCTCATGAGATCCCGTGCCATTAAAGAGAGCTCTGGAAACCAATTGTAGTGCTCTTTCCAACAAGAGAGAACTTCCAACTTTGAATTTTGCTTTTTGTTAAGTCTAGGCTCTTCTAAATACAAGTCCAACTGAATTTTGTTTTTTTTGTTTTGGCACCACGACCACTTTTATAATGATCAAATTCCTAATCATTAAAAAAAATTGTAATGAAAAATAATACCACACAACATTACAATCTTTATTATTAAAAAAACATAGCACAACATATACCAAACAAAATGCAATTCACTTACATCATCTTTCTTATCTTCATCATCATCAGGATCATCCACAGCACCACTAGTATGATTAGAACTCCCAACACAAGATGAAACATTTGTAGTGGCCATAGGCTTGGGGTATTCATATTCTGAAAAAAGCTTATACAATGTAGTCTCAATGCTCTCCACCTTCATTTCAGCAATGTGCTTAATTGGCTCTATTTTCTTGAAAATAAAGTCCACATAATCCAACTTATACCTTGGATCAAGAACAATGGCACAAGCTAGCACCACACTATAACAATCCCAATATTTGTCAAATTTAACTTTCATCTGTTCTGCCATATTACTGATAAATGAATCTTGGCTCTCCATTTATTTAAGTAAGAGCAATTTGTTAGGACAAGTGCTCTGATACCACTTGTTTGGACAAGTGCTCTGATACCACTTGTTGGGAAATTTAGACCCCGGTTGATAGAATTAAAGTCGTTAATTAGGTTTATTATGAATAGATCTTGTTAAAACAAACAAACATCAATATCATGTCACAAATAAATGCAGCGGAAAAATAAATAAGACAAGATATGATGACCCAGGAAAACCAATGAAACCAACCAGTTTCACAGTAAAAAACCTGGGGGGAAACCTTCCCGAAAAGCAATCCACTATAATGAAAAGAAGTTTCAGATCTAGTACAAAACCTTTGTCCCTAGACTCTACAATCTCCGTAGATGAACTCACAGCAGAAACCTTCTACCGCTTCAGAACTTCTGAACTCTTCAATATATGAACGCCACCCTTTGATGATGCACGAATCCCAGTACGTGACTAACCAATTGCGCGGATCCCAGTACGCGACTTCAATCACCAACTAGAAGAAGATGTTGGCTGCAAAGTTCTTCACTTCATCAATAATGAAGATCAAGAAGCATTTGGTTACAAAACCCTAAGGCGCAAAGACGCAGTAGCTTCTTTTAGAGAGAATAAGGCACCAGTCACCTTTTGAATGTATTCTCCTTGTATTTTCTTATGTTACGACCTCTAAAATAAGCCTTATATAGGTCTAGGGTTGTGAGAAAAGAAACCCTACACAAATACAAAAGCCTGGCCCAAAAATCAGATCTGAAAATTCTGATTTCCCGTAACTTCGATCGATCGGGGAGGTGTCGAGGAGGTGTCGAGCTTTAAAACATCAGATACAAGAGATAAGGCTCGATCGATCCACCAGGTGTCGAGAAGCTATCGAGGGAACATGAGCTTTCTCGATCGATCCACCAACTATCAAGAAGGTGTCGAGATTGCGATAAGAAACACCTTAAGAGGCTCGATAGATAGCTAGCTGTCAAGAGGTGTCGAACTATCTGTCCGCAGGTGTCGAGCTATCTGTCCAGCTTTAATGAACAGCTTTTCTTCACTTGTTTCTTGGTCCAATCTTCATGGCTTTAATACTAGACTTGAACAACATGTTCCTTGAAGTATTAAACTCATCCTAGATCTACCCAAATACAAGCAAAGTGCGTTTTGTCAAAGGATTAGCCAATTACACAAAATATGTCCTTAACACAATTCAATTTGAGACACTCCTTGAAAATATAGATTTGCTGTAGGGTAATCAGTTCCAGAAAATAGAGTTGTAATGTCATTGAAAGGTTTCAAAAACCGAGTTATCCTTTCAACTCTATTCCATTCATCCCTTGATGGACAATGCTTGAAATTAGCATCTTCCTCTGCTAAACGGTTCAACACAGAACGATATCTCATAGCACTGTCAATCATGTCATATGTTGCATTCCATCTTGTACACACATCTAAATGTAAACCCTTTGTTCTCTTCATACCAACTATCTTGGCACATTCATAAAATCTGCACATTTTACTCTCTGATCCTTTAAGATATTTCATAGTTTCTCGGATCTTAATCATCGAGTCATTTATTACTTTCAATCCTTCTTGAACAATAAGATTCAATATATGAGCACCACAATGCACATGGAAAAAGATACCATCACATAACAATAAACCCCCTCTCATTAAGCTTTTTCTTTATGAAATCTTGGCAATTATCATTATTAGATGCATTATCTAAAGTAATGGAAAATATTTTCTTCTCAATACCCCATTCTTCCAAGAAACTTAAAATTTTCTCCAATAAAAGAGTTCCCGTGTGTGGAGGTGGCATATGACAAAAATTCAAGATGATGTTTTTCAATTTCCAATTCTCATCCACATAATGTGCCATAAGACAAATATATCCTCCACTCGTAACAGAGGTCCATAAATCCGAAGTCAAACATATTCTACCAGGAATTGATTTCAACTTAATTTTAACATCATCCTTCTCTTTCTTGTAAAGTTTTAGAACATCAGCTTTTGAAGTATTCCTAGAAATATGTTTAACATCTGAATTTAGATAGCTAAAAAATTTTCTAATGCCCTCATACTCAACAAAGCTAAATGGTAAATTATGTTTAATAATAGCCTCCGCTAACATCTCACGAAACTCTTCTTGAGTTATCTTATTTTGTAACACCCTACCCTCTTCTTCACCATCTTGTTTTACTTCATTTCGTTTTAAGCATTTGAGAAGATGGCGATGCAAGTTTGATGTTCCATGATGACTATCGGCCAAAAAAATTTTCCCACACCATTGACAAGTAGCCTTACTTAACCCTTCTTCATCAGTAGGCAATTTCACAAATTCAGTCCAAACTGTAGAAGTGTGATGTTTTTCCTTTTTATTTTTTCCTGAAACTCTTTTTGGTTTCTTAAACTTTGATTTTGAATTAACTCTTAAAGATGGTGAAGGATTAGTAGAAGTATCCATAATTACAGCATCATCATCACTTTCCAAATTTACAGCCGGAGAAGCCGTTGTACTCTAATTATCAAAGCAAAATATATAATTAAAATTAAAATTCTAGTCTATTTAAAACATCTAAAGAAACTGTGAACATAAGACATTCATCCAAATGACAATGAGTCAATGACATTTTCAATTTTTCCAACAATCAAACACACAAACAATTAAATATAATGTTAGCAAAGGCAGAGCAGTATACTATATTATTATTGCTAAATTATAAATTCATAATATTAAAAAATCAATCCAAAAACTAAAAACATTTAGGGATTTAAGAGAATGATGAAAAGGATTTAACTTACCTTCACCATAGTTGATGATTTGTGGTTGTGCTCCTCTTAAATGGGTCAGCAAGTGGCGAGAGAGGCTGTATGGCCTGTGGCTGTGGGTGGCGAGAGACAGAGAACTGAGAGAAGTGAGAAAGCAGAGGCTGCAGAGTAGTAGAGAAGGGCAGAGGCCGGAGGTGCAAGAGAAAGAGCAGAGGAACTGGGAAAGGAAGCTTTGTGGTTTGGTTTGACTCAACTTTCAGGTTTTCCATTTGTGCATTGTTCATTTGTTTGTGCCTTTGGCTTTGGAGTTTGGACAATGGACTACAGCTCAGCTACATGAGATTTTTTTTTTTAATGGTTGTCTTGACTCTTGACAGCCTTGGCCCTTGTGTAACGTGTTGTCTTGTCTTGTCTGATGGCAATTGGCAAGCACTGAAGCTAGGCTAGCTAGCTCTTATTGGTTTTGATGAATCAAATAGTCATTCTCTGTAATATATTGATTATTAGTTTTGGTACTTTGTGCTTTATGCACCTAGTATCAAGACATAATTTAAATATTTTTTTAGCGAATTTTTTTAACAGGTCGGGTCACGGGTTATCCGGGTCGGGTCGGGTTGACCCGCAAAAAAAAAAAAAAAAAAAATCGGGTTTGAGTTGGGTCGGGTCGGGTCAGATAATTTTGACCCGTATTGCCATGTCTACCTTCTCGTAGCTCAAGTATATGTTGATAACATAGTATTTGGAGCTACCATAGATGCTCGTGCTATAGAGTTCTTTGAAGAGATGAAGAAAGAATTTGAGATGAGTATGGTGGGGGAGCTCACATTTTTCTTGGGCCTTCAAGTCAAACAAAAGAAGGATGGCATATTCATTTCACAGGAAAAATATGCTAGAAATCTTGTTAAGAAGTTTGAACTAGATTCTAAAAAGCATGCCTTCACTCCTATGAGTTCATCCACCAAGCTTAGTCTTGATCCTTCCGGGGTAGAAGTGAGTCCAACTTTGTATAAAAGCATCATTGGGAGCTTGCTATACCTTACGGCAAGTAGACCGGATATTGCCTTTAGCATGGGAGTTTGTGCTCAATATCAAGCCGCTCCAAAGGAGTCCCACTTGACTGCTGTGAAGAGGATCATACGATATGTCAATGGCACACTGGATTATGGTTTGTGGTACTCAGATTCCGATTGGGCTGGGAGTATGGATGATCGGAAGAGTACTTCAGGTGGTTGTTTCTACCTTGGCAACAACCTTGTCTCTTGGATGAGCAAGAAACAAAGTTCGGTGTCCCTCTCAACGGCAGAAGCAGAGTACATAGCAACTGGGAGTTGCTGCACACAACTTCTTTGGATGAAGAAGTTGCTCCACGACTACGGGATCCCTCAAGATACAATGTGTGTATTCTGTGATAACACCAGTGCTATAAACCTCTCTAAGAATCTGGTGCAACATTCAAAGTCCAAGCACATTGAGATACGTTACCACTTCATCCGAGACTTGGTGGAAGATAAAGTCGTATGTCTAGAGTTCATACATACTGACAATCAAAAGGCGGACATCTTCACAAAACCCCTCGATGGTCCACGGTTTGAATCACTCCGTAAGACCATCGGCGTTGGTACAATTCCTTGAATCTTATGTGTGATATGTGCTTTACTTATCTATCTTGATTTGATCTCACTTGTGTTTAGCACACACTACTTTGATGGTAACATGTGTATCATGTTTTTACTATTTTGTTTGTTGTTTTTAATGCCTTGAGTGTTTGTTCCTTTTTTATCAATCATTACTTATTTTTGCGTCAAAAATCCAAAAACACATAATAAAAAATTGAAAATCCAAAAAGTTTGATCGGCATTGTTGTGGTTTGTCACACGCATGTTTTGCCTTGTACCTTTGTACAAATGGCTTTGTGCACTTACGAGTGTAACTTGTTCTCTATGCACTCATATCATTGTGGGAGAAATCTTGACATCTATGTGATTGTTGTAAATAGATTTTCAAACTTGTCATGAATGATTAGCTAATGGTTTTGTTGATCTTGAGACATGCATAGACTTGTGCCTATATATCTTCCCACTCTTTTATGTTTTTGCTTATATAGCTCAACCAATGTTAAATCTCAAAAAGAGATAATGAGCTGCAAAAGCCGTCGCACATACTAGTATTCGACTAGGAAAAAGGGAAAGCGACATGTAATGAAAATGTATGGTGCCCAAAAAGCAAAGGCTTGTTCATCAAAGTGAAATATAAAAAATTTCAGGCATCGATCTCAAAATGAGATGTAATGAATTGTAATGAAGCCAAATGAAAAGCTTCACTGTTATGTAATCAAGTCTTGTGGGAGGTCATATATGCATACTTCTATAATTGAGATTGGTCACTCTTCCTAGTGCTAATTGTGTATGTCTTGGTTGAATTGATCATTGAAGCTTCACATTAGACTAAGGACTATCTCATATTTGGTACCCACACACATCACACATGTCTATATTCAATAAATGCTTTATTCATTTGTGTGATTGTACTTGATTAAATGAGTTGCACATACTCAATCACATGTTGATCAAACACAAAAAGATTTATTGAGTATTTTTAGTTGTTTTTGGAAAGTGTTTTTGTTTTGAAAAAGTTCAAAAAATCCAAAATTTGTGCAACTTTGTTTTTGGCGACTCACTCTCGCAGGTCAACCTAGTCGCAAGTCCCCAGTCGCGAGCTAACTCAGATGCTCTCACAACTCCTTGGTGAGTCAGTCCCCCAGTCACGAAATAGACTTAGAAAAATTTCAAAAATTCTGGGTTTTTGAGATTTTCCTGACTCAAATTGGCGACTTGTTCGCGAGTAGAAGCTCCAGTCGCGAGCTTACACAGAAGGATTCGCGGGTCCCCTCACGACTTGTTCTTTAGTGGACTTCCCAGTTGCGAAAAACACTTAGACAAAATTTTTAAAAATTTTGTCAAGGGATTTTGGCAACTCGGTTTGGCGACTTGCTCGTGACTCATTCCAGTCGCGAAAAACGCATGTTTTGCACAAATAAGGTTAAATCCAAAACAGTTTTCAAAAACTTTTCAGTTTTCCCTCGCATCACGTGCATCTTCTTTGTCTTGTCCGCCTCTCCCTCTTCCAAAACCTCCATTCTCACTCACAAAACCTCCATTTTCTTCATCAATTCTTCATCAATCTTCAAGAAAAGGTATGCGTTTTCTCTTATTTTCAAAGTATTTCAAGTTTCTATCCCTAGTTTTCTTGGATTTTGTGTTTATGTTGAGATTTGAAAATATGATGTTTGAATATGGTTTTGTTGATGTTTTGTTGAGTTTGATTTATGGGTTTTGTTGGTTTTGTTAGTATAATGCTTATTCTACATGTTTGTTCTTCATTTTTGTGCATTGTACCATGATTTGTGTTGTGTTGTGTTGTGTATATCATGTTCATGATAAAATGTCTCTTAGATGTTTTTGTGTGTCTCTTTGGATTCCATGGAATACAAATTTTGTAGGGATAATCATGTTTCTTTGATTTTGAAACATCATATGATTATGTGTTTTTACACTTTGCCCTAGTTTGCACACTTTTGCATTTGATGCACACACACACACACACTTTGACATGTTTGAGTGCTTAATGCCATGATTCTATCATGTATTGATATTTTATGTCTTCACATGTCATTTTTTTTTGAATTACTCTTTAAATTTTAGTTTTTAGGGTTTTAATTCAATGTCCATTGGGTTGGTACTAACTTGTCACTAATCAAGTTTTTTTATCATATTTTGTGCTTTGTTTAATGGTACTTGTTGCTCTGTTTTACAGATGTCTCCAAAGAAAACCACTGCACTACGTGCTGACAAGAGGAAGAAAATGGACAATACCCGATTTCGCTCCACCCAACACTTTGAGCGATACAATTGATGCTTTGAGAAGGCTCCAATCATCCAAGAGCGATTCGTGGACCTTGTCGATTTGAAGGACTACTTCATCCCAAAATGCTTTGAAGAAAGAGGTTGGGAAAAGCTTCTTGGTGATCTCCCCGGGGTTTGTGAACCACTAATTCGGGAATTTTACGCCAATGCCATTCTACGAGAGGATGAAATAGACTTTTGGATTAGGGGCCATGAGTTCACCATTGAAGTGGAGGACATTAATGATGTTCTTGGATTTGGAGATGTAGAACATGACTTCACTCACTTCAAGGACAGAATGCTCTCCATAGAGACGGTTCAATCCCACATTGGTGGTGTTAGAGATGGAAGATGTCTCAACACAACTGCTTTTCCACCGGATTTGAGATGTCTTACATACATCATGATGTTCAATCTATACCCGGTGAAGAAGATGACCACCATCCACAATGCTAGAGCCATCTTTCTCATGGAACTTCGGGAGAATATCTACATTGACATTAGTGCTCATGCATTCTCCATCATTGCCGATGAAACAAGGATAACCTCAAGGGCAAACCTTATCCTCCCTAGTCTACTCATGAGGATCTTTCATGCAAAAGGTGTGGAAACTCCCCAAGACATCAGCCTCATGCCTACTCTTCCGGCTATCAATGCTTTAACAATCACAAGGATCAAAGTTCGTCTTCCAAGTGATGAAGAGGAGATTGATCCAGCACAAGGAGAGCCTATGGACAACGAGACTAAAGCGGAAGGACAACCATCAACTTCACGAAGTTGTGGTAAAAGGAGCAGAGCCTCATCTTCAGCAGTGCCTCCAGATGCTTTTCAAATCATTCTTGAAAGGATTGATGGCTTGAGAGAAGTCCAAACTGAGCACTCCGATAGGCTGACCACCATTCAAGACCAAATCAACTTGCTCACAATCAAGTTTGATAGCTTCACGAACCATCCCTAGCCCTTTGGCTATTTCGGTCAAAAAGGGGGAGTAGATGGAGTAGCTCTTGAGGGGGAGCCTTACCTTGAAGGGGAGAACTTTTAAATAGTTTTTACAGCTTTTATGTTTTAGTTCTATTAAGGGTTTTCATAGCACTTATATAAGTACTTTGGTTTGGTTTTTAAATACTCTATGACTTTAGTACTTGGTTTTTTGAATACTTGGATATGGTGTGTTATGGATGCTTGAATGCTATAGCTATTTAAACTATGCTTTATTATGTACCTTAGCTTTGTAGCTTATTAGTACTCTTAGATTATGTATACATTTTCTTTAGTACTCTACTCTTGTGCCCTTGTTGGATCTTGTATCCTTGATGCAAATACCTTAGTGTTTTGCATCGGTTGAGTGTTGGACATGCAAATGATTCTTTGCATTGAGCTTATTAGCTTGCATGTCTGGATGTTCATTCCTTGTGTGAATGATCATTGTGGTCACTATTTATAGTGATTGTTCATGTTTGGTCAAGCTATGCTTCTTGTTATACTCTTTGTTGCTTGATCGCATTGTGCTTGATCCATATGCATTTCAAGGTTTCTGCTTACAATGATCTTCTTGTTTATTGTTTTCAGGAAATTTGTCCATATGGTTCAAGAGCTTCATAGATTCTAGAGTTAGGTGTGAGTGAGTTTTGGCAACTATTCCCAACTCACATTTTAAGTCTAGAGTCTGTTTTAGGGTTTTGTCACGGAATAGCCAAAGGAGGAGATTGTAAGGTTGAATTTATTCAACCATGTGTTGGCTTTATTCCATGCCAAATTTGCTTGTAATTTCGGCAATTAGATACCTTGTATTTAGGTGGGAATAATACAAGGGTTGTATGTGAGAGAGTGTGAAGAAACTCAAGTTGTGTGCATTCAAGAGGAGTCTCGCGACTGGCAAGTCGTCAAAGTGCCACATGTGTGAAGCATGCAGGAAGCTGAAGGGTCACGACAGCTGGAGCACTACAAGACAAAAAGTACAGTCTGGCCTGGTAGTTAACTCATGACTCAAACTTGCGACTCGTTCTAGTCGCGAGATTGAGTCACTAGAATGCCCTGTTTTGCAGAAAACTGACTTTTCACATTCCTCACGTACCCTACTATAAATACTCTTATACCCAAGAAATGTAGAGAGTTTCCAGAGAGAATTTTGAGAGAGAAACCCTAAAGAAAACCAAGATTGACTCATCCACAATCTTAGACTTTTAATTCTCCAAATTCCTCTACTCTCACCCTCTCCATTGACATACCCTTGAGAGGTTCATTAGCCAAATCATTTTCTCACCATGCCTATATCAGTGAGGAGGTATTTTGGTACTTGGGAAGCAGTTCATGTTGGGATTTGTGCCCTAAAATCCAATTTATTGGCATGACATAAGTAATTAAATTGTTTAATTATATGAGACTATTTATAAATGAACTAATGGGACATTATCTTAGTCCATGAGATGCATAGTATGTGATTTATGTGAAAAGTCACAGAAGATATAAATCACAAGCTTTTTGTAAACTCAGAATTTTAGTTCGTAGTCGGTGATGAAATTAGGCGTTTCATCTGCGAAAACTATAACATATCAACTACGATGATTTGTCTTGATCATGGAAGTGGAGACTTCTAGTTGGTATGTTGATATGTTTTAAGAGTTAAGACATATTGAACTGGACCGCTGTGAGATTTATTATTCTCCTAACGACCGTCAAATGAATAATAAATTTCACGACTTCTATTTACATCAACTCTAAATCCTGAGAGAATAATGGACCTGATCATGAGGTGTAGGTTGCTTTAATATATCAGGAGTGAGATCTATTAGTCACAGTCAAAACCTCAGTATGTTGGGCAGCCGCATTAATGCTATGTTTGGATGTTGAGGGAAGGAGGGGGAGTAGAGTAGAGGGAGGGAGAGTAATTTAATTACCTTGTTTGGATGTTTTTTAAGGAAGGAGGGAGAGGGATTTGGAGGGGTTTGGAGGGGTTTGAACTCCTTCCAACCCCTCATTTTTAATTCCCCCAAATTGGAGAGATTTGGAGGGAGAGTAGAGCATTAAAATGTTTGACCAAGTGAATTATCAAATTTACCCTTACCATATTAACAAAATTACAAATGAAAAGACTAATTATTCCCCTCCCCCTTACTTAATTTTAAAAACATCCAAATAAGGTGAAGGATAATCATTCCCCTCTACTCTCCTCTCCACTACTCTCCTTCCCTCTACTCCCCTCTACTCTCCTCTCTCTCAAAACTTCCAAACATAGCATAAGTGTTGAAGGAACATATATTTTCAAGATGGAATTCATAATCTCTTAACGGAGACATAAAATATTCCCTTGAGATAAGTTTAATGGGATTGGTTTTTCAGAGAGTTGAGCCTAACCACTTTAGTAAGGAGTTACTAAAGTATATATTTATGAAATTAGATTTCATAAATATATGATGAATAATATAAATGATTAAACCGGGTACTCAAGGATTAAAATGTAGTAATCTTCAAAGTGGCAGTCTACATTCATGACTTTGTATTACTACGAATATTTTAATGAAGTGGTTGCATGTATAATAAAGTCTTAGGATATAATTTATTAATAAGGCGTAGAGTGCAATTATATTCTTATAGTGGTATTGAATATAATTAATGGTAACTTTGGACTTGTCAAGAGTTGACAGAAAAGCCCAAGGCCCATTGGAGCTAGAGTCTTATTTGTTCCCTTTTGGTCCCACTCCAAGCCACATACTAGAGCCCAATTGGAATGACCAAAAAGGCTAGCCTAATTAGATAATCAGTTGTATATAAGGAGATAAACATACAGAATTTCATAAGAGTGCTTTTATTAAGTTTTTCATAAGACTTTCATAAAGGGTCTTCATTAAGATCATATGAGAGAATGAAATGATGAAATGGATTGTATGTGAGTGTTGGACACTCTCTCATTCTCTCCTTGGAAACTGATTGAGAGACCACACATCTTGGGCATCAAATGGAATTGGAGTGAAGATTAAAAGTGTTCCCAAGTACTTTTAATCTTTTGGTTTTGAATTTTACCGCACCAAGGTACACTTTCTTGTTCTTAAATTCTGAAACTTACATAGTACATGTTATCTATTGCGAATAAAGTAGATCCATTAATTTTTCGCTGCGTATGTTTTGTATGCGTTACAAACATGTATTTTTCCAACAGTTTAGAGATGACCAATTCACTTAGTTAATGCAATGGGCTTATTGCGGGATCCAGAAAGCTAAAGAATACACGGTTAGGCTTAACATTGTTGGAGCAAGAAGCTTGGAGGGCTTAGGTGCATTGGATAGATTAGGCTTAAAAGGTCTATTACTAGTCGTGTATCCCAACTTTATTCTTTAATGGATCATTTTACCGCTTGAAGGGCAGCGGAGAGGTTTTTCGCCGAGTTCTTTAGTTTCCTCTTCGATAACACGTGCCGGTGTTATCCTTGTGTTTGCATCTCTCTTCCCTTACTCTTTAACCATTAATTGCTGCTATGTTTGTGATTAATTATGTGTTAAAGTAGTTTGCCAAATTGGGTATTGTTTATATTTCATTTTCCGCACATATATTGTTTGAATATAAGCTTGTGTTGATTATTTTGTAATTGGGGGTCTAAACATTCATTAGTATTTTACACACTAATTGAGCTTTCAAAAGACAAAAAAAAGAAGGAGCTAAGCTTGCTTAGTACTTACAGTAAATTATTTCATATTAAATCCTTTATAATCTTTTATTAAACATAATAGAACAACTATTGTATTTATCTATAAAATAAACTACTTGACAAATATTTCCGTATTTTTTGTAGCATTTTTAAAAAATATAAACTTATTATACACGTACTATATATGTACTGTTATTTATTTGTTCTCGTATTTTTTTGCCGAATTTTTGAAACATATTTTTCTTAAAATAACTGAATTATACACATCCGTATACTTTCTGTATCATACACGTACTTTTACCAACTATAAAATATTACTAATATTCGTCACGGGCCTAATATAAAAATCTTTTTATTTGTTGACTTTTCAAAGCGGTTTTCATTTTGGAATATCCTAAAATGGAATAAAGACCTAACAATTTGACACACATGGAGTATATGATTTTTCTCCAAAAAAAAAAAAAAAAGTGTATCTGATTAACCATTTTTAGAGGAAGTAGAAAGAGGTCATTTAATACTTAATAATTTTCATTTAGCCAAAGACATGATAAGAAGGAGAAGAGGACCTATAATGAGAATTAAGAAACAAAGTACGGAAATGGAAAAATTACAAGAAAGCAGAAAAAAAAATCTAACCAAAGAAAGAAGAGAATCTGAAAAAGTGAGAGCGATCACTCCTTTTTTTGGGTAGAACATTCACTGGATTAGAGAAATAGCAAATTTATAGAAAATAAGATAGGTGTAAGAAAAGTCAAGTAAGAGAGATGAAGGGTTAGAGGAAGAGTAACAGTAAGATAGATGAGAATAATGGGGAGAAGAAGATCCAAAAAGGGTGGGGAAGAGTAATGGTAAGGTGAGGAATAGTGGGAAGAGTACGAAGAAGGGCTAGAAAAAAAAATAAAGGGAAAGGGTTGGAAACATGTAGATAACATCGCACAATGATCGAATGGAAAAATTAATTGCTAAGCCTCCATTACTATATTATTATACAGATAGATGCAAGGGAAATTCTTATTTCTTTTCCTTTTTTTAATATTTTTTCTTTTTTAATTGATTTGAATCTTTTGCGTTATGATACCCATTTCATGATACTATTAGTTATTTTTTTATCACTAGGCCACGTGGCAGCTCTAGGTTTTTTTTTTTTCAGAGGGTCATTAAAAAACTTAAATTATACAAAATCTAATAAAAATAGAACTTTATATATTGACCACAAAAACACACACACACATAAAGTATTAAATTTTCCTTCTACAAGTTTTCTTATTTTGAAATTTTTGTATGATAGTCTCATTATCAATATTGTAAGCTACATCATTTTAAAAAATATATATTGTAAGTTACATCTCTTTCAAAATTTTAGTTCAATAAAATTTTTCTTGAGCTTTTTCTTTTTATTTGTAAGAGCCTAATATATTGTTAAGAGAACCAAAGTTTGGCTACAAACTTAGTTGTAATTTAAGGCTACAACTCTCACTAAAAAAGTTAACATGAGTATATGTTTTAAAAATCTAACCGTTGAATTACGTGTTTACTATTCGATCCATTAACTTATTTTTTATGTTTAATTTTAGGCTACAAAAATTTAGAACTTTACCGGTTAAGTGATTTAATGGTTCATAAAATCTCATGAGATTTACGAGATCTTGTATTCAAAATCCAAAGCAGCATTTTGGGGGTCAACTCATTCTTTATTGTAATTACCTAATTTTCCTAGAGAAATAGTCAATTACTCAAAAGAGATGTGGACACCTATGTTGAGGTGAAAAAAAAGGACAAAGTAACGTAAAGAAATGGTATGTTCCATCGCGAACTACATAGAAGTTTGGTCTGAAAATTCCATATTCACGGCATCTCTATCTACATTGATGGCATCTTTTGCAAATCAGTAAATATGTAAATTTAATCACCCGATTCACCCAAATCGAAGTGGCGGACCCTAATGATAAACCCCATTTCGACCTTGTTTTCACGACCATTGGTGTAGATCATAAAGCCATATGGGTCTTTTTTCCATTCATATTAAATTAATTAATTGTAAAAAAAAAAAAAATTGCATTATTATAATAATTAGTGTTGTTATAATTATTGCCAACACTATTACGTGCTATTAAAATATTCTTTACCTATATTATTATTCACCCGAGAATGACAAAACTTTGATACAGTATCTTAGGTATTGTTTCTGAGATTCTTCTCTTAAGATTTAGCAATATGACTACTTAATTAAAAAATACAGTTCCATCTTATGAAAAAAAATCTACATGGCAGAATTTTAAGAAGGGAATGTAAGGAATAACACCTAAGTAAAGTACCTAAGTCTTGCCCATTAGAGAATATTGGGCTATAATACTCCTTAGATCCTTTAAGAGGGGTATGTGGTTGGGTATCTGGTACTTCTCCCTAAGTGTTTTGAAGTGTGACTCTTTGATGGTAGAAACGAAGTCGTTTACCATCCACAAGGGAAGTATTATAAACTCCCTAAATCCATCAGGACCTATAACGGATTAGGTTGGGGGTTCAGTACCAATTAGGCCATCAGTAGAATCACCCTCTGACCTATCCATGTCCAAATCCTCAACCCTTGTGGAAGGTGAGGTGGCCAACGGATTCCTTTCTTCACTTGAGGTGGCCATCAGTAGAATCACCTACACGTGACGGGTAAACCCTAAGACATTGACGGATCTACATAGACGACGGGTGTGCAAAGTCCAAAAAATGACAATAGAATTTAACAGAAGGTAAAAAATACTTACTAGCTGAAGATGAGCAACAGGAAAGGTGTAGATGACAGATGCACCAAGTAGACGGTATGATGGTTTAATGAAGTAAACGGTAGCGCTCTGATTACGAATTCACTGCGAAAAGTGAAAAATGAGAAGTAAAGGAGCAGGTTTATATAGAGGGAACGGCACGAAAGACGAAGGGACGCTTCGTTCCAAGAGATTGGCCACTAAGGGAATGACATGTACCCCTACGACATTAATAACCCTAGGCCAGCCTGTCAATCTGTGCGCATTTCTCAGTGGACAAGTCTAACCATCACCCCACAGGTCCGTCCAGGGGAGGTGATGGACCCATGGAGTGAGGGAGCAACTGAAGAGTATAAAATCAGGGATGACGGGTCCATTTAAATAGACCCGACGACACTAGACTAAGTGGATGGTAAGTCTCTATACATGGACGGATCTGAGACACATTGACACGAGGTGGACGGATCCCAAGGCCACGTGGCATCCACATGACTTAAGTGGCCTCCAAGGAATCCTAAATGGAAACAACTTGCGTCCCATGATTAACCCTAATCAGTAGAATTCTAACAGGAAAGGGATCCCGTAAAATACGCACATTTATGATGATCTTCCCTGTAAGGAAACACCTTCCTACGCAAGAAACGGAGGTCAATTCTACACTACTATAAAAACCCAAGGCCCTCAGGAAAAAAGGTACGCATAATTCACCTCAGCTCTAGCACTCTAGAGTTGTGAAAAGATCTCTAACTTAACCTTCGGAGGGACTTTGGCCGGTACAACACCGGTACTCTCCTAGGATTTTCTTTGTTTTGTTTCGCAGGTGTTGTCTTGAGCATGTGAGGACTGTGCGACTTACTGACGATTTTCAGCATCATCATTTAACAATTCTTTTATTGACATGGCTATGTGATGTGGACAACTATCCATATGGCATATTTCATGTCAATCAAAATTGTTTTGCCAACACTTTTCTTCACATCCAATTGAAAGAAGGATCTAATTGCCACTAAAATTATTAGGGGACTTAATTGCAACCTTCTAAACTTCAAGGACCAATTATTTTAATTTTAAGAACCAGACGAGTTGGTTGCCCCCCCCCCCCCCCCCTTTTTTTTTTCTTAAGTAGTACAATGATTCTGACCATGATTTTGAGTTGAATGTATTTAAGGTTATATTGTGCCCCTGGAGCATGTTGAGGTGATTTTCATACAGTATTAAGGCTCAAAAGTTTTGAATGAAGTTATTAGTTATTTTTTATATATAAAAAAGTGGTATTTTCCATGACAACCATTAATGATAGTTAGAACACTCAAACTTCTCTTTTTCTGTTAAGTAAATGATAAGTGTGACAAAAAGGAAGTGCAGGGATATAAATTTATTGGTAGGTGATGACTAGTGAACCTGAATTTGCTTACAACCAGAATCTTTGGATACCTTTTAGCTTGGGAAATGGATACCAATCAAGTACTGTTTTATCCATTGATTGTAGGATGTGTCTATTTTCTTATTTGACTCTAATGGCAAGGCTATATATCGGTTGTCACCTTAGCTTTTTTTTGCATTAATATTATATACTGTTTTCAGTATTGATAATTCATGCATTAATATTATTTATTAAAAAAATAATAATTCATGCATTAATATTGTCGAGTATAGGTGCTCTATTGTTTTTTGCGCTGCTTGGGCCGTCTGGGTGCTTCATTACTTGTTATGATCGAAGTGTGCGGAATGACAAAATCTGTTAATAGTTGTGAAAAAGAGTGTAATAAAGAATATAGACCTAGAATTACTCCTGAATACGCAGCCACGCGGTGAGCATAGAGCGAACTATTCTTTCACCTTTTACTAAAGAATTACTCCCGAATTTTTCGAACTTTCCTAGCTTTGCCTTAAATGTGCTATACATCAGTTGGTAGCAGCTTGGCAAATATGAATAACCAAATTTATTATGTTTCTGCAACTACAATTTTTTTTTTGAACTAGCTAAATTAATAAAAATTTTAGTTGTCGAATGAAAAATTTGAAGTTCGAATCAGGCTTACACAAAAATCAATAAGTGTCTTAGTCCGATGATAAGTAGCAATTTTCGTAAAGACATCATATATTGAAATTCTATTGTATTTAAAAACAAATAATAAGTAAAAAGCAGGGGCGGCGTTAAGTGTTGTTCACTTGAAAATAAAAATATTATATATATAAAAAAAAAAATTATTAGCTTACTTTACTTTAAAAAATATTTTTGAACACTCTGACTTAAATTTTGCACACCCTAATCACAGATAAATCCAACTCAAAACTAAACAATAACACAGGCCAACCCAGTCCAAAACTAAAACAACACAGATCAGCGTATCCTAAAACCAAACAACAGCACAGATCATATAGATCTCTCCCTCTCATGAATCTCATCTCATCTTAGTTAATTATCTGACTATCTTGGTATCTTCAACTCTAATAATAAAGAGTGAATATTTGTGAGTTGCGAGTGTCTATTTTATTATAAATTTATATTATATGTGTGAGTGTGTTTAATATTGAATATGAACATTTTTTTTAATAAATTTTTTTGTGTGAATTGTGATGTGTGTGAATGTGTGCATGTATAGTATAAACATGATATAACTTTATATAATTTAATTTTTAGGAAATACAGAGGGTTTGTAATGATTCAAAATATAAAAACTCGTAGAAAGAAATTGTAAAACTTTATGCATTGGCGTGTTTTTTTGTTGGTAACTTGATATAGTCAAGTTTTATTTTAATTAAATTTTTTTTTAACTTATATTTCTTAATGAACCCTCTAGACAAAATTCCTAGAGCCGCCACTGGTAAAAAGTAATCTTTTTTGTTTGTCCTATGTTCCATCATAAAACATCATCAAATATATATAACTCATTTTAAAGTTTTTTTTTTTTTTTTTTTTTTTTTTTTTTTGGAGACGAACTCGTTTTAAAGTTATCGAGGGGTATTTTTTAATCAGTTTAGATGTTTGGCGCATTTTGGCCATTTACTAGGCATCGAAATTTGAGAGTTCATTCTAGCCGTTTCTGGGGTATTTTAGTCATTTGAGAGGTTTTCATGTTATTTTAGTCATTTTAGAGATTTTGGGGCAATTTTGGTCAATTAAGAGGTTTCAAGGGAGTTTTTTTACGGACATTTGGCGATTTTGGGGGTATTTTAGTGATTTTGGGAGTATATTGGCCATTCTAGTGATTTCAATGGTATTTTTTTGTTAAAAATAAATTATTTTACCCTAGATAATTGCCAACATATCAAAAAACCTATAAATACTCTAAAACCTTTAAAAGGACCCCCCTTAGAACTTCCAAAATGACTAAAATGCATCACGAATGTCTAAAATATCCCAAAACCCTAGAGAATGATCAAAAAGCACCTAAAACGATGAAAACAACCCCGAAAACTTATAAAATGACCAAAATACCATTAAAACCTCAAAAATAAGCAAAATACCCTTGAAACCTCTGAAAATGACCAAAATGCCCCTAAACTAAGCCAAAATACACTTTATTTTCTAGGATTTTGGGGTATTTTGGTCGGTTTCAAGTTGCTTTGCTCATTCTAGAGGATTTTGGGGCATTTTGCTCATTTTATCATTGTCGAGGTCTATTTTCTAATCATTTTAGATGTTTGGGGCATTTTGGTCATTTACGAGGTAAAGAGATTTGACAGCTGAGTCTAGCCGTTTCAGGGGAATTATGGTCATTTTAGAGGTTTTCAGATTATTTTAGTCAGTTTAGAGATTTTGAGGCTATTTTGGTCAATTAAGAGGTTTCGCGGGAGTTTTTTCATGACATATAGTAGTTTTGGAGGTATTTTGGAAATTTTTGTGATTTTGGGAGTATATTGGCCTTTCTAATGATTTCAAGGGTATTCTTTTATTAAAAAAGAATAATTTTACCCGAGAGAATTACCAAAATATCAAAAAACCTATAATTATACCAAAACCTCTAAAATGATCCCCTTAGAACTGCCAAATTGACTAAAAAGCACCACGAATGTCCAAAATATTTCAAAACCCTAGAAAATGACTAAAAAGCCCGCAAAACGGTGACAAAAACCCCGAAAACTTATAAAATGAACAAAACACCATTGAAATCTCAAAAATATGCAATATACCCTTAGAACGTCTGAAAATGACCCTAAACTTAGTCAAAATACACTCCATTTTCTAGACTTTTGGGGTGTTTTGGTAGGTTTCAAGTTGGTTTACTCATTCTAGAGGATTTTAGAGCATTTTGCTCATTTTAGCATTGTCGAGGTGTATATTTTGCCAAAATATCAAAAAACCTATAAAAACACCAAAACCTCTCAAATGACCTCCTTAGAACTGCCAGAATGACAAAAATGTACGACTACCCAAAACCCTAGAAAGTGACCAAAACGCCTTCGAAACGACAACAATAACCATGGAAATCTTTAAAATGACTGAAATACAATTGAATCCTCAAAATAAGTAAAATACCCTTGAAAACTCTGAAAATGACCTAAATACCCCTCAACTAAGCCAAAATACACTCAATGTTTTAGGGCATTTTGCTTATTTTGGCAATGTCGAGTTGTATATTTTAATCAATTTATATGTTTGGGGTATTTTGGCCGTTTACGAGTTATCGAGATTTGACTGCTCATTCTAGCCATTTCAGGGGTATTTTGGTCATTTTAAAAAACGACCAAAACGCCCCCAAAATGACAAAAATAACCCTGTAAAGTTTTAAAATGACCAAAATACCATTGGAATTTCAAAAACAAGCAAAATACCCTCAAAAGTTCTGAAAATGACCAAAATACCCATAAACTAAGCCAAAACGCACTCGATTTTATAGATTTTGGGGTGTTTTAGTTGGTTTCAAGCTGTTTTGCTAATTCTAGAGGATTTTGGGGCATTTTGTTCATTTTATCAATATCGAGGGGTATTTTTTAATCATTTTAGATGTTTGGCGCGTTTTCCCCATTTACTAGGTATCGAAATTTGAGAGTTCATTCTAGCCGTTTCAGGGGTATTTTAGTCATTTGAGAGGTTTTCAGGTTATTTTAGTCATTTTAGAGATTTTGAGGCTATTTTGGTCAATTAAGAGGTTTCGAGGGAGTTTTTTTATGGACATTTGGCGATTTTGGGGGTATTTTAGTGATTTTGGGAGTATATTGGCCATTCTAGTGATTTCAAGGGCATTTTTTTGTTAAAAATAAATTATTTTACCCTAGATTGTTACCAAGATATCAAAAAACCTATAAATACTCAAAAACCACTAAAAGGACCCCCCTTAGAACTTCCAAAATGACTAAAATGCACCACGAATGTCTAAAGTATTCCAAAACCCTAGAGAATGACCAAAAAGCACCTAAAACGATGAAAACAATCGCGAAAACTTATAAAATGACCAAAATAAGATTAAAATGTCAAAAATAAGCAAAATACCCTTGAAACCTCTGTAAATGACCAAAATGCCCCTAAACTAAGCCAAAATACACTCTATTTTCTAGGCTTTTGGGGTATTTTGGTCGGTTTCAAGTAGCTTTGCTCGTTTTATCAATGTCGAGGTCTATTTTCAAATCATTTTAGATGTTTGGGGCATTTTGGTCATTTACGAGAGATATCGTGATTTGACAGCTCATTCTAGCCATTTCAGGGGTATTATGGTAATTTTAGAGGTTTTCGGATTATTTTAGTCATTTTAGAGATTTTGAGTCCCTTTTGGTCAAATAATAGGTTTCGGGGGAGTTTTTTCTTGACATTTGGTAGTTTTGAAGGTATTTTGGTGATTTTGGTGATTTTGGGAGTATATTGGGCGTTCTAGTGATTTCAAGGGTATTCTTTTGTTAAAAAATAATTATTTTACCTGAGAGAATTAGCAAAATATCAAAAAACCTATAAATATACCAAAACCTCTGAGTTGATCCCCTTAGAACTGCCAAATTAACTAAAATGCACCACGAATGTCAAAAATATTTTAAAACACTAGAAAATGAATAAAAAGCCCGCAAAACGACGACAACAACCCCGAAAACTTATAAAATGAATAAAATACGATTGAAACCGAAAAAATAAGCAAAATACCCTTGGAACCTCTGAAAATGACCCTAAACTAAGTCAAAATACACTGCATTTTCTAGACTTTTGGGGTGTTTTGGTAGGTTTCAAGTTGGTTTACTCATTCTAGAGGATTTTAGAGCATTTTGCTCATTTTAGCATTATCGAGGTATATATTTTGCCAAAATATCCAAAAAACTGTAAATATACCAAAACCTCTCAAATGACCCCCATAAAACTGCCAAAATGACAAAAATGCACGAATATCCCAAACTCTAGAAAGTGACCAAAATGCCTTCGAAACGACCACAATACCCATGGAAATATTTAAAATGAACAAAATACCATTGAATCCTCAAAATAAGAAAAATACCCTTGAAAACTCTGAAAATGACATAAATACTCCTCAACTAAGCCAAAATACACTCGATGTTTTAGGGCATTTTGCTTATTTTAGCAATGTCGAGTTGTATATTTTAATCAATTTAGATGTTTGTGGTATTTTAGCCGTTTACGAGGTATCGAGATTTGACTGCTCGTTCTAGCCATTTCAGGGGTATTTTGGACATTTCTAAAATGACCAAAACGCCCCCAAAGTGACAAAAATAACCCTGAAAAGTTTTAAAATGACCAAAATACCAATCGAATCTCAAAAACAAGCAAAATACCCTCTTATGAATGGTAACCATAAAATGAATGATTACTAATTTACTATAATAGTAACTTATAGAAAATATTAAATTCTTCTTTTGGTTGAAACAGCTGAAATTTTTTGTAGAACTATTTTCATTATTTGATATCGTTCAAAATACTAGCATGTTTGGTTTTGTTTGGATTATTCTGAAAGAAAATTTGCAAAATGAGAACGCTGCGTGTGTGAACATTGTGATTGTCAAGCTACATTAAGAATGATTTGGATTGAAACTTAATTCGGTGTCGATGGTGGTGATAGAGGTGGGGCTAGAAAAGTTGGTTAAAACTTAAAGGCCGAGATCATTCAATGACAGATTAGGAGACAGCAGGTTGGAGGATACAAGTCATTAGCTCTTTAATTGGTGACAACTGACAAGATCAAAGGAGAAAAATTAGTAATCAATCCCTGCCTAAATTTTTTGGATACAAATTGAGGCTAAAGTTAGTTGAAATAGATTCTCAAAAACAAGTTACTTGGAATACTTTTGTTTTACATATTTAGTGAACTTAGGCAACCATACCTACAATAAATATTACCCAAAATATCTGTCATTAACTATTGAAAAGTGTTGACTTCACTTGATTAGAGGATTGTCCCTCCTTTTCTTCAACCCATTATACAAAATGATTTGTTAGTCTAATAAAATCCGTAATTGGTGTACATTAAAAACAAAAATTGAATCACTAGAGAGGTAGAATTGAATTTTTTTATTAAAAAAAAAAATTCAATGTTAGAGACTCAATTTTTTTTACAAACTGTTGATATAGCCAATGATTATTAGTAAACGAAAAAGTGATGTTAATAGTAGACTTAGACAAGGGCGGAGCTATAGCAAAGCTTAAGGGGGCCATGACCCTCCCAAAATTTTAAAAAATTATTTTATATTATTTATAAGTATTAAAAACTCTAAATATTTAGCTACAAAAATAGAAGTTGGCCCCTCCAAATGTTTGAGTTAGCCAATGATACTCTTAAAAACCAATAGAATTTGTCAATTGATCTAATAGTTATAGAGACAAGGTAGTTTTTGTTTTCTCTAATTCATTTTTTGTACATAATTAATATCAAACTAGACTGCTTTTATATAGTATCGGAGTTTAAAAGATGATAAGTGTGCGAATATACATATGTGAAAGTTGTTAATTTTATATACAATATATTTATAAATTATGACTTACTTTAGTATCAAAATATTAATATTTATATTTGTGTATGTATGCATATGTGTGTGATGGTTTATCTTGACTCGAAACTAATATATTAGTAACAAAATTTGGCCCCCCTAAAAAAAAATCCAAGCTCCATTCCTAGGCCTAGATGAAAGCCAATAAAAAGTTTCCCACAATAACAGTTTGTAGAAATGTTATAAAATAATTTGTGGTTGTAGTATTACTCTAAAAAAAAATCATATGGTGTAGAAAATATTTTAAATGCATATATCCTATTAATAAACAGAACTTGGACACTAAAACCATATTCAAAACTGTTAGGACATATGTGAATCATGTTAGGAACATATGTCATTTAGAATTGGCTAATCCTTTGACAAAACGCACTTTACTTGTATTTGGGTAGATTTAGGATGTGTTTAATACTTCAAGGAACAAGAGTTCAAGTCTAAGTGTTAAAGCCATGCAAATTTGTCCAAGAAACAAGTAAAGAAGTGCTGGATTTTAAAGCTCGACAACTAGCTTGACAGATAGCATTTATCGAGGTTTAAAAGGCAGCTTTTGCTCGATGCTCGACAGCTGCTCGATAGATGACCTATCTATCGAGATTTACGAAAATCAGTTTTTCAGATCTGATTTCACACATATCCGTGTATATTTGTTTAGGCTTTCTTTTCTCACATCTCTAAACATATATAAGGATTATTTTAAGGGCCGTCACAGTTGATGCATGTGGATGAAACTTGATACAAAGGTTTTGTTCAAGCAAATTGTGATCGAAGACAAATTTACCCTAGTTCATCTTTCTCTTGAAGAAGCTGCTGCGTTTGTACGCCGTAGGGTTTTGTAACCAAGGAGTTTCGTGATCTTCATCGTGTTAATGGACTGAAGAACATTACAGCCAACATCCTTCTCAAGTTGGTGGTTAGTCACGTACTTGGATCCGTGCATCAATTGGTTAGTCACGTACTGGGAGCCATGCATTGAAAAGGAGAGATTGTCACTACAGAACAAGTCCAATTGGGTATTGGAGTAAGGGTTCAATTGTAGGTTGGTATAAGGTATTGGAACTCCTTTACTTGTAACCGTTTGTTGTAATAATAGTAAATTCTCGGGAGTGGTAACCTTGAAATCACCCAGTGGGGTTTTTGCCTTGGAGGTTTTCCCCATTCGTAAACAAATCACCGTGTCAACCTTATTTTTCGCTACATATTAACTTAGTTGGTGATTTGTTTGTGCTACCATGCGTATTGCATGTTAATCGGATTAATTAATTAACTTGACTAATTAATTGGTTAATTCATCACAAGGGGTCAATACATTCTTAGCCTATCAAGTGGTATCAGAGTAGGCATACTTTGATTAGGGTTAATTTTTGCTGTGTGATCCATTGACCCCTGTTGTCATGGATAGAGGACAATCGTTGATTATACCTCCTTTATTTGATGGCACTAACTATGCATATTGGAAAGTACGCATGAGAGCTTTCTTGCAGTCATTAGATGAAAAAGTGTGGCAAGTTGTGGAGATAGGCTGGACCAAGCCAAAGGAAGCGCCGGCAGATTGGGATGATGCTAAGATCAAAGCAGCTAACTTCAACAGCAGGGCATTGAATGTTTTATTTAGTGCGGTCACGAATGAGGAGTTTAAGAAGATATCCTTTACCGAATCTGCCAAGGAAGCACGGACCATCCTCTAGGCAACCTATGAAGAAACCAAGGCTGTAGGATTCGAAGCTTCAGAGGATTACTACTAGCTTTGAAGAGATCAAGATGGAGGAGGATGAGTCGTTCGATGAGTTCTATGCCAAGCTCAAGGACATAGTGAACTCAGCCTTTAATCTTGAGGAAATCATTCCTGAACCCAAGATTGTTAGAAAGGTGCTTAGATCTCTACCCGAGAGATTTCATGCCAAGATCACCGCAATTGAGGAATCAAAGGATATTGACAAAATTCCTTTAACAGAGCTGGTGGGCAATTTGCAAACCTATGAATTGGGTTCGACAAGGATTGGGAAATCGAGTAAGGCGATCGATTTTGAAGAACATAGTGTGCTCCATTTTACCTAATGAATCTTCTTTCCTTCCCCACTTCCCCACCAAAATTTCCAGATCATAGCCTCAATGTCCTTGCATAAACTCACCGGTAACTTGAAGACATTCATAGAATAGGCCGGGTTTGATTGGATTACTGCTTTTATCATGACTTTTTTGCCCACTTGAGATAGCAACTTCTCTTTCCATCCTTGCATTTTAGACCAAATCCTTTCTTTGATGTGAGTAAAACAAGCCTTCTTATTCCTACCAACAAAGGAAGGTAATCCCAAATACTTCTCATAGTGTTGGATAGCCGGAAAACTAAGGGAAACTTTGATTTCTTCTTGGGTAGCATCATCCGTATTTCTACTAAAAAATAAAGTGGTTTTATCCTTATTCACCATTTGACCGGAGGCAGCTTCATAAGTGTTCAATATATTTTTTATTGTCTCACATTCTGCCAAGGTGGCCCTACAAAATAGAAGACAGTCATCTGCAAAAAAGAGGTGAGTTATCTTTGGCCCTCTTCTACAAAGTGAAAACCCATTGATGTCCCCATTATTGGCTGCCCTTCAAAGGATAACATCAAGACTGAATGTTCAAATAGTGTGTAAAACACTTTGATCGTTTAGACCCCCAAATTACAAATTACCAATTCAAGCTAATTATCAAACAATATATGTGCGGAATATGATAAATAGCTAAAACAGAATTGATAGAACAATCTAAGCCAAATAAAATCACAATCACAGCAGAAATTAAATGACAAAGATTAAGGTAGAGAGATGCAAACACAAAGACAAAACAGCGATGTGTTATCGAAGAGGGAACCGAAGTCCTCGGTGTAAAACCTCTTCGCCGCCCTCCAAACGGTTAATAATCCACTAAAGAATGAAGTTGGGATACATGAACAGCAGAAGACCCTGCAAGCCTAATCTACCCAGTGTACCTAAGCCTTCCAAGTTTCTTGCTCCAACGAGGTTACGTCGAACATTTGTCTTCTTTAGCTTACCGGATTCCGCTATAGCCCATAGCATTAACCAATATGAATTGGTCCCTTCCTAACTACTTCCCAAGTACCAAACAGCCTTCTCACAAATATGGGTATGGTGAGAAAAGGTTTTGACTAATGTGCCTCTCAAGGATGTAACAATGGAGAGGGTGAGAGTAGAGGAATTTGGAGAAACAAAGATGAAGATTGTGGATGAGTCAATCTTGTTTTTCTCTAGGGTTTCTCTCTCAAAATTCTCTCTGGAAACTCTCTACATTTCATGGGTATAAGGGGTATTTATACTAGTGTGAGAATGGAATGCGAAGAGTCAGTTTTTCAAAACAAAGCTGGCTGGCGACTTGGCCTCGCGACTTGACTGAGTCGCGAGTTCAAGCTGCGAGCTAACTGAATGGCCAGTCTGGACTTTTTGTCTTGTAGTGCTACAGCTGGCATGATGGTTCAGCTTCTCTGCATGCTTCACTCGTGTGCATCTTCTTGCGGCTTGTAAGCTGCGAGCCACCCGCGAGATCCAGTCGCGAGTCCCTGCTTCATTGCACAGTCTTGAGCATTTCTTCACACTCTCTCACACACTACCCTTACATGATTCCCACCTAAATACAGGGTTTCTAAGTGTTGAAATACAAGCAAATTGGCACGGAATAAAGCCAACAGAATGGTTGATTAAATTCAACCTTACAATCTTCTCCTTTGGCTATTCCGTGACAAAACCCTAAAATAAACTCTAGACTTAACATGTGAGTTGGGAACAGTTGAACATAACTCACTCACACCTAACTCTAGAATATGTGTAGCTCTTGAACCATAAGAACAAGTATCTCCTGAAACACAACAACACAATATGATCATTGTATGCAGAAAACTAGTAATGTATATGGAGCAAGCATAATGCGATCAAGCAAAATGGAATATAAGTAATAAACCATGGCTTGACCAAAAATGAACAATCACTATATATAGTGACCACAATGCTCATTCTCACAAGGAATGAACATCCGGACATGCAAGCTAATAAGCTCAATGCAAAGTATCATTTGCATGTCCTACACTCAACCAATGCAACAACACAAGGTAATTGCATTAAGGATAAAAAATCCAACAAAGGGCACAAGAGTGAAAGTACTTAAAGAAAATGCATAACATTTAGCAACAAGTACTAGGCTACAAAGTAAGGGTACAACAACATGTACTGAAAATAAACTAAGACATAAGATAACAATAAGCAAAACATTAAACATAGGCAGCTCCTGCTCTTCAACATCAATACTCCCCCTTTGATCAGGCTCTTCATCCCTCTATCATGAATCATAGGAGCTGTGATGAACTTGGAACATATATACTTGTAACATGAAACACTTGCACAAAACACATTAGACCCTCAAGGTAAAGCAAGTAATAAAAGGACAAGTATAATGTAACAAATAAATTGCGATCAAGTAAACATGATGTGAAACATGTGAGCAACTTGATCATATACCAAAACAGTCATATAGAAATGACTACAATGATCACATAGCAAAGTAAATGATCATCCGAACAAGCATTCAATGAAGCACAATAGCATAAGGATGAATGCATGTCCAATACACAAACATGATGCGATGATAACAACAAAGCATAACTCAAAGCACCATAAAGCCAACAAGAAAAGTTTTCTTATTAACATAATGTCTTCTCCCCCTTGGTATATGCATCTCCCCTATGGAATATCTCTCCACTTACAAATATGCATGAGAAATAGAATTTCTCCTCCTAAGAATGTGCACAAGAGTCATATAAAAATGACAAAACTCTCCAATATACTTTCTAGAATATACTCTCCCCCTTTTTGTCAGGAATAGACAAAGGGTCAAGGAGAAATGAGGGTAAGAGATGAAGGTATGATTAATGATAATGATGCATGAGGGGTGCGAGATGAATGAGAAAATGAAACTCAAACAAAATGCTACAAAGCATAAAGTAAACAAGACATACTAGGATGAAGAAACAAGGTATAAACCAATGCATGACAAGGGTAACAAAGGTGTGTGCAAGAGGTGGTTATGTGCAATGCATGACCAATGCATGGAAAATGCACATGTGGGGCAAGGTGTGTTAAATACACAACCAATGATCCAAACATGTTCCTAATGAGGAAACATGAGAAACCCCAAAGTTTGATACTCATCGGAGTCCAAACAAATGAAAAAATGCTTAAGAGGCATTTTATCAAACACCTAGCGTGCACACAATGAACAACAATGTAAAACAATACATGAACATCATGAAATCCACCCTTAATATATGTTCTTTTTGCCACAAGGGACCAACATCCAAAGCAAATCATCAAAAGAAACCAATTCCATACAAAACTTTTGACAAAAATTAAGTTTTCCCAACCCCTATGATGAAAATCCCAACCAAGAGCACAAAACTCTCCAAAACATAATCTAAGGATCCAAATCAATGAAAAGAGTTTAAAATTACCTTAGAAATGTTAATGGAATGAAAACTATTCAAATTGATTGGGTTTTGATGTAAAAATATTGAAAGAGGGGTTTAAGAGAGGATGGGAGAGGTTTAAAACAAATTTCCCACGAAAAAGCTCTTTAAAAGGTTGATTCTAGGCGTTTCGCGACTGGCAAGTCGCGAGTGAGTCGCGAAACCATTTTGTGTGAACTCGTGACTAGGTCTCGCGACTGGGCAAGTCACCAAAACGAGTAGCCAAAACTCGCTACTTGCTCACTACTCGCGCAAGTAGCCAGAATGAGTAGCCAAAAATTCTGACACTTGATTTTCAACACAGAACATGTTTAAACAATGAAAAACAAAGTAAGCACTAAACATGAACACAAAGAGTGATAAAAATCACTTCCAAAAACATATAAAATGATCAAAAATCTTTTTGGATTGATCCATATAAAGTTGAGCACACACACATCACATTTAAACAAGTACAATTGAACAAATGAATAAGGCATTCATTGAACATTAGGCATGTGTGTCGTGTGTGTGTATCAAATGTGGAATAGTCTTTAGTCTAGAGTGAAGCTTCAATGATCAATTCAATCAAGTCATACACAACTAGTACTAAGTCAAGTGGACTGTTTCAATTATAGAAATGAGCATATATGATCTCCCACAAGAGAATGATTACAAAACTTAGAAGCTTTTCATTTGGCATCTGCATAAATCATAACATTTGATCCTTTTTGGATAATACATCTCTTTTTGAGATCGGTGCTTGAAATTTTTGATAATTCAACATTGAGAGTTAGCCTTTGGCTTTTTTAGCACCATACATTTTCAATACAAGTCGCTTTCCCTTTTTCCTAGTCAAATACTAGTATGTGCGACGGCTTTTGCAGCTTATTATCTCTTTTCATTTTGAGATTTACATTTGTTGAGCTCTATAAGCAAAAACAATAAAAAGTGTGGGAAGATATATAGGCACAAGTCTATGCAAGTATCAAAACCATCAAGCCTATTGACCAATCATTCATGACAAGCTTGAACATCGATTTACAACAATCACACATAGATTTCAAGATTTTTCCCACAAAGATATAAGTGCGTAAAGAACAAGCTAAGCTCATAAATGCATAAAGCCATTTGTACGAAGGTACAAGGCAAAACTCACATGTGATATGTGCTTAAACATATACGATCAAACTTTTTGAATTTTTCACTGTAAAGTTGTGATTTTCAAATATGTATTTTGTTGGCTTTTATTCCGTGCCAAATTTGATTGTAATTTTATTCAATCTTATGTACCCTGTATTTGCTGTGGGAACTTGATTGTAAGGGTTGTGTGTTAGAGAGAGAGAGAGTGTGAAGACTCAAGCAAGTGAAGCCAGAAGACTTCTCGCAGGTGTCTCGCGACTAAGCTTCTCACGAAGTGAAGCATGTGCCTTGCACATGACTGAAATGCGAATAGTCAGTACAGATGGAGATAGCTGTGTCTCGCGAGTATCTCGCGGGTAAGGCCTTCCCGCGAGACACCCGCGAGACATTCTGTTCTGCCAGTCTGTACTATCTGATACACACTTTCTGTACCCACACTATATATACCCATATTACCCATAAATGTTAAGGAGAGCTTCTGAGAGAAAACCCTAGCTAAAACACTTGAGAGTTAGAAATTGTTATACCAACAATTCTCTACACATTTGTTTGTGGAATTTCCTCATCTCCTACCTCTCCATTTCTATATCTTTGAGAGGTTGATAGCCCAAACACTTACCACACACTTTCAGAGTGTCAAGTGATAATTTGGTGCTGTTGGGAAGTATTAGAAGAAGCCAAGGATGGCAGATGCAACATGGAGCTTGTTGCGGGATCCGGAGAGTTAGACAAGACACGGTTCCAAGAAGCCTTGTTGGAGTAGGAGCTTGGAGGGCTTAGGTACAACGGGTAGATTAGGCTTGAAGGGTCTCTTGCTAACCCATGTATCCCAACTGATTGTCTAGTGGATCGATTACCGCTTAGAGGGCGACGGAGAGGTTTTTCGCCGAGTTCTTCGGTTTCCTCTTCGATAACACATCAGCGTGTTATCTATGTTTGCATCTCTCTTCCCTACTCTTGTTCATTTCATTTTATTGCTGTGTTGCTTTAAATATGGATTAGAGTAGCTCTTTTGCTTGTATGCTTGTGTTTACACTATTCCGCATTTAGTATTAAGTTAGTGTAAAATCGACCAAGCCGTAACTTTGAATTGGGGGTCTAAACAAGCTCTTGTGTTTTTAACACATTTTCGAGCTTCTAATTGGTATCAGAGCGGGTACACTTGTATTGGTTTCATTACCTAATTGTGATCCTTGACCCCTTGTGTGTTTTGCCATGGATAATGCTTTGTATGCTTCTATGGATATTGTTGATTGTAACATGCCATGTGTTTGTGAAAATGACTTTATGAGCATTGGTGAAGTTTGTTCTAGTAATGAATTTTTAGAGTTATTCAAATCAAAGAAACATGCTAGAATCTTTATACACATGTTGAAATCACTAGTTCATAAGAATCATGATATTCATAATAGCCTGTGTGAGTCAAATTCCTTAATTGAAAAATATAAGAAAAGGAATAGACGTTTGTGTGACAAACTAGATTTTCTGAAAAGAAAGATTCACTCGTCTATGAATGAAGTGAAGAAAGATAAGTCCTGCTTTGATGGTCAAGAATGCCTATCTCATGCGTGTCTTTTTGTTCATACCACATTGAAAGTATTTAATTCATGTTTGTAGTATCTTGACAGCGGTTGTTCAAGACATATGACTGGAGATAAATCTCTGTTCAAAACCCTTAACGAGAAGGAAGATGGCTTTGTGACATTTGGAGATGGTAGTCACTCACAAGTTCTTGGAAAGGGAACCGTGGATATTCCAGGACTGCCTTTGTTAACTGATGTGCTATACATTAAGGGATTGAAAGTGAACTTGCTGAGTATCACCCAGATTTGTGATGAAGACTTCTTAGTCCAATTTTCAAAGAAAGGATGTCTAATCCTAAATGAAGAAGGTGTTCAGGTTTTGAAGGGACTTAGGACCACCGACAATTGTTATGGGGTCATTCCCAAACCAAGCATAGCATGTCGAAGTGCTTGAGTGAATCTTTTGGAGTTGTGGCATCAAAGACTTGGACATGCTAATTATAAACAAGTGGCAAAAGTCTCAAAGCTTGAAGCTGTGATTGGTTTACCAAAGTTTGGAAAAATTGAAAAGAATTTTTGTGGTCCATGTCAATTGGGAAAACAAACAAAGTCAAGCCATCCGAAAGTAAATGTGGTTGCTACTTCTCGCCCTTTGGAGTTATTACATGTGGATCTAATGGGTCCAACAAGAACAGAAAGCATGGGTGGAAAGCGCTATATTATGGTGGTTGTTGACGATTTCTCAAGATATTCTTGGGTGGAATTTCTTAGAGAAAAGTCGGAAGCATTTGACAAGATGGAAAGGCTATGCAAGAGACTGCAGAATGAGAAGGGAGTTCCCATAGTTAAAATCAGAAGTGATCATGGGAAGGAATTTGAAAATGCAAAGTTTGAAGCATTCTGCAATGAACACGGCATCAAGAATGAATTTTCAGCTCCAAAAACTCCATAACAGAATGAAGTGGTTGAAAGAAAGAACCGGGTGATTCAAGAAATGGCAAGAGTAATGTTACTAAACAAAAGCATTCCATAGAAGTTTTGGGCTAAAGCAGTGAATACTTCGTGTCACATTGGGAATAGAATCTACTTCCGGGCAGGAACAAAAAGGACATCGTATGAAATTTGGAAAGAAAAGAAGCTGAGGTGAAATACTTTCGAGTATTTGGAAGCAAGTGTTATATTCTCAATGATAGGGAGAACCCTGGAAAATTTGATGCTAAGAGTGATGAAGGGATTTTCCTAGGGTACTCAACAAATAGTCGAGCATATAGAGTGTACAATAAGCGCACTAAGACGGTGATGAAATCAATAAATGTTGTCATCGATGACACTATCTCTGAAAAGGAAATTGATGATGATGGTGATGGTGATGGACCGAATCTTAAGAAGAATGATGGTGCTGATAACATGTCTCAAAGTAAGGATGCTGAGAAAAAATCACCGGAAAAGGAGTTTACACCTCCTATACCAAGAAGGGAGACTAGAACAACTCAAGGACTGTCTAGTCCACCCACCCCTCCTGAAGTTCAACCTCCAATCTCTCGTGATGAGGAACCTTCCACTTCTAAAAGACCATCGTCAAGAGTAACTCTCAATCATCCCTTAAGCAATATCATTGGTGATCTAGATGATAGAATTCGGTTGAGAAAAGGATCAGTTTACAGTGCGAATCATGTGACATACAACTGCTATCTTGCTCAATTTGAACCAAAGAAAGTGGAGGAAGCTTTGAAAGATGAGAATTGGGTAGATTCCATGCATCAAGAGTTGCATCAATTTGTTAGAAATGATGTATGGGAGTTGGTACCAAGGCCCAAGGATACACATGTAATCGGCACCAAGTGGATCTTCAAGAACAAGACTGATGAAGATGGTGAAATTGTCTGAAACAAGTCTAGATTGGTGGCTCAAGGATATACTCAAGTTGAAGGCATAGACTTTGATGAGTCTTTTGCTCCAATTGCAAGACTAGAGTCAATCCGAATTCTCCTCTCCATAGCATGCATTATGAACTTCAAGTTATATCAAATGGACGTGAAGAGTGCTTTCTTGAACGGGTTTTTAAATGAAGAAGTGTTTGTTGAACAACCAAAGGGGTTTCAAGATCCTCATTTTTCGGATCATGTGTTAAGACTGAAGAAGGCATTATATGGGCTGAAACAAGCACCAAGAGCTTGGTATGATCGCCTCACCACATACCTCCTGAATCATGGTTTCAAGCGAGGTCAAGCCGATCGAACTTTGTTTGTCAAAAGAGATGAGAAATCTCTCATTGTTACTCAAGTTTATGTGGATGACATTGTATTCGGATCCACAATCGATCACCTAGCTCATGAATTCTCAGAAGAAATGAAAAGGGAGTTCGAGATGAGCATGGTGGGAGAGCTAAACTACTTCCTAGGGCTTCAAGTGAAACAACGAGAAGATGGGATGTTTATCTCTCAAGAAAAATATGCCAAAAATCTTGTAAAAAGATTCGGCCTAGACTCAAAAAAACATACTTCCACTCCCATGAGTTCTTCAGCAAAACTGAGTCGTGATGCAGCAGGTATAGAAGTGGACCCAACACTTTATCGAAGCATGATCGGTAGTCTTCTTTATCTCACTACTAGCAGACCGGACATCGCTTTTAGTGTAGGAGTATGTGCTCGATTTCAGGCAGCACCCAAAGAGTCACACTTGACAGCAGTCAAACGAATTATCCGCTACATAAATGGCACATCTGATTATGGAATTTGGTATTCAAGAGACTCAAATGAGTGCCTAGCTAGATATTCTGATGCTGACTGGGCCGGATGCATTGATGACAGGAAAAGCACTTCAGGTGGTTGCTTCTATCTTGGAAATAACTTAGTGTCATGGATGAGCAAAAAGCAAAATTCAATTTCTCTATCAACGGCTGAAGCTAAGTACATTGTAGCGGCAAGCTGTTGTGCACAATTATTATGGATGAAGAAGCTTCTACATGATTATGGAATCACTCAAGACACTATGTGTGTGTTCTGTGACAATACGAGTGCCATAAATTTGTCCAAGAATCCAGTCCAACACTCAAAATCAAAACATATCGAGATCCAGTACCATTTCATTCGAGATTTGGTGGAGGAAAAGACTGTGTATTTGGAGTTCATCAACACTGACAACCATAAGGCAGACATTTTTACCAAACCTCTTGATGGTCCAAGGTTTGAGTCCTTGCATAAGACCATTGGTGTCGGTATCATTCCTTGAACCCTATCTCTTATGTGAACCTAGTCTGCTCATTGTTGCTCATCCGGTGTTTAGGTCTCACTTGTTTTGATATTAGTAATTTTTGTTTTGGTTTGTACCTGTTTTTGTTGATCTTACTTTATTTTTCCTATTTTTGAGTGTGTTCAAAAATTCAAAAACTCATAAAAATTGAAAAATCTCCAAAAAGTTTGATCACTTGGTTTGTGTGTATCACATGTGAGTTTGGCCTAGTACCTTCGTACTAATGGCGTAGTGCATTTACGAGCCTAGCTTGTTCTGTATGCACATAAATATTTGTGGGAGAAATCTTGAAATCTATGTGTGATTGTTGTAAATAGATCTTCAAGCTTGTCATGAATGATTGGTCAATAGTCTTGATGGTCTTGATACTTGCATAGACTTGTGCCGATATCTCTTCCCACTTTATGTTTATGTTTTTGCTATAGAGCTCACCAAATGTAAATCTCCAAATGAAAAGAGATATTGAGCTGCAAAAGCCTGTCGCACATACTAGTATTTGACTAGGAAAAAGGGAAAGCGATTTTTTGTATTGAAATGTATGGTGCTCAAAAAGCCAAAGGCTAACTCTACATGTTGAAATATCAAAAATTTCAAGCACCGATCTCAAAAGAGATGTATTATCCAAAAAAGGATCAAATGTTATATTTTATACAAAAGCAAAATGAAAAGCTTCTAAGAATTGTAGTCATTCTTGTGTGGGAGGTCATATATGCTCATTTCTATAATAGAGATAGACCACTTGATTTCGTATCAGTTGTGTATGGCTTGATTGAATTGATCATTGAAGCTTCACTCTGGTCTAAAGGACTATTCCACATTTGATACTCACACACAACACACAAGACTTTGTTCGAATAATGTCTATCTCATTTGTGTGATTGTACATGTTCAAATGTGATGTGTATGCTCAAATTCTTGTTGATCAAACCTAAAAAGATTTTTGAGTGTTTTATATGGTTTTTTGAAAGTGATTTTATACTTTCGTGTTTTTTCGTTCTTGTTCAAAATGCATTTTTTTGTGTTTTTCATCAAAAACTGGTTCAGAGGTTGTTTTGCAAGAAGCTCACGACTTAGAGCTTCCCGCGAAATGTGCTTGAGGGAAATCAAAAGTCATATTTTTCATACAGAAACTTTCGCTACTGCCTCGCGAGTATTTCGCGACTAACCTCTTCTCGCGAAATGGTTTTTAGGCAAAAACTAGTTTTTTTTTCAAAATCACACAAAACCTTTCGCGACTGTCTCGCGCCCAATTCGCGACTAACAGCTTCTCGCGAAAGCATTTGTGCTTCAGTGGCTCTTTTCGCGGCTGTTTCACGACTTTCTCGCTACAATCTAACCCGCGAAAAATGCGTGTTTTCAGACTTAATGTAGCAGATGTGACATGTTTTCAAACACTCTTCACTTCCCTCGCATTGTCTCTCTCGAACCTCTCTCAACCCAAAATCATTTTTTTACTCAAACCCCATCAATTCCAAGCTTGTTTTCTGCGATTTTAACTTCAAGGTATGTTTTCTAAAACATTGTTCCTTTTGTTTGTCATAGATTTTGCAGAAAATTAGTTAGGGTTCTCAAAATTGGGGATTTTTCGAAAATGGGTTGGGATTCTTAGTTTTTGTGAAATTTTTTCTAAATTCTTGATTGTGCTGAGTCCCATTTATTGTTTGTGCATCTGTGTTGGCCCCATGTGGCATTTTAAGGTTGTATTGAGGCATTTTTCAATCTGTTCATGCATTCTTCATAACAGTTATGCATTGTTGCATGCCAAGTGTTTGACAAAATGTCCCAGTGACATTTTGGTGCTAAATTGGATTCAAGTGAATTCCAATTTCTGGGCTTATACCTGTTTGACCTTGTTTAACTTGTTTTGGTCATATTTTATTTGTTTCACACACTTTGCCCTTGTCGCACACACTAGGGCCCTCTAGGCACACCTCATGCATCTCCTGCTGCATCCCCATGCATCACATGCTGCACACACATCCATCAACACATGCTCAGCACAAACACACACAGACACAGTTACTTATTCATGCATTTTTCTTTGGACTAACTTGAATCTAATAAAGTTTTGTGTTCTATGTTTGTGTTTTTGCACTTCTTTCCTCTCTATTCTGTGCTCTCATATGCAGATGTCTCCGTTTAAAAGCTCAGCTGTGAAAGGAGATTGCAACAAAGGGAAAGAGCCGGTGATTGATGTTGATGAACCTTCATCGAAGTCAAAGAGAACTTGTTCTTCAACAGGAGTGTATGATCCTGACTTGTTTAGATCCTATGCTGCATTCCAGACCTACACGAGCCAGTTTCAAAATGCTCCATTACTGGTTGAAAGGGCCGTTGATCAACCCTCTCTCCTAGACACGGATATTCCAACATGGTTTACCACCAAAGATTGGAATTTTCTTCTCTCAAGTCTTGAGGATGCATACGAAAACTTAGTGAAAGAATTCTATGCCAATGCCATTGTTGAAGAAGAGAAAATCAAGTGCTGGGTGAGAGGAAAGCGGTTCTCAGTTACACCCGTCTACTTGGCCGAAATTCTGAACATCAACAGGCCAATATTACCTATCCCACCGATATATGATGAATTGACTCCGGATGAGGAGACTCTTCGGGAAGTTTTAAGAGCCAATTTGGAATTCTCCTCCAATGGAAAGTCAATAAGTGTAGCATCTCTTTCTCCTGAACTAAGGCTACTCAAATGATCATGTGTAGCAACCTCTATCCTCTGTCTAGCACCGGTTACATGAATCTTGGTCGAGCATTATTCTTGCATGATCTAATCTCTGACGTGGAGATCGATGTATGTTCTCACATTTTTCACATTATAGCTAAAACGGTTGACCGGACTGCTTCAAGGAATTGTATTCCTTTTTGTTGTCTTATCTCACGGATTTTGAAGCTCAAAGGTGTGCATCCTTCGGAAGATGAGCGCCCATATCCAAGGCCAAGTCCAATTAATATCCGCACTCTCCATGCAAGCATGAGTCACACTAAGAAGAATCCCAAGCAAGAAAGTCATGCTACTCAGGGAAGCTCAAGTTCTACATCCCATGTTTATGATGAACAGCTAGACAACATCATGGCTACTCTCCAAGAGATTACTACCAAGATATCCGGACTAGCTACCATCATGCACTCCCAACACATTCGTTTCGACACCAAGTTCACATCTCTTCAAACTCAATTGGACCAAATTCAAAGGAAGCTAGAGGTGCATGAAGACTAGCTATTCCATGACAAAAAGGGGGAGATGGTGTCGTTGTTAGAGGGAGTGTAGTGTTAGGGGGAGTGCAGTGAAAGGGGGAAGAGAAGACACTAACTACTGTTTGGTTTACTTGTGTTTATTTTTGGCTTATATAACTGATGTTTTTTTTATGTCTATGCTTTTACTGCTTCTGTTTAAAACTTCAGTACACTTTTTTTTTTTAACTGTTTCAATTTATATTCAGTATGATTTGTGACTATCTCAATGCTTTTGTAGCATTTTTTTTGTACTTTTAGATATTGCTAATATGTCTTGAGTACTTCACACTTGTGCCCTAGTAGGATTGTTCCTAGATGCATATACTTCGTGTATTTTGCATTGGTCATGTGATTGGACATGCAAGTAATCATAAGTGATTGCTTCTTTTTACATGTCCAGATTAACATTTACTTGTTATATGTTCATTGGAGTCATTCTTTAATGACTGCCCTTATTTGATCAAGCTTTGTGTATACATGTTATCAAATGTTTACAAACTTGGTCACGTTATACTTGCTCATGTTCATACCTTGTGTTCAACTTGTCATAAGTTTAATGCAAGTTTTGTTTATGTGCAAGTGTTTCAGGTTAAAGGTATAAACTGCAAGTGCTTCACAGTTTTTAGATTAGGTGTGAGTGAGTTTTGCCATTGTTCCCAAACTCACGTTTTAGTCTAGAGTCTGTTTTAGGGGTTTTGTCACGGAATAGCCAAAGGAGGAGATTGTAAAGTTGTGATTTTCAAATATGTATTTTGTTGTCTTTTATTCCGTGTCAAATTTGATTGTAATTTTATTCAATCTTATGTACCCTGTATTTGCTGTGGGAACTTAATTGTAAGGGTTGTGTGTTAGAGAGAGAGAGAGTGAAGACTCAAGCAAGTGAAGCCAGAAGACTTCTCGCAGGTGTCTCGCGACTAAGCTTCCCGCGAAGTGAAGCATGTGCCTTGCACATGACTGGAATGCGAATAGTCAGTACAGATGGAGACAGCTGTGTCTCGCGAGTATCTCGCGGGTAAAGCCTTCTCGCGAGACACCCGCGAGACATTCTGTTCTGCCAGTCTGTACTATCTGATACACACTTTCTGTACCCACACTATATATACCCATATTACCCATAAATGTTAAGGAGAGCTTCTGAGAGAAAACCCTAGCTAAAACACTTGAAAGTTAGAAATTGTTATACCAACAATTCTCTACACATTTGTTTGTGGAATTTCCTCATCTCCTACCTCTCCATTTCTATATCTTTGAGAAGTTGATAGCCCAAACACTTACCACACACTTTCAGAGTGTCAAGTGATAATTTGGTGCTGCTGGGAAGTATTAGAAGAAGCCAAGGATGGCAGATGCAACATGGAGCTTGTTGCGGGATCCGGAGAGTTAGACAAGACACGGTTCCAAGAAGCCTTGTTGGAGTAGGAGCTTGGAGGGCTTAGGTACAGTGGGTAGATTAGGCTTGAAGGTTCTCTTGCAAACCCATGTATCCCAACTGATTGTCTAGTGGATCGATTACCGCTTGGAGGGCGACGGAGAGGTTTTTCGCCGAGTTCTTCGGTTTCCTCTTCGATAACACATCGGCGTGTTATCTGTGTTTGCATCTCTCTTCCCTACTCTTGTTCATTTCATTTTACTGCTGTGTTGCTTTAAATATGGATTAGAGTAGCTCTTTTACTTGTATGCTTGTGTTTACACTATTCCGCACTTAGTATTAAGTTAGTGTAAAATCAACCAAGCCGTAACTTTGAATTGGGGGTCTAAACAAGCTCTTGTGTTTTTAACACATTTTCGAGCTTTTATTCACTTTTTATGTGATTTTGGATTTTTACTCACACAAAACTAAAACATAAAAATATGATCAAAACAAAAACAATGCATATATAGAAATGCAAGATGCATAAAATGCATGAAGATATGACATTCAATGCATGAAGGGTTCTACAAAGATCGAAAGAATTAGATCAAGGACCAAAAGAGCAAAAGCTCAACCATAGGAACCCTTCCTCATCTAAACAAAACGATTGTTTGGAATAAGTGTCTCATGAGAAGAGAGACGAGGGTTGGAAGAATGATAACCGGAGATACACATAGACAAGGAGTTAAGAGCATTAAACACTTTCTTTAACAACATGCTATTTTCACTCAAAATCAGTTTACCCTTTTTAGTATTACTTCCAAGAAGCTCAAGTTTCTCTTTTCTTTTGATTCTTTTAAGAGCATGAAACTTAGAGCAATGAGGTCTTAGATGACCAAAAGCACCACAATGGTGACAAACAATGTGTTTAGGTCCACTAGGCTTTTTGGGAAAGGATCTAGTAACATGGTTTTGTTCCCTCTTCAACTTATGACATTGAGGTCTTATATGACCAATCATACCACAATGGTGACAAATTGGAACAAACTTAGATCCATCCAAAGCCTTAGGTTGAGACCTAAACGGAGGCTTTGACTTAAGAGCCTTTCTCTCCACCTTTTGATTTCTTTTATGTAGAGAAATATACACCGATTTGTCCTTTGAGGTAGAACACACAATAGGCACAAAATCGGGTACCACAACATGATTGCAACAAATATTTTCATCCTTTTTAGGAATAGGTTCAGCAATCAAACACTTGGCATGGATCTTGAGAGATTCATTTTCACATTTTAGCTCATCAACAAGTTTGTTAGACAAAACAAGTTTAGCATCCAAGTCCATATTCAAACATTCAAACTCTTTTAGTTTTTCAAGAGAATTTTCAGCAAGTTTCTTATATTTTTCAACCAATTTGTTGGATTCATTGAGCTTAACAATCAAATCATCTTTTTTACAAAATAACTTGCTCAAATCCTTATTAAACTCCTTAGGCTTTTTCTTTAAAAGTTTGATGTTAGGAATATCAACAACATCCAAAGATTCATGTAATATAGCATCACAATCATGAGGATTATCACTCATAGAGGCATTTTTACAAACACGTGGCATGTTACATTCATCAACATCCAAAACATGCATAGAGGCATACAAAGCACTATCCATGGCAAATAAACACAAGGGGTCAAGGATCATACTTAGGTATTTAAACCACAACAAGTGTACCCACTCTGATACCAATTGAATATTCAAATAGTGTGTAAAACACTTTGAACGTTTAGACCCCAAAATTACAAATTACCAATTCAAGCTAATTATCAAACAATATATGTGCAAAATATGATAAATAGCTAAAACAAAATTGATAGAACAATCTAAGCTAAATAAAATCACAACCATAGCAGAAATTAAATGACAAAGATTAGGAAGAGAGATGTAAACACAAAGACAACACAGCAATGTGTTATCGAAGAGGAAATCGAAGTTCTCAGCGTAAAACCTCTCTGCCGCCCTCCAAGCGATCAATAATCCACTAAAGAATGAAGTTGGGATACATGAATAGCAGAAGACCCTCCAAGCCTAATCTACCTAGTGTACCTAAGCCCTCCAAGCTTCTTACTCCAAAGAGGTTACACCGAACCTTTGTCTTCTTTAGCTTACCGGATTCCGCTATAGCCCATAGCATCAACCAATATCAATTGGTCCCTTCCTAACTACTTCCCAAGCACCAAACAGCCTTCTCACAGATATGGGTATGGTGAGAAAAGGTTTTGACTAATGTGCCTCTCAAGGATGTAACAATGGAGAGGGTGAGAGTAGAGGAATTTGGAGAAACAAAGATGAAGATTGTGGATGAGTCAATCTTGTTTTTCTCTAGGGTTTCTCTCTCAAAATTCTCTCTGAAAGCTCTCTACATTTCGTGGGTATAAGGGGTATTTATACTGGTGTGAGAATGGAATGCGAAGAGTCAGTTTTTCAAAATAGAGCTGGCTGGCGACTTGGCCTCGTGACTTGACTGAGTCGCGAGTTCAAGCCGCGAGCTAACTGAATGGCCAGTCTGGACTTTTTGTCCTGTAGTGCTACAGCTGGCATGACGGTTCAGCTTCTCTGCATGCTTCACTCGTGTGCATCTTCTAGCGGCTTGCAAGCCGCGAGCCACCCGCAAGATCCAGTCGCGAGTCCCTGCTTCACTACACAGTCTTGAGCATTTCTTCACACTCTCTCACACACTACCCTTACATGATTCTCACCTAAATACAGGGTTTCTAAGTGCTGAAATACAAGCAAATTGGCACGGAATAAAGCCAACAGAATGGTTGATTAAATTCAACCTTACAAAGACTCTCCGCACAAAAAAGAAAAAGATAAGGGGACAGTGGGTCCCCTTGTCTAAGTCCCCTAGTTGGGGTAATCATACCCTGTGGCTCCCCATTAACCATAATAGAATATGTCACCATAGTGATGCACTTCATAATCAAAGAAACCCAAGAATTTTGGAATCCCATTTTCAGAAGGATTTTCTCCAGAAAAATCCACTCTACCCTGTCATACTCCTATAGGGTACTTCTAATATAACTATTAAGAGTACCTTCTCTACAAAAATTACAAATTTACAAAACTTATAGTAAAGTCTTATAGTTTAACATCTAAATGGATCACTAAAAAAAAAATCAAATTTTAACTTGAAAAACTACTAATTATTAAACTAAATCAAATCAAACCAATGGTATAAAGAAAAAAAACTTGTGATCTGGAAATGGAATACCAAAGTACCTAAATATGCATAAAATTGATGCAAATTTTCCAAAAAGAAAAACAAATGTGATGTGACAATTAAATCAATAATAACAAAAAGAGCCATTAGTGAAAAATAAAAGTTGTTGAAACAATAAAAAATCCACACAAAAAAAAAATGGAGAGTGAGAGAGAATATTGACCTTTTTTCTTGTGAACAACTTGGAAGGAATAGGAGAGACAGAGAGAGGTGGAATGAAGTAATAAGAAATTTATATGAAAAATAAGATGGAAGAGGAAGGGTGGAAGTAGATGTAAGGATTAACAAAATGAAATTGTAGAATTTAAGAAGATTTAAAGGAGAAAATTTAAAAATCTATAAAGGGAATCAAATTAAGCATTTAAGAAGACAATGATTGGAGGAAATGAAAGATTGAACTAAGAAGACAATGGTTGAAGATAATGAAAGGTTGAATATGGTAAAAATTGCAAAAAGTAATAAGAAGAAAGTATTCTTATGATGTGGCGCAAAAAGAGTTTTATAAAATTTATTGTAAAGCTTCCATTATTATATATAGTATAAATAGATATGTATAGATATTGTTTTTGGTTTTTGATTCTTCATTGATTTTATTGTTTAGTTATAAATATCTAGTTTCTAAAAAAGAGTAATAAATATCTAAATTAAAGTAGAATATGTAAAGACAAAGTTATATGTAAAGTAAAAACCTAAAGTCAATCTATTCATATATTTAATATTGTAAAAAAAATTATGAATAAAAAATAAATAAGAAAAGAATGATTATGTGTCCAATGATGTGGTGAATAAGGTGACGCAACAAGAGCTTAGCAATATTAAATGCTACGCTTCAGTTTTTAGATATACTGGTTGCTAACCCGTGCGATGCATGGGGAATCTATTGATGTAAGATTCAAAAAATAATGTCACTTGAGAAGTTGTCAAATTAAACAATGTTAAAGACACAATCAATTTCACACTTTGCTAAGGTTAGAAAGTTGTGATTGGAGAAATAACAAATTCATGTAAATCTACCACTAACATTGTTTCTAACACTGCTTCTCTTATGTACCAATCACATGTTCAAAAGTTTTATATCCTAAAACTTATTGATTAATGGATGTCTACTGTAGCAACTATGCTAAAAAGAAAACAAGTAAAAGACAACTCATCCTTATGTTCTCCAAAACAAAAATCACAGATGGAACTTTTTTTTTTTTTTTTTTTTTTTTTGAGGAATAATCACAGATGGAACTTGTCCGCTTAATTAGCATAAAATGCAAATTGTAATATCATAACAAGTCCAAGTAATCTTTTGCCACATAGCATTTAGTCCCCACCAGCACTTCCAAGACCTGTATGCCTTAAATGAACCTCCTCATATTTTTCTCATATTCCTCCTTCTCTCATTGTCACTCTCCCTTTCTCTTAAGACACATTTATTATAGTTCACAATAATGGAATTGATTCTTGTAAGATTGAATTTAATCGACCATTCTGTTAGCTTTATTCCGTGCCAAATTTGCTTGTATTTTAGCAATTAGTAACCCTGTATTTAGGTGGGAATCATGTAAGGGTAGTGTGTGAGAGAGTGTGAAGAAATGCTCAAGATTGTGCAAGGATGCGGATACTCGCAGCTGGGACTCGTGGGTGACTCGCGACTGGCAAGCCGCCAACTGCAGCACACGAGTGAAGCGTGCAGAAAAGATGAACAGTCACACTAGCTAGAACACTATAGGACAAAAAGTCCAGCCTGGCCGTTATGTTAGCTCACGGCTTGAACTCACAACTCAGTCAAGTCGCGAGGCCAAGTCGCCAGCCAGCTCTGTTTTGGAAAAACTGACTCTTTGCATTCCTTTCTCACACCAGTATAAATACCCCTTATACCCACGAAATGTAGAGAGCTTCCAGAGAGAATTTTGAGAGAGAAACCCTAGAGAAAAACAAGATTGACTCATCCCCAATCTTCACATAGAGACTCTTCAAATTCCTCTACTCTCTTCCTCTCTATTGTTACATCCTTGAGAGGTTCTTAGCCAAATCCTTTTCTCACTATACCCACATCTGTGAGAAGGCTTTTTGGTGCTTTGGGAAGCAGTTAAGAAGGGACCAATGGTTATTGGTTGATGCTATGGGCTATAGCGGAATCCGATAAGCTAGAAAAGACAAAGGTTCGGCGCAACCTCGTTGGAGCAAGAAGCTTGGAGGGCTTAGGTACACTGGGTAGATTAGGCTTGGAGGGTCTATTGTTGTTCATGTATCCCAACTACATTTTCTAATGGATTATTGACCGCTTGGAGGGCGGCGGAGAGGTTTTACGCCGAGGACTTTGGTTTCCTCTTCGATAACACATCGTTGTGTTGTCCTTGTGTTTGCATCTCTCTTTTCTTAATCTTTGCCATTTAATTTATGCTGTGGATGTGATTTTAATTGGTTTAGATTGTTTATCAATTCTATTATATGCTTATGTTCATATTCCGCACATTAATTGTTTGATAATAAGCTTGAATTGATAACTTGTAAATTGGGGGTCTAAACGTTCATAGTGTTTTACACGCTATTTGAAATTTCGATTCTATCATCAATGATGGCTTCCTTTAGGTCAATGTTGGCACTGTCCATGATCTTTATGTCCTAACATTCATCATTAGCCTTAGCATTCTTCAAAGTTCTCAAATAGTTATCATTCACTATTTTTCAAGCCCAATTAGAAACTGTGACAAGACTTATCATTCAAGGTTATATTAATTCTTTACACAATCTTGAGAAAATCTAACTCAACAACTATAGCTTATCACATTCCTTTTGACATATAATGATGTTATAAATTAATCCGGTTCATCCCCCCCCCACCTTACCATACAACTGAAGCAACCTAAACTTTATACCTATTCAGTCTCAATGCCACTCCATACCCAATCCCTACTACTTTCTCTCACCATGCCTAATTCTATCCCATTTAATATCTCAAAACATATGTGATTTCCCTTAACCTGAGACTTGAAATTTTCAGATTGCAAATGCAGCAACCTCAGCCTATAACTCCAATTAAACCTTATCCTTCTCTTATTACCCTAACACACAGCATTAAGTCCATCTATTTTCTTCTCCACAACCAAAGCTACAAGTGGTTATTGACCCAAAACACCTGCTGCAGAATTTATCTAAAAATTCTAAAACCTAAGAGCAAATGCCAAAATCACTAATAACAGCATATAAAATTATGTAAAGAACCATTAAAGATAGACATTTGGCTTACTCATCCTCTTTTGAATTAAGACGTTAAGGGATTGAACAAAGTCTACAAATTAGGCTTACATATATTTATTGTACAGCATCTTTGAATCGTAGAGGAAAATTTAGTTAGCAACATCCTAAATTTAACTAATAAGTCAAATAACCATGGGAGATCATTGAAACAATAACAATTCTAAACCAATCTAACAATCAATTAAATAGCTATACAAATTTAATTAAGGAAAAAACCATATACAAAACACAACAACAGAATTATAACCAAAAGCAACAATTTAAGAATACCAAAACAAATACTAATTGTACAAGTTATTCAAAACCTATCAGCAACATCTAAATTGTGAGCAAAAAAATAAACAATGAATCAAAGTGCACTAACAAAGCATTAAGCAACTTCTCAAATTCCACAATGGAGGAATTTATGAAAATCAAATAGTGGATGAATAATTCATCTCAAATAAATCAAGAACCTGCAAAAATGGTTGAAGCTGAGGAGACCCAGATATGCTAAGATCCCAGTTGGCTTAAAAACAGCTATTACAATCACAGAGTTTATATATAAAAAAAAAAATTAAAAAAAAAAATTAAAGACTGTTTATGACTCGCACTGCTTTCTTTCTTTTTTTCTTTGTGTTTAATGTATTCCAAAAAAATATAAAGAACCAAACAAAAAACAAAAAACAGCCTTTCATTGATCTTTTTCACATGTAGAGGGAATTCTCGCCACAAAAAATAATAATAATAATAATAATAAATTATTTGTTTGAAACTCATAATCACGTCTGATTTAGCTGCCTTAAGTGAGTGAAAACTTGTGTTGACGGAATTTCAATATCTTTTTTTCCCCAAAAACTACAAATACTATCCCTTTAAACATATAGAGAAATAGGGAATTAATCAGATATAGATGCATATAAAATTAAATCAATCTAAGGCATCATATACGGTTAACAGAAGTACACAATTAAGTAAGACAATAAGCAAGAAACGTGTATATTTGATAATCAAAATCAGAAACACGTCTCATTAAAAAATCAAAAATAAAAAAATCATAAACATGTTATAACATGTTAGCTTTCCTAGTCCATTATTACTTGTCACCGAAAGTTCCTTTAATCAAAGCCCCTTTTTCAGTTTGGCTCATGAAGATGAACAACTATCGAAGCCTACTGCTTTCCTTTATTTATTTCAAGCACACCAGGCACCAGAAGGAAGGAAAAGAAAAACAAACAAACAATGATCAGTCAAACAAAAGCATAGTTCTACATTGCAAGATTCAAAATTTTTTTTCTTAAAATAATAATTCCTCACTTTGACTCTTCCGCAGCCAAAGTGAGAAGGGTGAAAAAAAAAACCAGAAACAAAACAAATTAAATTCAAAGAAAAGAAGGAGAGGGGAAAAGCAAGCGTACCAAGAAGAACCGGGCAATGGTGGAAATTGTGACTTTTGAATCAAACCCAAACAAAGTCATGATCTATGCAAATGGGGTGGTTAGGTTTTTTGGGTTGTTGGAGATTGAGACAATGGCGGCTCCAAGAATTTTTTTAGAGTGGTTATTAAAAAACTTAAATTATACAAAATCTAATAAAAAAAGAACTTTATATATTGACCAAAAAAAAAAAAAACACTCAAATACATAAACTCTTACAATTTCTTTATAAGAATTTTCTTATTTTGAAATTGTTGCATAGTAGTTTTATTATCAATGCTGCAAGGTACATCTCTTTCAAAATTTTAATTAAATAATTTTCCTTGGATCTGGATCCGAATCCTCTCCATTTCAATGTGAAATGGACCTTCTCCATTTCATGGCTGAGACTTATTTGAGAGAAATCTATAGCTAGGATGTGCCACCTCATTTAAAATTAATACTAAAGAATGACTTAACTAAGCATTCTATCAAAACAAACATTAAGTTTAGACAGATCTAACAGGAAAAGAAGAAAATAGAGAAGACAAAAAAATAGAGGCATTTGAATCTAACGGAGGTGGTGGTGTGGCTATTGATACTTAGGCTGCGTTTGTTTCAATATAAAATATTTTCCAAGTGTAAAATATTTTCAGGTGAAAATATTTTTGGGAAAGGAAAATATTTTCTAGTGTTTAGCTTTTTAAAAATTATATTAGAAAACAAATTTCAGTGTTTGGTAACATTCTGAAAATGCTATTTTCCTACAAATTTTTCACATTTTCTCAGCTTCCAAATAAATTTTATATCACAAAATCCACCATCACCCACACATCAGCACCCACAGAAAATCCACCAGCACCCACACACCAGCACCCACAGAAAATCCACCACTATCCACACAAAACCCACCACCACACAATAAAGAAACCACCAAAACGCCACCACCCACACCACCACAACAACAAAAAAAAAAAAAATCAAAGATCAAAGAGAGAAAGCAGATCGGCGACGAGATCGACCTAGAGGAAGAGATAGATCGGCAAGTGGCGGACGACGAGATCAACCCAGAGGAGGAGATGATCTGACCTAGAGGAGGACGAGACCGGTCAAGCGGCGGCAGGCTTCATGTGGCGCGATCTCGGCGGCGCAAAGTCGACGGCGTGATCTCGCCAGTGCGTCTGGGGTTGGGGCGCGATCTCGCCGGCGTGTTTGGTTGCGTGAAGTCGAAGGCTCTCTACTCTCTCTCTCTCTCTCTCTCTCTCTCTCTCTCTCTCTCTCTCTCTTTGCGCATCTGAGTCCGGAAATGGTTTGAAGTGAAAATAGAAACGTAAAACAATTTCTGGGTCAAAGCCTTTATTTTACGGTCAAATGAAATGTTTTTCCGAAAAATTCTATTTTCCATGTGCAACCAAACACACGGTGAGGTGTAAAATGATTTTCTGAAATGGTTTGAAGCCAAAACAAACGCACCCTTAGATTGGCTATAAGAACTGAGACACGCTCGAGATAAAGGATTTGGTTCGGCTATAGAGTATGGCTGTTGCTTTTTCTATCTCCTCCATGTTTCTCTTCTCTTTTACTACCTTTCTGCTTCTTTTATTTGTTACTCTTTCTTCTATTTTTTTTTTTTCATTTTTTTTTTTTGTTTCAAACAAACACGTCAATCTTCCTTTAACTATTTAAATTATTTTACTTAAAGCACATAGCATTTATATTTTGCAAGTTGTGTAGCTGCACATATAGCTGTTAGGACATATGTGGAACTTGTTAGAGACATATGTTATGTAAATTGACTAATCTTTTGACAAAATGTACTTTACTTGTAATTGGGTAGATCTAGGATGAGTTTAGTACTTCAAGGAACAAGATTTCAAGTTTAGTATTGAAGCCATGCAAATCTGTCCAAGAAACAAGTGAAAAAGTGTTGTTCATTAAAGCTCGACAGATCATATCTATCGAGGTTTAATGTTGATGCTCGATAGAAGTTCGACAGAAGCTGTATCTATCAAGAATTACGAAATTCAGATTTCCAGATCTGAATTCACGCATATCCATGTGTATTTGTGTAGGGTTTCTTTTCTCACAATCCTAGACTTATATAAGGATTATTTTAAGGGCCGTCAAAGGCAGATGCAAGGTGGTGCAACTTGATGAAAAGTCATTGTGCATGCAAATTGTGACCAAAGACAGAATTTGCCCTAGTTCATCTTATTCTCTCTAGAAGCTACTGCGTCTTTACACCAAAGGTTTTATGACCAAGGAGCTTCTTGATCTTCATGGTTAGATGAACTGAAAAACTTTGCAGCCAACATCTTTCTCAAGTTGGTGTGTTAGTCACGTACTGGGATCCGTACATCATTGGTTAGTCACGTACTGGGATTCATGCATTGAACGGAGAGATTGCCGCTACATCACAAGTCCAATTAGGTACTGGGATTCTTTTTACTTGTAATCGCTTATTTTGATAATAGTGGATTCTCGGGAGTGGTGACCTTAAATTCACCCGGTGGGGTTTTGCCTGGGTGGTTTTCCCCATTCGTAAACAAATCACCCATGTCAAATTTATTTTCCGCTGCATTTAACTTAGTTGGTGATTTGTTTGTGCTACCACGCTTATTGCATGTAATTGAATCTAATTAATTTCACTTGGCTAATTAATTTGATTAAGTTACCAAAGGGGTCAATACATTCTTGGCCTATCAATAACATATAAAATATAGTTAACGTAATGTATTTTAATTGCAAGTTATTCATTCAGTCTGGTAAAGACTGTCTTCTAAATTTAGTATTTTTGTCACTTCTTTTCATAGTTCTTTTAAAGATTTTAATTAAAAAAAAAATTAATGAAAAGTAGTTGTCACAAGTCTTGTAACAAAATTCTTGTTGGCTGAAGTGATGTCTTGTAAATTTGTTTAACGAAAAGAGTGACTTGTAATTTTTGAAATAATTCAAACTGGAAATGGGATGTGCTTTTTTTTGGGTAAAATATTCTTTATTGTTGTTATGGTCAATGTGATGGCACTAGTTATGTGTTGTTATGGACAAAATTCTTGCTGGCTGAAGAAAAGGGACGTCTCCTATTAGCATTTTGTCAAACAACATTTTGAAACGATTTTTTTTTATGTAACTTTTGAGACAAATTGAACTAAACGGTAAGTTAAAATCCCTGTAAAGACACAATTTTCCGGTGTCTATAAAGGTAAATATGGCACAAATTTATATACCCATGTAGCACAATAAGTAGTGGTCAACTAAAAGTCGTTTCGCTTTTTATATTAAGGTAAATTACACCCTCAAATTTGGGAGTGTTTGGAATTTACACCCTAAAGTTTCAGAATTTGGATTTTACCCCCTGAAGTTTTTGGATGTTTGGATTTTACACTTTAATGTTTTAGAATTTGAATTTTATCCCCTAAAGTTTGGGGGTGTTTGGATTTTACACCTCAAATTCTGATACTTCAGGGTGTAAAATTCAAACACTCCCAAATTTTATGGAGTAAAATCCAAACACTCCTAAAATTGAGGAGGTAAAATCCAAATTTTGAAATGTTTGGGTATAAAATCAAAATATCCCCAAACTTTAGGGAGTAAAATCCAAATTCTGAAACTTTTGAGTATAAAATCCAAACACTTCTAAACTTTAAGGATGTATTTGCAATTGACCCTTTATATTATTATTATTTTTTTATGGGAAAATATTGCTTCATAACATTAATAGAAAATCAAGTACAAACTGTTGCATCAGAGGCAATAGCAATTTCCAAGAAACTGGGGGTTTCCTCAACCCAAATATTGCTTCCCTTGATTAATAATAGGCTATGCTACTAGAATACTACGCTAGACATAGGATGGATTTCTACCTTTTTGAGAATTCACAAAAGAAGTATCAGGGAAGTATCTACTCTTAAAAACCTGATAAAAGAGAGAATTTGATTCTTGTTGCAACCTCCAACCTTGCTTAGCTAGAAGGGCAAGGTTAAAAGCTCTCAGGTCTCTGAAACCCATACCATCACTAGCCTTTGGAGTGCACAGCTTTTCTCATTTCATCCAAGCCATCTTACGCTCTTCATTTTTTTGCCCCCACCAAAAATTGCTTATAATACTATTTAACTCATCACAAAGGGATTTTGGAAGTAGGAAACAACTCATAGTATACATTGGGATTACTTCAACAACAGCTTTGATCAAAACCTCTTTTCCAGCCATGGATAGGTACTTTTCTTTCCAACCCCACAGCTTACTGGCCTTTAATAACAACTTTTTCTGATTCAAATAAATTTCTAAAAGTATTTTCCAACTCTCTATCTATTCAAATATATCATTATATTATTTTGAGTTTTTTTTTTTTTTTTTTTTTTTTTTTTTTTTGAGATCTGATATTTGTAAATCAATAATGGAAGGACGTGCCAACACAACATTAGATTTCCTTTTTTTCTTCATGTGATAAGATTGTATCATATTTTAAGGGTAATTATACAATACTCCTGAAGTACTATAAATGCATACTCCTCCCTTTCACATTATTGTGAGTTCCATTAATTAAATTCATGATAGGATCCACAATTCATGTGAGAGGAGGGAGTACGCATTTATGGTACTCTCGGAGTACACAATAATTTTTCATACTTTAATTCTTCTGAATTTTCAGGTGCACCTTCCATACTAGCTACATGGATCCTTAATTCCTAAAAGTGATGTCGAATTAGTTGCCAACAAAAAAAAAACTAAAGTAAGGTTTAACCGGTTAGCATCATCATTTACAAAAATTTATTTATAATATGGTATATAAATAAAATATGTTTTAAACAAACCTTACTTCAACAAAATGATCAAATTTAATAGACCCTCACTTATACCAATTTCCATCAAAGACCAAATTGTTAAATATTATTGTGTCATTGATTCCACCCATGTCCATCACACACATTCATCAATGTGTCCATATACAAATCACCCACTTGTCATTACATTCATTTTATCAATGTTCTAAATTCTCACAAAGAATTAAAATAGTGTGTATACAAATTGTAAGTAAGTTAAGAATATAAGTGTTGTGAGAGACCGCGCCCCCGGCCCCCCTTTTTTAGGATGATGTTGGGCCAAACCCACGTGAATGGGTGGAGTCGTGTTGTTGCCTCTCAAAATGGAGGTTCGACTAGTTATATTTTCCCCTTTAGATTAAGAGTTTTACAATGGAGTCGCCACTTATTTAATCATTGGAAAAATAAGAAAATCATAATTGAAAAAAATTCCTCATTTTATTAATTTGAAATTGAATTTACATTGATCATAGAAAAATTACATGGCTTTGGTCCTAGATACAATCTAAGATAAAGTACATAACTTTATTTCCTAGTTACAATCTAAAAATTGAAAATTACAAGGATAAACATTGGTTTATCAACCCTTGATCTAAGTTCGGAGGCTATGTTACAAGATGGGAAGGTGTTAGGCACCCACCTTGCCCGGTGAAACCGGTCTTCTAGACTATGGTGGCTAACATTCATATCATATCATCCAATATGTCAATCAATTTACATGTTGAATTTAATGTGTGTGCATGTGATAAACCCTAATTCAATTTATTAAGCATTGCATTTGGATTGAAAAATAAATTCTAGTGAATGTGTGTGGATGGTGATAACCTAGATTCAAGGATTTGAAAAGAATTATTAAATAAACATGTTTTTCATATTTTTGATGTGGATTTAAGATTAAATCTAGTGATATGCATGAACATGTGATGAACAAGCAAGAACATGTGAAGAACACATAAGAACAATTGAAAACATTCAAACATATTCAATGAAATTATCATGCTTTAATCTTAGATTCTCATCATGGCAACATAAACAAACAGTTAGGAAAGGAGATTATACCTTCATGCAAGATCCATATGATGGAGGAAGGGACTCTTGATGGAGGTCCTAAGGGTGGAGGAAAAGAAGAGCTATGAGAGGGAGAGTGAGTCTCACTCAATACCTTAAGTCTCAGGAAGACCAAGATATGACAAGACTACTCAACTTCACTAGAACTCAAGAGAAAAGGAGAGGGGGGGTTTTTTGTGTGTCTTGGAATGAAGGAGATGGGGGGTTTATATAGTAGTGGTGGAGGAAATATGAATGGAAGGCCATTTAATGAGGGTTGACAAAGAATCATGAACCTAGACCTCATTTTAGCCTTTGGGAAAATCTGGTGCATTAAATGTGGAGATTGATGAGAGTGAGGAGCAAGCAAAGTTTGGTTTTCCCGTAGCTGCTGTAATAGCCTGTAGAGCCAAATTCGAAAAATCATATCTGATTCAATTCTGATTGGAATTGTCTCATTCTTGTGCTCAAATTGAAGCCCCGGATGTCTAGTTTCTGGAAAAATTAATCTTATTCACAGATTCAAAACATTCTGAGAGATATCGATGAAATGGTGAGCAGAGGTCATTTGTTAGAAAATGGTTTCAGCACAATTAACATTAATCGGTCCCAAATTAGCTCCCAATTAACATTAAATGGCTCCAATCACTCCCATTTCAGACTTAATTGGTTCCAAATTTACCCTAATTAAAAGATAATTGCATAAATTACTCATTGAATAATTAATGTTTAATTATCTAGTTAATTAGGTGTGTGTAACCCTACCATAAAATGTAGTCCTAACCAATCAAATTATGACACATCATCGATCTCAAATTGATTATACTTATAACCAATTGAAATCAATTGTTCATAATCACATATAGTCGGACTCAATTTGTGATGGTGCATCTCAGCCATTAAAACTTGATTTGATGATAACTTTCAATCTGGTGGTCCGATTAGGGCTTATAACCAGTCGATTTAAAGAATTCAAAACGTCTGTCATAAAAGTAGTTTACGCATGATAATCAATTCTATGGTTTGAAAAGCATCAACACCAACCCTTTAAGTTTGTGGTCAAAAACAATTAAACCATACGTTATATCACTATATGAGATTAATTGATAAATAGAAAGCAATTTACAAAGCACAAAAGTTGGTAAAAAAGAGAATTGATGAAAAGGATATGAAAAATGAATTAATTTGATCTTTCCACTTAAATGACCATTTAATCAATAATAATAATTTTATTAAAATTGTCCAATATGTTGTGGTCAAGGTTGGTGGCAAACTTGCTAAACTCGGCCAATTGTTATTGCCTTGAAGAAGATGGCTATTGGCATTCCAGACCATGAACTTTAAATGGCTATGAGAAATTATTAGATTGTATCAGCTGCTAGGGTAATTATTGAGTATTCCGGAAGTACCATAAATGCGTACTCTCCCCTCTCACATAACTGTGGGTTCCAATAATTAAATTTATGGTGGGACCCACAATTCATGTGAGAGGGGGGAGTACGCATTTATGATACTCCCGAAGTATTCAATAATTTTCCATAATAGTATTGTTAAGTTTTGTCTAATACTCATGTACACACTATTCTAGATATTCAAGAGGGGAAAATTCTAAAAATAAAATCAAGTTGTTGAAAAAAATAGCACAATCCAAAATCTAAAAACCCAACTATTGTTCATGTGCACAATATTATAGATAGGTATTCAAGAATCAAGAACCAATTAGTTTTTCCGTCCACACAACAATTGGCTTAAAGCTTGATACTAATGGAATTTAAAAAGAATTCAGTTCTTTGAATTTCCTCGCTTTTAGAATCCCAAACAATTTCTCAAAAGCTAAACAATCCACAAACTTGTTCGTCAAAACCAAAAAAAACCAACTAAGCTGATGTACTTTGAAGAATTTATGTTTCCTTTAAAAAATTAAGATTAAAAAAAAGTTAAATTGTTACACCCCATGTTGATGCCATATTTTGTCTAACCCCAATTCACGCGTCAAAACAAATGCCAAAATCCAAAAAAAAAAATAGAAAAAAATGTGCAAATTTCAAGATCTAAAGCCAAAAAAAGGTAAAATAAAATAAATACAACTTGATTGGATAGTATCACGATATTTAAAAACCCTTTTAAAGCATTGAGGCCAAAACCCTAACCGGATATGGTTGAATCGAGTTGAATTTTGAACCATCTTGTAGTGCATATTTTTCCCTTCGAAATGATAGTTTATGGGCCAAAATTGAAGTTAAAACGGATGAGAAGTCAACAAAATACCAAAAATCCTAATAAAATCTTCACTTTTTTTTTTCAGGAAGAGTAGGCAGTTTTTAGGCCAACTGCGCACAAATAACTGTACCAATTGGGCAAGAACTGGGCTATTTGGCTGAACCAACTTGAAGTATGAAGTCTTGACTACCTCTCATAAAAAGGGCTTGATGATATCTGCCACAGTTTGGAAGAAACAAATATTTTAAGAAAAAACGTCACAGAATTTTCAGCACTACGTCACTGATAGGCCAAGAATGTATTGACCCCTCATGGTAAATTAACCAATTAATTAGCCAAGTTAATTATTTAGGTCAATTAACATGCAATACGCGTGGTAGCTCAAACACATCACCAACTAAGTTAAATGCAGTGGAAAAATAAATTTGACACAGTAATTTGTTTACGAATGGGGAAAACCACCGAGGCAAAACCCCATCGGGTGAATGTAAAGTCACCACTCTCGAGAATCTACTATTATCAAAACAAGCGGTTACAAGTAAAGGAATCTTAGTACCTTATACCAACCTACAGTTGAACCCTTACCCCAATACACAATTGGACTTGTAATGTAGTGACAATCTCTCCTTTCAATGCACGGCTCCAAGTACTTGACTAACCAATCGATGCACGGATTCCAGTACGTGACTAACACACCAACTTGAGAAGGATGTTGGCTGCAAAGTTCTTCAGTTCATCCACACAATGAAGATCAAAAAGCTCCTTGGTTACAAAACCCTACAGCGTACAAACGCAGCAGCTTCTTCAAGATAAAGATGAACTAGGGCAAATTGTCTTCGGTCACAATATGCTTGCAACAACAAGTGCAACTACCTTATGACGGCTCTTAAAATAATCCTTATATATGTCTAGGGTTGTGAGAAAAGAAAACCTAAACACATAGCTTGGATATGCGTGAAAAACAGTTCTGAAAAACTGATTTTCGTAATTCTCAATAGATACAACTGTCGAGCTTATCTGTCGAGCTTCAATTTTTAAATCTCGATAGATACATCTGTCGAGCTTTAAAACACAGCACTTCTTCACTTGATTTTTGGACAAATTTGCATGGCTTCAATATTTGAACTTTAACTTTTGTTCCTTGAAGTATTAAACACATCCTAGATTTACCAATTACAAGTAAAGTACGTTTTGTCAAAGGTGTTAGGTTCTAAGAAATTAGGAACTAATGTATTAGAACTTTAATATGTATATGTTGGCAAACCATGATTAAAACGTTTAGTCTAGATTTAGGCTGCTCAAAGTGTGTGTATGTGTAAAGTTGGAATCGAGTAACTGCAAGAAATTACTATTCAATTTCTGCAAGGCTTGATTGATCGAAAATTAGACTCGATCGATCGAAGCTCGTGCAGATTGTTTTTCTGCAGAATTTTCCAACTCAGCCCAAGCCCATATGACTTGTAGGGTTTTATGTTTTGCCTTAAGTATAAAAGGAAAAACCCTAGCCACGTTTTAGAGGTTGTTGATATGCTGTGTGTGTGAATCTCTTGTGAGATCTAAAGGTGTTTGCCTTCATACATACTTAGGGTTACCAAGATCAAGATTGATGTCGAGAGCTTGGTGATCGCTTCAGTTGCTGTTTCAAGAGCTTAAAGAAAAACACAAGTGGGAATACTTGTGGTTGCTGTGGATCAAGGAAAGAAGTAGTCCGCGGACTCGGAGCTGTCATGTGGTCGTGGTAGTAAGTTTTCTACTCGAGGTAGCAAGTTTTCTACTCGAGGTAGCAATAGGATGTTAGTGGTCTAAGTCGCTATTGTAAAAACTTCAATTCTTTCATAGTGGATCTGTTTTACCTTGAGGATAGCTAGGTTAAATCCTCCCCAGGTTTTTTACCGGTTTGGTTTTCCTGGGTTATCATATCGTTGTGTTCTTTATTTTCCGCATTGTTTACATGATATGATTTACTTGTGTTAACCTAGATTTGAATAATTTACCTAAGTAATCACTTGGCTAAATAACTAGGTTAAACAACTTGTGTTTTAAGGGGTCTAAAAACGTTCAAAAGGATTAGCCAATTCTAAATGACATATGTTCTTAACATGATCCACATATGTCCTAACAGTCACCTTCCTTCCGGACATGATATCTCAACAACCGTAAATCCAAATCTTGCAAGGTCAGAACCAATGGAAACTAGACATCTAGAAATTTCCAGAAATATAAAGTTTGAAGAAAACGAAGCTTGTAAATGCCTCCAAACAGCTACACAAAGTTCAGACCAGAATCTAGGAAAAAGACAAAATAGCCTGATGAGGTGGCAAAAGTGGGAGGCTATGATACACATAGCTGCCCCTCACCTTGGGCGGCTATGTGTAGTGTACCATGGTACACAATACAGCCTCCCATTTTCTAGGCTCTCCTATAAATACCCCCCATTTTTTGTAAAAAAAATATGAAGAAAAAGTGAGAAATCCTTGGGAGAAAAAATATATTTAAAAAAAAAAAAAGACTCTTCTATTTTTACTTGTAATTTTTTGTGGGTAAGCTTGTAGGGATGGGATAGTTTTTCTATAACTATACCCATCCCATTTTCTTCACTCTCTCATGTAAACATCATCCATTTATATATATGAAGCTCTTTTACTTATCTTATCTCTTTATTTTACTTGCTTTTAAGTTCCAAGCTTTATATTGTTGTGTATCTATCTCTTTATCTTTATATCTATATTATTTGTTGTTGGTTGTGATGTTGTGGTTATATTCCTAGATGGGTATTGAACCATCTCCGAGACCTAATATGGAAAGTACCCTTAGAGGGAAGAAATCTCATATCTTCTAGGCGTCTAGGAATTTTTATGTTCTTGTTTATATATGTGTTGTTACCCATTTAATTTTTTCTATTCCCCCATCCCCTTTTACTTTAATGTCATCCATTTTATTTCAAGCACCTCCCCTTCCCCTTTATTTTAATGTCATCCCTTTTATTTTCAAGCACTTCCCTCTCCCCTTTACTTTAATGTCATCCCTAATTAAATAAATAAATATATACACACACTATTATCTAAACACCTAAAAAAAATATTTTTTACCCACCTCTTTTAAAATTAAATGGGTCTTAAACCTCAAATAAAGCACAATATGAGTATGTCATCTTAAGGATAGTTGATGGCTTAGGACTCCCCATCTTTTTTTGATGAAGAACCCATAGGGCTTGAAAGAGATTAATTAAGACTTATTTAAGAGAGATTCCTATAAAAAAAAAACTTTTTTAATGAACCTTTATTCTATTCTTGTCATTTAAATTTCGAGCCTTTTATCTTTTATTGTCATTTAAATTCCAACACTTTATTTTAATGTCATTTTAAATTCCAGCACTTTATTTTAACATCATTTAAATTTCAGCACTTTATTTTCCTTGTTATTTAAATTTCAGCACTTGAATATCTAGAAAAGAGATGCTTTTCCTTGTCATTTTAAAAAGAGATGCTTTTCCTTTTTTTTTTAATTTCAGCACTTTATTTTCCTTGTTATTTAAAATTCCACCTTATTATTGTTTTCTTTACTTTTCTCATCAATAATGTTGTCATAGATTAATATGCTTGGGTAAACAAATTCTTTACTTGCTTTTCTAAGGAATGGTTTTCAAAAAAATTCTCTTCCCTCCCTTTATTCAAAATAATTTCTTTTAAAATGAAGTCTTTTCCAAAAAAAAAAGAGTTTTTTCCTTTAAACCTTTCTTTCAAAAAAAAAAAAAAAAAAGAAGAAGCTTTTTCTCCAAAAAATACTCTTTTCTTAAAATGCTAAAAAAGTGTTGCTTCCTTTTTAATCTGAAAAATCAAGTTTAAAAAAAATATATTTATATATATATATATATATATTTTTTCAACAAATGTTTTCTTTTACCACGTTGGAATTTCTTTCAAAAGAAAATGTAACAAAAATATAATCTTTTGAATGAGCAAAGTTTGTAAAAGAGATTTCCTTTTTTATAAAAAAATCATGGGATTTTTGGAACCCAAACTTTCTTTAAAAAATAAAACCCATGAACATTTTCTTAAAATCCTTTTTTTGTTCAAAACCAATTTTTCCATAAAAATGCTTTCAAATAAAACTTCCTTTCCTCTTAAAATCATGGGACTTTTACTCTTTTTAAAAAAAGGAAAAAACCCATGAAATTTTCTCAAAAGAATTTTCCAAACCTGTTTGGTCATCTTTTCACAAACAAGTTTTTTAAATAATGTTCTTTTTCCCAAACCATTTTCTCAAAAATCATGGGATTTTTCAAAAGTTAAATTATTTTCTCTAAAAATAAACCCATGAATCTTTTTTTAACTAATTTTTTTGCTAAAATGATTTTTTAGAAACTTCAAATTCCTCCCTAAATTTTTGGGTTCCCTTAAAAAATGGCATTTTCAAAAAAAAAAAAAAAAAAAAAAAAAAAAAAAAAAAAAAACTTTCCTTTTCAAAAAAAATTGAAATGATGACAATTTATTTTCCTTTGCAAACTTTGCTTGTTCAAAAGAGTTTTTTCTTTCAAAATATGTTGAAAATGGTTTTTAAAACTTCTTTTAAAAATAATAAAAATTCTCTTCAAAAAATGTATCTTTTCCAAACTTTCCTTTCAAAAAAATAAAAATAGAATTAACATCATAAAATTTTTTCATACATTGTAACTTAAAATTTTTCCTTAGAATAGCATGTTTAAGGATTTGTCCCTATGGTTTAATTTCATTGACCCATAGGCACCAATCAAGCTTACATTGTCCCTTTCCTTTGGCACTAACACATTTTTATTGTCATCTTTTGCAAGGTGAAAATGAAATATTTTGAGGATGACAACAGGGTGCTACTCTTTCAATTCCCTCTTTTTATTTTTGTGTTTCTTTTGTGTATAGTAGTTAGTATTCACATGCTATCTATCTATTAAATATTCTACTCACATGCTATTATATATTATTTGCATGCTTCTCACATGCTACTTATGTATATATCTCACATGTTTTGGTTGTAAATATTTTTTGACATTAATATTAACATGGTATATTATAAGTAAATAATTACTCAAATGTGTGTGTGTGTGTGTGTGTGTATATATTAATATATATATATATATATATATATATATGTAAGGACCAAAAAATTTAGTGGCCCAAGCCCACTTAGAGTAGTGGGTTGTGTAGTTCAACCTTGGCCCAAATCAATAAAATTTGTAAGAGAAGGGAACGAACAACAATAGAGGGCCTTGCCCGAGGACAAACACTGGGAAGAATAAGGTTTATATTAAGGAATAGATGAACATTCAGCTCTCCACAAGCTCGCCCAAGGAGGCTAAGTTTACACAAAAGTAATACTGTTCACTCTCTTCTCTCAATGCTCTACTTTCTCTTTTCTTCTTTTTTGTCTCGATCCCTTTTTCAGTGCTCTCTCCTTTTCTTATATACTTCTACTCCTATCATATCTTAACCATCCATTCTCACCTAACCCCCATCCTTTCATGACACTTGTTGCTTTTAACATCTGAAGAAGATGGTGGAAGGAATCTGCTTAGCTGTGACTTACACTGTTCAGGTCACTTCCTCATCAATGTGACTGATAAAGCTGTTGCCCACCATTTAATGCGGATGCAACAAGCTACACCAGGCTAAAAGCTTCCCTAATGTCCACTGACTTCCTTTCTCTTCAGGCTCCAGCTCCTACTTAGAACCCTATAAAGTATTTTGACTTATCATTTCCCTTCCTCGGGTGGCTTTCGAGGCATTCCTACACCAATGCTGCAACCCTTCAACTTCATCCTCGGTCCTCGGGCACCCACAATATATATATATATATATATATATATATATATATATATATATTGTTTGCAAAACTTTTTCAAAGATGAAAATGCCAAGTATCTAATTTCTTCATCAAAAGATAACGTTTGAAATAAATTAAAATGAGGTACTATCTTCGGATAGGCGTTGTGGGGTGCCTAACACCTTCCCCACACATAACCGAACCTCCGAGTCCAAGATCTTTGGTTCGAGACTTTTGGTTTACCTTAATTAATAAACCCCTAAAATTTGGATTAGTTAAATAGGCAACTTAAAAATGAATTATACTCATAGGTGACCAATCACACCTAACACAAAACCAATGGTTGGGTGTGTGCAGTTTGATCAGCATGGTTTTTTCCCAAATTTATCACCGAACCGATAGGGATCGGTTTTCTCATAATTGGAACCGATGCACACTGCCTACGGTCGGTTTTTCGACCTATAGTGGTACGATTTTTTGCAGTTGGTTTAATCAATTAGGTCAGTATGAAACATTAAAAAAAATTATTTTTTTAATAAAAAATTCAGGCTTTCAAGCCCAATATCAATACACAACATGTTCAAGATTTCAAGCTAAATGTCCATTGACAAACTTTTCCCACAAACCTGTTCACACATCAACTTATCAACCTATTCACACAAACTTTAATTTCACAAACCTGTTAAACATTTAGATATGTTTTTTAAGAGGAAAAAAGAAAAAAAAAAAAACCTTTTCAACAACACCCTGTGAAACATATTGTTGCATTGTTTTCTTCTTCAATACGAAGATAGAAACAAATCCCAAAACCATCCCCCTTATTTGTTTTATATCCTCAGCAACCAAACAAACTAACACAGTCAAAAATTTTAAAGCAATCGAACTTACTTTATGCTTTGGATTTCTCTACAATCAAACCATATCTACGATTACCCAGATCAAGTTTTAATAAAAATAATATATGTCTACTGCCGTCTGGTGAGACTTGAGAGGCGAGAGAGAGTTAAGATGAGAGGAGAGTAAAAGAAAGAATATATAGTAGCCTAGACCTAGCACTAAACAACGACGTTTGGTGCTTTTTTTTTTCTTTTTTTTTTTCAAAACCAAGAGAAATAGCATCGTTTGATGCGTTTGTTTTAAAAAAAAAAGTTGTTGCTACAGTAAAACACATTTTAATCCGATAATATATATATATAAACTTATCGGTCGGTTCGGTAGATTTCGGTTTCGGATTTGAAAATCCGATGGCTCCACTGCATTGGCGTCGGACTGCCTTTCACCCTCCACTCTCCAACCTCGGCTCAGTCGATCAGTCTTACCAGCGGTGCGGCTACGTCAGCACCGATCGATCTTGTCGACTCCGGTACTGGTTTGCACACTGCTAGTAGTGACTCCTAAAATAAAAATAAGAAAAAGGGACTCACATACACACACCCCACCCTAGAGACACAAGCACACAAAGAGTCACGTTGCCAAAGACCCAATGTGCGACCACCCTGGAAAAAAAAATTCCTAGGCATCCACACCCCAAGTTCCATACAACAACAACAAATTAAGATTCAAACACTACTCTCTTTTCTCTTCCAATTTCCCACAATTTCTAGGACACCAGACAGTCTAATCAAACAATAAACAACAAATTATTAATATAAGGAAAGGGAAATCTAATATAGTTGTTGTGTATTGAACCATAAAAAGCAAATTATCAAGCACCCCCCAAGAAAAACAACAATTTTATTCCCTTTGCTTCAAGAGGTTCTAAGAAAAAATGGTTACCAATTGATTGCTATGACCTTCAATAGAATAAAAAGCTTCCAGTGATTGTGAGGCTTGATCATTGACATCTATCGATGAATTGACAAACAGAATAGAGATAAAATTGAAATTTAGTTCATCATATAAAATGACAAGAAAAAGAGACAATAGCAATTTCTCTTTGATGAAAATGAATAATACTCTTACTATAGAACAAAAACATCACATTGAAGTTAATTATCAAACAGAAAAACATTATAGCAAACATATTGAGAGCAACACTCCTGCAGTCTAGAGAAGGGCAACCATCAAGCCATTTACAACAAACATGATCAAATGCCCAACTCAAATCAATTTTGAAAAAGCAACACTGTATGTGAATAGTTTTAAGACTATGAAAACTCAAACTCATTCATCATGAAATCCCAAAATTGAATTACATTCTTTTTTTTTTCCTAGTAATGAGATGGAAATATATAAATAAAAAATAAGAGTAATACAAATAAAAAAACTCATTTTGAGTTCATACACTTTGGAACTAGGCCACTAATGTTCGCCTCTCATGTGCTTCAGTTTCATCTGCAAGGTCTAGAGTCTCTCTCTGACTCTTGCACTCATTTGATTGGAAATTAACCCCAAAAAAAAAATTAGAATAATACAAATAAAAAATAAAAACTCATATTGAGTTCATACCCTTTGGACCTGGGCAACTAATGTCCGCCTCTCTGTCTCTTGCAGACCACCTTCAGTTTTGGCAGATGGACTTGAGTCATAACCAAAAGAATGGCTAAAACACTCAAGAAACTATCCCATTGAAGGCCATGCCGATCAACTTGTGGAGAGAGAACAATTGGAAATTTATAAAGAAAAAAATGAGAGGTGAGGGGGTGAATAGATTGCAATATATCGGTGACTGTCAAAATTCCATATAATAGTGGCATCTGAAGAATTTGGGTTAATGGAGAGACACACAGTAGAGTTGGAGAGAGTAACACCTAAATCTAAAGAGATGCTCAATAAATGTCAACCGGTAAATCAAAAAGTAAAAATGAAAGAAAGAAACTAAATGATGACATGGTGCTAACATGGCTTAACTAGAGTGTAGCAACAATAAATGTTATGCTTCAGCGTTTAGATATAACTAGCCGCAAACCCACGCAATGCACGGGAATATATAAATATTTTGTAATGGGGTATAATATTTGTTGTGACAACACCATTTTCATTTAAAGTAGTGCGTATATAGATATTAGAATTTTTGTTTGCAATCCCACTATTATAATCATGTCGCCTTTGTCTAGTGCTCCTCACAAATGGATCATCTTCCATATCTCTTGAATGGCCTAAAGAGTAATCAAATATAAGCAAATCCATAATATATATATATATATATTAAATTGAAGACTTTAATAATATATATAAAAAAAATGTAACTTTATGAAAAACCTACCAACAATACGACGTGAAGGTGACACAATCGTAAATGAAGCAGATCCTTTTTCTACACAAACCTCTCCTCTCAAAGCATCAACATTGTTGAAGTTAACATCTACTAAATGACTTCTATTAGGTGCCCAATAACTCATATTCATTTGCCTATCCAACACGGTACCCCTATTCAACTGTAAGTCAGTAGAAATACGTTGAGCTGTAGGAGCATGAATATTGGTTGGATAATTGCGATTTCTCCTGGATGCAAGAATCATCCTTCTTCTCAATCGTGCATAATAAGAAGACTCCATAGTACCTACAAACCATCAGTTACTAACTGTCATTATTGCAAAAAATAATTTCAAATAACTGATGGATAATATGAATAGCCTCCACTACCAAAAATAATATGAGGACAATTTTAGAAAAAAATTTCATTTTATTTACAACTGACATTTAGACATACCTGAAGAAATCTTCCAGCTTTTGAACTTGCAATTTAATAGATAATCCTCAATAATTTGGTAGACAATATGAACAGCCTACACAACCAAAAAATAATATAAAAATGATTTTAGCATACTAAAAGATAATATAAAAATATTTTACCATAGCCTTTTCATTATATTTATAATTGAGAGTCGGACATACTTGACGAAACAATCCAGCTTTTGAACTTGCAATTTAATAGATAATCCGTAATCAACTAGTAGAAAATATGAACAACCTATACAACCAAAAGATAATATAAAAAATATTTTAGCCTTTTTATTTTATTTATAACTAAGACTTAGACATACTTGAAGAAACAATCCAGCTTAAAAACATGCAAATGAATAGGTGCACCTGTGAGCAACTGGTGGGTAAAATAGTAATTAAAACAATAACTGGTGTCCACATCATTGAACACAAAGAGTTTTTTATTTTTATTTTTATGAATGAATGCAAACACTCATGTGCAACTACACACACACTTAAAAAATCTAATATTTTCTGTTTTGGGGTGTATTCATTTTGCTATCATCTATTTATAGTGTCTTCCTGGTTGGTAAGTAAGTTCACACATGTAACATGAAGAGCATTTTTCTAAGACTATTTGGAGATTCCTGCCTTTATGCAGTTGCATTAAGAATGAAAATATAAATAAAATATTAAGCATTGTGGCTACAAAACATAGATAAAAATTATGTGATATTTTTTCTCCAGTCATGTTTTTCAATAGAAAATATCTAATCTCTGAACATATTACAATCTCATCTGACGTTATCTCAAATTCTGAATATCATGTGGTTCTAAAGAATTTGGAAAATTTTTTATTTATAAAATTTCCCAATTTTTTCAACTTGTCTGGGTTCTATATTCTTTTGTACCATGGGAATGTAATTCAATAAAATTTCATATTGAAAAATAGACACCCTAGCTACTAATGTGACTCCATAGTGACTACAAACCATCATTTACTAACTGTCATTATGGTAAAAGATCATTTCAAATAACTGGTGGATAATATGAACACCCTACCAATAATAGGAGGACTATTTTAGCAAAACATTTCATTTTAGAGAGACCTGAAGAAATATTCCAGCTTGTGTGAACTTGCAATTTAATAGATAATCCGTTATAATTTGGTAGAAACCAATAGATAATATAAAAATTATTTTAGCACACCAAAAGATAATATAATCTCAATTTTATTATAGCCTTTTCATTAATTGAGAGTTGGACTTGGACATACTTTACGAAACAATCCAGCTGTTGAACTTGTAATTTAACAGATAATCTGTAATCAATTGGTAGAAAATATGAACAACCTACACAACCAAAAGAAAATGTAAAAAATATTTTAGCATAGCCTTTTCATTTTATAGCTGTTGAACTTGCAATTGAATAGATAATCTGTAATCAATTGTTAGAAAATATGAACAACCTACACAACCAAAAGAAAATATAAAAAATATTTTAGGATAGCCTTTTCATTTTATTTATAATTAAGAGTTAGAAATACTAGAAGAAACAATCCAGCTTAAAAACATGTAAATTAACAGGTAATCTGTGAGCAACTAGTGGGTAAAATAGTAATCAAAACAGTGACAGTGACAGGTATCCACATCATTGAACACCAAGACCTTCTTCTTCTTTTTTTCTTTTTTTCTTTTTTTTTTTTTGATGAATGAACAGAAACACTCACATGCAAATACACACACACACTCACAAAAATATAATATTTTATGTTTTGGAGTGCATTGATTTTGTTGTCATCTATATATAGTGTCTTCTTGGTTGGTAAGTAAGTTCACACAAGTCTCATGAAGACCATTTTTCTAAGACTATTTGGAGATTCTTGCCTATATGCAGTTCCGTTAAAAATGAAAATATCACAAGGTAAGACCCAACCCAAATACTTAAACCAACCTCGTTTTTTTTTAATCTCCCTCCATTTTTGCTTTTAATCTCAATTTTAGAATAGCCTCTTCATTTATTGAGATTTGGACATACTTGGCGAAATAATCCAGCTGTTGAAGTTGCAATTTAATAGATAATCTATAATCAACTGATAGAAAATATGGACAACCTACACAACCAAAAGAAAAAAGAAAAAATATTTTAGCATAGCCTTTTCATTTTATTTATAATTGAGAGTTAGAAATACTTGAAGAAACAATCCACCTTAAAAACATATAAATTAACAGGTAACCTATGAGCAACTAGTGGGTAAAATAGTAATCACAATGGTGACAAGTAGAAATACTTGAATAAAAAATCCAGCTTAAAAACATGTAAATTCACAGGTAACCTGTGAGCAAATGCTAGGTAAAATTATAATCAAAACAATGACAGGTGTCCACATCATTGAACACCAAGACCTTTAAAATTTTTTTGATGAATGAACACAAACACTCACATGCAAATACACACTCAGACACTCAAAAAAATATAATATTTTATGTTTGGGGGTGCATTGATTTTGCTGTCATCTATCTATAGTGTCTTCCTGCTTGGTAAGTAAGTTCACACAAGTATCATGAAGACCATTTTTCTAAGACTATTTGGAGATTCCTATCTTTATGCAGTTCTGTTAAAAATGAAAATATCACAAGGTAAGACCCAACCCAAATACTTAAACTAAAATAGTTTTTTAGACCAACCTCATTTTTTTTAATCTCCCTCCGTTTTTGCTTTTAATCTACCTTTGTTTTACTCTTTCACTTTGTGTTAAAACCTTCCACTGCCTATTTTAATCTCCCTTTGTATATGGTGGAATTAAATGGTCTGAAATTTTAATCAAGCATGTGAATTTGGGTTGAAAATTCATTAAATAACTTATTGCTCCACAATTGATTTTCCAACTGCTATAATTGCAGTTAACACCTTCCCTTTGAATGAGATCAATAGACAAAAAACCCAAAGCAATACCAGTTTTGATTTTCTGTAATTCAAAATGTATTATCTATATAACCATGTTTTGAAGCTTGGCCTTTGGTAGCAATTATTTCACAGAATGAACCTCACAAGAAGACTAAATTACTGAACATTTTTTTGAGAATCAACTAAATTACTAAACTTAATGAGATATATAAGGCTACATTCGGGAAATAATTAATTAACCATGTTCTAAGGCATCGATATGGTTGCTTAAAAATGTGCTAGACACTGATCTCAATGTTGATTTCTTTTTCCTTAATAACATTAGTGTTTGTGTGAAGTTAACTTGAACTTGCAAAAGTGAGTGAGACATTTTATCAAACACATGGTTTGCTTGTTCCAAATGGGAATGAGATGAATGTTTTGCAACATGAATCCACCCAAAAATTACACCCAAGACAAAATAAGCACAGCTAACAAAAGCATCGTGGGATTGCAACCAACTACTTGAGCCTATTTATAAAGGTATTATATAGAGCAACATAGATTTAAAAAAAGTCTGTTGTTAAGGAAAATATTGCCCCTACAATAGTTTAGGACGTGCCCATTAGAAACAAATATCACAAAAGATCCAATGAATTTTCCAAACAGCTTAATAAATAATTTGGAATACATCTCAAGGCTAAAAATGACTAAGACAGACAGTTTACTGCTCAAGGCACCGTTTGAGGGACTTTGCTAGAGAAATATAGCTACATATGGCTGATAGAACATTTGATAGAAGTGGAGACAAACAACAAAGTAAAAACTCTAATCCAATTACCGTGGGTATCAATATACACTAACACAGAATATTTGATAGAAGTGGAGACAAACAGCAAAGTCAAAACTCTAATCCCACAATCACAAAGGAAAGCTGCTACAATATTCAAAACTCCAATCGAATTACCTTCGGTATCAATCTACAATGACACAGATATTTGATACAATTTTTTAAATTGGAATACATACATAGATTTCTCATCACACTATCACAAAGGAGATCTGCTACAAAATTGAAAACTCTAATCGAATGACCTTGGGTACATAGATTTCTCATCCCACAATCACAAAGGAAAGCTGCTACAATATTCAAAACTCCATTCGAATTGCCTTCGGCACCAATCTACAATGACACAGATATTTGATACAGTTTTTTAAATTGGAATACATACACAGAGGAGATCTGCTACAATATTGAAAACTCTAATTGAATGACCTTGGGTATCAATCTACACTGACACAAATATTTGGCATTGTAATATATACACAGAAAATTGCTTCAGCTGCAACAATATTGCCTTATTTTGCACAGACTAAACAAACTAATCGAGCCTCCTCACAACACTCAAGAGGCAGTCAGTAACAAAATGTAAGAAGGGAATAAAAAACATCAAGCAATCAAGCAAAAGAATAGAGCACAAAACAAACTGGGATTTAGAGATACCTCAACTGAAGCATCTAGCTTCTGTTATTATTTATATACTGTGAGGAGAGGAGTAAGGAAGACAGAGAGGCTGCCATTAGAAGGTGGGGAAGGGGAAGGAACACGTTTTTCATAAGAAGTCTGCTGTTAGAATGTGGGGATGTGGGGAAGGGGAAGTAACACGGTTTGCTTGAGAAATCTGCCGTTAGAAGGTGGGGAAGGGGAAGGAACACATTTTACGTGAGAAACAAAAGGGAAGGAAATCCAAGAAGTTGTAACCATGATTTTCAAAGGGTTTTCAGTTGAGAAGGCTTGGGTTTGGGCTTTAAGTTAGAATTAAATTTAGAAGAAGCGGGCTGGTGGAATTAAATTGAAAAGAAGTGGGCTTTATGGTCGAGATAGGTTGGAAATAATTTTAGTTTTATGGGGTGGAAATAATTTTAGTTTTATTAGTATTTTAAAATTGGTAAAAACTATTTTAAAATTGTAGGATAAATTTAGGAAAGAGGATGGGAATGATATGGCTGTTGACATGGCTCAATGTGAGCGTAGTAACATTAAATGCTCCATTTCAGCTTTTAGTAATATATAGATATAGATATAGATTTGATTGGATTCTCCTCTCTATGATAATTCCTTACAACCTCTTGAGCTTCTAAGATATTATAAGAGATTTTCCTCGCTGCAAATGTTGTTTGACAATAACTTATGAAACCATTCATGCAGCTTAATTTCTATCAGATATTGGATCTATTTATCTTAAACCATTTTTTTCCTCTTTCACTGCAAATGTATAAAATACTTCTGATTTAGTGATGAAAGTTTTTCTGAGCCACAAAACGTTGTTGGACAACCAATTGTAGATAAGACTAAATCCCATTTTACAGAATCATATACCTTTAAGATATCAACTTTAATTATGCGCTTGGCTGGATTCTCATCTCTATGATGATCTCTTACAAGCTCGTGAGCTAATAAAATATTATCTGAAATTTTCCTCACTAAAAATAAATACTATTAATTTGACAAGAACTTATGAAACCATTAAGTAGCTTTTCAATCTATAATAAGCAAGAATCTTCGAGATATGTAGCTGTAAATTGAGTCGCAAGAAGGGGTCAGCCTAAAGTTATTGCTTGAATCGTTAGGGACCAGAGTTATGATTGTTACATTAGCCTCATCTAGAAGATTTATACACAAACATGCTATAAATATTAGTATCTGTATACATACTGCTTACATCATCATTGAAAGCTCGAAAATGTGTTGAAAACACAAGAGCTGTTTAGAGCCCCAATTAAAAGTTCGGCTAGATTGCTTTTACTCTAACTTATCTAAGTGCAGAAACAAGAGTAAATGAAACGCAATCAACCGATACTACTCTAGTGCATAAACATGAACAACAAATAATAAAAGTAAAGCACAAGAGTAAGGGAAGAGAGATGCAACCACAAGATAACATGGCGATGTGTTATCGAAAAGGAAACCGAAGAACTCAGTGAAAAACCTCTCCGCCGCCCTCCAAGCGGTAAATCAATCCACTAGACAATAAGTTGGGATACACGAATAGCAAGAGACCCTCCAAGCCTAATCTACCCAATGTACCTAAGCCCTCCAAGCTCCTACTCCAACAAGGCTTCTCGGAACCGTGTCTTGTCTAGCTTTTCGAATCCCGCAATACGCTCGATTGCATCCGTCAATGATCCACTAGAGAATGTAGTTGGGATACATGAATAGCAAAAGACCCTCCAAGCCTAATCCACCCAATGCACCTAAGCCCTCCAAGCTTCTTGCTCCAACGAGGTTACGTCGAACCTTTGTCTTCTCTAGCTTACTGGATCCCGCTATAGCCCATAGCATCAACCAAGCCTCACCGGCTTCTTTTGGCAATTTCCAAAGCTTCCCAAGCTCCAAAACACTCTCTGCACTCTGAAAAAGGTGTAGGTTGTGTTTGGGTACAAATCTCCTCTCAAGGTATGACAATGGGAGAGGGATGGAGAAGAGGCTACAATGATTTATCACTAAGGATGAGTAGCTCTCTCTCAAAAAGATGGGTGTGTGTGTTGTAGAAAACCTATCTAGGGTTTTTCTCTCTGAATGGCCTCAATTGCATTTGTGGGTAATGAGAGTATATATAGTATGGGTGAAGGGTATGAAAGTCTCACTTAAAAATCCTCCAGGCCAAATGTTTCGCGACTGTCTCGCGGGAAGGCCTTACCCGCGAGACACTCGTGAAAATGATAGCCTGGCACGACTCTTCAGCTTCCAGTCATGTGCTCTTTCGCGACTTAGCTTCTCGTGAGCTTCTCGCGAAATTCATTGATTCTTCATTTAAGCTTGAGTCTTCACCAACTTAATACTAAACCCAATACAATAAAATCCCACAAAATACAAGGAACAAAATTGAAGCAATTACAACACTTTTTGTCATGGAATAAAGCCAACATAAAACATAGTTGTAAATCATAACTTTACAATCTCCCCATTTGGCTATTCCATGACAAAACCCCTAAAACAGACTCTAGACTTAAACGTGAGTTTGGGAACAATGGCAAAACTCACTCACACCTAATCTAGAAACTGTGAAGCACTTGCACGTTTATACCTGTAACCTGAAACACTTGCACAAAACGCATTAGACCCTCAAGGTAAATCAAGTGATAAAAGGACAAGTATAATGTAACAAGTAAAATGCGATCAAGTAAACATTATGTGAAACATGTGAGCAACTTGATCATACACCAAAATAGTCATATGGAAATGACTACAATGATCACATAGCAAAGCAAATGATCATCCGAACATGCAATCAATAAAGCACAATGGCATAAAGATAAAAGCATGTCCAACACACAACCAATGCAAAATACACGAAGTATATGCATCTAGGAACAATCCTACTAGGGCACAAGTGTGAAGTACTCAAGACATATTAGCAATATCTAAAAGTACAAAGAAAATGCTACAAAAGCATTGAGATAGTCACAAAAACTGAATATTAAGCAGAAATATAAAACAAAACAAAACAAGGTTTTCAAAAAAAATGTCTTCTCTCCCTTAGTATATGCATCTCCCCTATGGCTTTCTCCCCCTATAAATGTGCACAAGGTAGAGTTTCTCCCCCTAAGAATGTGCACGAGTTATATAGAAATGACGAAACACACTGGTATACTATCCGATATACTCTCCCCCTTTTTGTCACGAATAGACAAAATAATCAAGAGGAAGGAGGGAAAGAAAAGAAGATATGAGCAAGGGTATGATGCATGAGGGGTGCAAGATGAATGAGAAGATGAATGAGACAAACAAAAAAAATATCTTTAAACAAGCTACAAAGTATAAAGTATACATGACATGCTAAGGATGATGGAACATGATGTAAACCTAGGCATGACATAGACACAAGAACATGTTATATGTGCTAAAAGAGTCTCAAAAGACTTAACTAGCATGAGTGAGAACAAAACATGTCAAGTGTTAGAGTGTTTGCAGTAAAGTGCATCAAGTGTGCATGTGAGATGCATGAGCAATGCATGAGCAAGGCACTTAAGGGGCAAGGTGTATAAAACACACCACCAATGATCAAAACATGATAAACATAAATAATTATGGTGATCCCTAAAGTTTGGTACTCATCGGAGTCCAAAACAACGAGAAAATGTCATTTGGGCATTTTATCAAACACTTAGAGTGCACACACTACACATGTATGTTAAACAATGCATGACCATATGAAAATCTTGCCTAAATAAATGTTATTTTTGCCACAAGGGGCCAACATCCAAGGCAAATCATCATTTAAAACAAAGCCCAATAAAAAAGATTGACAAAAATTAAGTTTTCCAACTCCCATTTGAGAAAATCCCAACTATGAACATAAAACCCCCAAAAACATAATCTAAGGATCAAAATCAATTAAAAGAGTTAAAGATTACCTTAGAGATGTTAATGGAATGAAAAACACTTAATTTAGTTGGGTTTTGATGTAGAAACATTAAAACAGGGGTTTGGGAGAAGATGGGAGACGTTTAGAACAAATGTCCCACGAAATGCCCTTTAAAAGCTGATCTGGAAATTTTCGCTAGTATCTCGCTGGTAAGCCTTACTAGCGAAATACTCGCGAAACAGTCGCGATAGCCTCTGTCCAAAACTGAAAAACTTGAGATTTGGACCATTTAACTCCCAGTTGAGCATACACATGAAATGGGTCACGAAAACACCCAGAAAACATGTTTTTCACATAAAAACAACTTGAAAAACTTTGAAAAACATGGGTGATACAAATCACTTCCAAAAGCAAACAAAAAGAACAAAAATCTTTTTGGTTTGATCCACATATGGTTGAGCACACACACATCACATCACATTTGAACATGTACAATCACACAAATGAGATAAGCATTAATTGAACTAAACTTGTGTGTTGTGTGTGTGGATCAAGTGTGGAATAGTCCTTAGTCTAGAGTGAAGCTTCAATGATCAATTCAATCAAGTCATACACAACTAGTACTAAGTCAGGTGGTGTATCTCAATTATAGAAATGAACATATATGACCTCCCACAAGAAAATGATTACAAATATTAGAAGCTTTTCATTTGGCTTCTTTACAAATCATAACAAATGATCATTTTTGAACAATACATCTCATTTTGAGATCGGTGCTTGAAATTTTTGATATTTCAATATTGAGAATAAGCCTTTGGCTTTTTGAGCACCATACATTTCAATACAAGAGTCGCTTTCCCTTTTTCCTAGTCAAATACTAGTATGTGCGACAGGCTTTTGCAGCTCATAATCTCTTTTTCATTTTGAGATTTACATTTGGTGAGCTCTAATGCAAAAACATAAAATAAAGGTGGGAAGATATATAGGCACAAGTTTATACATGTATCAAGACTATCAAGACTATTGACCAATCATTCATGACAAGCTTGAAGATCTATTTACAACAATCACCCATAGATTTCAAGATTTCTCCCACAAAGATATATGTGCATACATAACAAGCTAAACTTGTAAATGCACTACGCCATAAGTACGAAGGTATTAGGCCAAACTCACATGTGAAATGTGCTCAAACATATACGATCAAACTTTTTGAATTTTTCACTTTTTATGTGTTTTTGGATTTTTTACACACACAAAAGCAAAAGCATAAAAGTAAGATTAAATGCAAAAACAACAAAAACAATGCATATAAAGAGATGCATGATGCACAAATGCATGACAATGAAGCATCTAATGCATGAAGGGTCCTACAAAGATCGAAAGAATTAGATTAAGGACCAAATGAGCAAAAGCTCAACCATAGGAACCCTTCCTCATCCAAACGGAATGATTGTTTGGAATGAGTGTCTCATGAGAAGTGAGACGAGGGTTGGAAGAATGAGAACCGGAGATACACATAGACAAGGAGTTAAGAGCATTAAACACTTTCTTTAACAACATGCTATTATCACTTAAATCCGGTTTATCCTTTGTAGCACAAATTCCAAGAAGCTCAAGTTTATCTTTTCTTTTAATTCTTTTAAGAGCTTGAAACTTAGAGCAATGAGGTCTTAGATGACCAAAGGCACCACAATAGTGACAAACAATGTGTTTAGGTCCACTAGGCTTTTTGGGAAGGGATCTAGCAACATGGTTTGTTCTCTCTTCAACTTGGAGGATTGAGGTCTTATATGACCGATCACACCACAATGGTGGCAAGTTGGAACAAACTTAGATCCCTCCAAAACCTTAGGTTGAGACCTAAACGAAGGCTTTGGCTTAAGAGCCTTTCTCTCCACCTTTTGATTTCTTTTATGTGGAGGAATGTACACCGATTTGTCCTTTGAGGTAGAACACACAATAGGCAAAATCGGGTACCACAACATGATTGCAACAAATATTTTCATCCTTATTAACAATAGGTTCAGCAATCAAACACTTGGCATGCATCTTAAGAGATTCATTTTCAGATTTAAGATCATCAACAAGTTTGTTAGACAAAACAAGTTTAGCATCCAAGTCCATATTCAAACATTCAAACTCTTTCAGCTTTTCAAGAGAATTTTCAGCAAGCTTCTTATATTTTTCAACCAATTTATTGGATTCATTGAGCTTAGCAATCAAATCATCCTTTTCACAACAAAACTTGCTCAAATTCTTATGAAACTTCTTAGCTCATTTCTTCAAGAGTTTGTCAACAACACCCATAGATTCAAGTAACATGTCATCACAATTATGAGGATTAACACTCATAGAGGCATTTTCACAAACACATGGCATGTTACAATTAACAACATCCATAGAAGCATACAAAGCATTCTCCATGGCAAAACACACAAGGGGTCAAGGATCACACTTAGGTAATGAAACCAAATCAAGTGTACCCGCTCTAATACCAATTAATCCTTTTCTGATATCGGCTCCAATCCATTAACCATTTAAAGCCTATCCGTAAAAGATGAGCAGAGAAAGAGATAGGTTCGACAATGCAGGACCAACACATCTCAAGCCTGTTGATTGGTAAGACACCTTTCCACCTATAACTTATTCGTGGAGTGTAATTGTTAGTAGTGATCGAAAATAAATCTGCAACATATATATGCGAGGGTTGATAGCATAATGTAATGTCAAGAATAGTAGTTTTCTTCTTGTAAGAGCATTCCCATCAGGTGTTCTATAAATATGCCATTTTGACACATCAAAAAACTTACTTTATTATTTTAACACACCATTTTACAATTCACCGTTTATCACATCTTCTATTTTTCAATTCTATACATTAAAATAATATTTAAAAATATTTAAAAAATACAAAATAAAAACTCACCACCATACACAAACACAAGCACAGAACTGTAACAAACCCACCACCATACACAAGCACAGCCCACCACCACCACCCACAGGTACAACCCGCCACCACCACTCAATACTACTTCAAAAAAAAAATCTCAAAATCAACACAAAACTCTAAAAAAAATGAAAAGATGATTCAACTCCATTTATACAACCCAAATCATATGGAATCGACCCAACTCCACCACCACCCACAATCACGCAGAATCAACAACCCAAAAAAAAAATTTGCCCAAACCCACCACCATACACAAGCACAGCCCGCCACCACCACCCACAACCATAGGTACAACCCAACTCCACCACCACCCACAATCACATGGAATCCACAACTGAAAAATATATATATATATATATTTATATATATATTACATGCGATCTCCACCAGTCGACCTCATCGGTGAGGCCGAACTCCACGGCGACGGCCGATCTCAATGGCAACGGTCTAGGCGGAGAAAAAAGAAGAGAGAGAAAGAGAGGCGCAAAGAAAGTGACAGGAAAAAAAAAAAAAAAAAGGTGAAGATTCTGGAGAAGAAAGAAGAAGAAGAAAAAGGAAGAGAGAGTGACAAAAGTTGAAGGGAGAGGAGGATAAAGAAAGAAGAAAAAAGGAAAAGAGAGAAGAAAGAAAGTTATAAAGAAAGAGAGAGAAGAAAGAAAGTCATAAAGGAAGAGAGCGAAAATGATTAAAAAATGATTTTATTTTTCAGCATTTTCGCCTGTGCCGTTCCATCTGATGGAACGGTACTGTTCATGTGTGCCAAATATTATAGCATTTAGAACATTTCATGAGAGGGGTTTTTTGGTGTTTGATGTGCCAAATGCCAAATATTTGACATTTGGCACACTTGATGGGAATGATCTAAGGGAAATAAATTAAACATCTTCTTATCACAATCATGGTGATTAATTATATTGAAAATATATGAAGAAGAGGCACGAAACCTATATAGTGAGGACATCTCATGCACGTTCATATTGAAGTAATATAATCTGCGCAAGCAATTAAAAAAGGGTGGGAAAGCCCTTTTATTTGAATTCAAACATTGAGTTTGATTAATTGAAAAATTAATTGTATATTATTAATTGTTACTATTAATTGTTAGAATAATAATTAAATCAATAAAAATTAATTGTATATTATTTCTAAGAGCGATGCTACGTCCACAAAATTTTTACAATATTTTCACAACAAATTAGAGATGATTAGTTGTTATTGGTTCAAATTTGAACTTAACACTAAGATTACTTTTTTGCCCCAACAATAACAACTAATAACAACCTGTTACTTAAAATTTGTTGTAAAAATGTTGTGAAAATGTTGTTGCTTTCCGAGGAAATGTTCTTCAGTCAAAGGACTAGGCCTGTCCATGGGTCGGGTCGGATCGGGTTCGGGCTCAACCCGCATCCGACCCGACCAAATCAGGTGGACAAACTTTCAACCCGCCGCCGACCGGGAGGATGATCGGTTCGGACGGGTTGGAACATCAACGAGCAGCGGTCGGGTTCGGTTGGAGTCGAGATATGGAAAATAGAGGAAATCCGGCGAGAAAACTATGAAAATCGGCCAAAATCCTTTGAGATTTCACTGGAAATAGCCAAGATCTCGACTAGATCTAGCGAAATCTCATCGAATCTAGCCAATAACTCGACTAGATCTAGCGAAATCTCATCGGATCTAGCCAAGATCTAGCCAAAGAACATCTCAAAACTCGCCGAACGATGAAAAAAATTGCCAAAATCCTTTGAGATTTCGCCGGAAATAGCCAAGATCTCGACTAAATCTGGCGAAATCTCGCCGGATCTAGCCAAGAACTCGGGAAAAAATTGCCAAATACCCTTTTCGGGCAAAAAAAGCAGCATTATGCCCTCTTTCCCAAACTAATTAGGGAAATGCCCCTCTTTAGAAACTCGATTTTCTCAAAATCGAGTTAAGCCCTATAGTGGCGTTTTTAAGGAGCTTATAGTGACGTTTTAAGGACCTATAGTGGCGTTTTGTAACTCGAGCTCCATGAACTCGAGTTATAGGTAAAAAAAAGGAAAAAAATTGCATCTATCTCGACTTCATGGAGCTCGAGTTACAAAACGCCACTATAGGTCCTTAAAACGTCACTATAGGCTCCTTAAAACGCCACTATAGGACTTAACTCGATTTTGAGAAAATCGAGTTTCAAAAGAAGGGCATTTCCCTAATTAGTTTGGGAAAATAGGCAAAATGCTGTTTTTTTGCCCGAAAATGGCATTTGGCAATTTTCTTCCAAGAACTCGACTAGATCTAGCGAAATCTCGCCGTATCTTGCCAAGATTTAGCCAAAAAACATCTCAAAACTTGCCGGATTTATCAAATAATGCCGAAATATTTGTGGGTCGGTCGGATCGGGTTTCTTGGATTTTGAAGCAGGAGAACCGAAGTCCGACCCGTCAAAGTCGGGTTTTGGAGGAAGCAATCCGTCGCCAACCGTCGGAGAAGTCGGTTCGGTCGGCGGCAGGTCAGGTTCGGTCGGCAGAGGCCAGTGGGTCGGGTCCGGCGGTTGACTGGACAGCCCTACAAAGGACACACGTACACGGGACCTCAAGTTGGACTTTCAGTACTACCTTAACCACCTTCACTATGACTCACGTTATAGGATTGGCATAGATAGAATTAACGAATTGGTTGGTATTGCTGGAGGTGCACAAAATATATGGTTGGTTGGACATTCCTTAGGTGCAGCTATGGCAGTGAGTGCAGGAAAGTACAAGGCCAAACTGGGTCATAGTATTGAAACATATCTCTTTAATCCACCATTCTCATCTCTCACATATATTTTTATGAGGTGGACTGAGAATGAAACTGTTAGAAATATAATCCGAGTTACACACAGTGCTATCAAGGCAGGTCTCATTACTGCAACAAAAACTTTAAGCCCTTTTTATAATAAGCCTGAAAATGACCATGACCCGTTTGTTGCCTTATATAACTGGTTCCCCAACCTATTCGTGAACCAAAATGATCCTATTTGTTCAGGTTATTTTGCTTATTTTGAACACAGGAATAAAATGGAGAGTATTGGAGCTGGGAATCTTGAGAAAATTGCAACAAAGACGTCCATGAGGAACGCTACGTTTTCAACATTGGGATGCGAGACTAAAGATTTGCATCTTCTTCCATCGGCAAATCTGTACTTAAATTATACACCAGGTTGTTTTTTGGTAGCTCATGCACCAGAACAGTGGTGGAATCCTGATACTCCGTGTCAGCCCATTGTGTACCCCTACAAGGGATGAAAAAACCTTCTACATGGTTGTCTGCGAATAATCAGATATACTTTATGTATTCTGTGAATCTCGTCTTTGTTAAGTTGGTTGTGGTTTCTATGTAATGAGATTAAAGTGTTATCCTTGATCCTTCTCTTATGTGTAAATGAGGATGAAAAAGAACATCCAGGTCTCTCAATAACACCTTCTTTTTTTATTATATGAAATAATCAAGTTCTTGATTCTATTCCTTGCTGGAAAAAAATGCGGTTGTAGAACCAATTTTTTGTAGTGTCTGTTTTTAATGTCACCAATATTTCATTTACCTCCAATTTTTTTGCCATTTTCCTTTAGTGGGAAGCTTCCTTTATCTTCTATACTTTATGTTGGATCATCAGCTCAATTTTGCACAGGCGAAAAACCTAGAACAAAATATTCTCTCTTCTCTCTGCCCTAATTAGCGACACATGTTTAGATGATTCCTGAAGATGAAACTTTTGAGTCTTTGAATAGTACTAGTGATGTGAAGTCAACCTCACCAAACTCTAAGAGGGTTTCACCTCCTAAAAAAGAGTTTGGATCATCAATTGCTCAGAGGATGGGTAGAAAAAAAGGTACTTGCCCTAAAGGGGAGAGAGGGTGACATTGTTTTTATTCTACCAACAATGCAGGTTCTCTTGAATCTATCTTTCTAAAGGATAATCCCAAAAACTTAGGCTTGAAGAATATATTGTAAAGTTGTGATGTACAACTATGTTTTATGTTGGCTTTAATTCCGTGTCAAATTTAATTGTAATTCTATTCAATCATTTCCCTGTATTTTTGTGGAATTTAATGTAAGGGTTGTGTGTGAGAGTTTGGTGAAGATTCTGTGAAGATGAGGATTTTGCGACTAGCTCGCGACTGGCTCGCGAGTGCCAACCCACGAAACAGGCCACGTGAAAAGCACATGCTGGAATTTGAAAAGTCTTTGATAGGCTAGATTTCACGAGTCATTTGCGACTCAGGCCAAGTCGCGAGTGACCCACGAAACTCTTTGTCTGATTATTTTTTAGTGTGCCTTTTCTCATTCCGTTACCAACACTATATAAACCCTCATTACCCACGAAATGTAAGAAGAACAAGTAGTATTCACAAGGAACTTTTGAGAGAGAAAACCCTAGCCAAACACTTGAGAGTTAGAGATTGTTTACCCACAATCATCTACATCATTTCTCTAGAGTTTCCCTTTACTCCTACCTCTCCATCTACACATCCTTGAGAGGCTCTTAGCTCAAACACTTACCTCACCCATTCTGAGTGTTGAAAGAAGTTTTGGTGCCTATGGGAAGCATTGGAAGAAGCTATTAAGTGACAGATGCAATGGAGCGAAATTGCAGGATTCAGATAACTAGTGAAGACAAGACTCTGAGAAGTCCGTTGGTAGCTGGAGCTTAGAGGGCTCAAGTATATTGGGTAGATTAGGCTTGGAGGGTCTTTTCGATATTTGTGTACTCCAACTTATTCACTAGTGGATCGATTTCGGCTTGGAGAGCCGCGGAAAGGTTTTTCGCCGAGTACTTCGATTTCCTCTTCGATAACACATCTCGGTGTTATCTTGTGTCTGCATCTCTCTTCTCTACTCTTTAAGCTTTACATTTATCGCTTATTGTGCTTGCTTATGCATTAGAGTAGTGTTCCAGTTTATTGCGCTTCATTTACTCTTGTTCCACACTTAAATAAGTTAGAGTAAAAGCAATTAAGCCGTATTTTAAAATTGGAGGTCAAAACAAGCATTAGTGTTTCTACACTAATTGAGCTTTCATATATCATGACTTATTATGCAGCAAGCACTAGCAATGTCAAATCTGAAACCGATAGATCAAAATCCGAAACTGAACTAGGGCAATACTATTCTTTCTCTTTCTTGAGGAGAGAGAAAGGAGTTGATTTCGGTCTCGTAATTGTGCATCCTTTGTATTTCTTATTGCAAGAATGATAACTCTGGTAGCCAAAAATTCCCTTATTTTTTGGATAAAAAAAATCTGCATCATTTTTCTTATAATGATTGATTCTTATCTAAATATTTTCAAACAAATTGGATTGCATTGAAATAATTATATATTGGTAATAGGGGCAGCAAATAAAAAAAATTCTCAAAAGGTGAAGAAAAAAATTATTTCCAATATTAAAAAAGAAAAAAATTGTTTTGGTTAAAGCCAGGTTTCTCCTCTTCATCAATCTATCCAATAGTCGGTTAGAATCATTTTCTTTTTCTTTTTTTAATTAAAAAATTTATAATAAAAAAAAAATTAAAGTCGGTCAGGGAAGCATTGTTCAGAATTTCGAATTTTGAATCGGTAGCCTAGTCCCATTCGAACTAGGAAAACCTTAGAGAATTCGGATTAACATATGATTGGCTACAACAATACAAGAGTCGGTCACATTGTAATATTTAAGGAAACCCAAAGCATTGTAAACGTATCACATCTTACACACACTCTTTACTCTGAGAAACTCAGAATCCAAACCCCCTGTGCTGTGCTCCTTTGATTTTCAATACCCATATTGTATTCTAACGATGAGGATCAGCTTGATGATGAAACCCCATGATGGGGATGCATGGATTAAGAGAGTTCTGGATGTGCCCACCAAACCAAGAACAAGAAGACCTCCCTTGTCTGAGAAAGATAAGAAGTGGTCTCATGTTGGCAAGTTTTCTTTGGCTGCTGTCATCAAACACCAAGAACTCCGTAAGCTTACTCCTCAACAACTAGATGAGAGGAAAAGGTTGATAGAGGAGAAGAGAAAAAAGCTTCAGATATTAAGGGATTACTCTTTCTTATTCACTGAGGAAGAGAATGCTGAGAGAGCCAAGATTAAAACTCAGACTCAGAGAACTAAATGTTATTTTCGTTGGGATAACACTAGCAGGAAGCTTGGATCTTCTCTTGCTCAAAAGGGTTCTCAAGATTTGAAGCATAATGGTGACAGATGTGACAAAGTTCAAGATTTTAAGGCTAATACTCAAAAGGGTTCTCAACAATCTGTTCATCATGTCAATCGGAGCCGATTTCATAACCATAATGGTGACAGCGGGAAAGTTCAAGATTTGAAACGGAACTGTAACTATAAGGCTTATACTCCAAAGGGTCCTCAAGAACCTGTACATCATGTCAATCAAACCCATAACCATTATGGTGACCGCAAGAAAGTTGAAGATTGGAACCGTAGGCATAAGGTTGATGGTGGAAGAAACTATAAGGTTGACATCCAAAGGATTTCTAAAGAATTTGGTGATCATCGAATTCACAGAATGTCACGTGCAAAGTCCTTTGATTATCGACGAGATTTGGGTTATACTACTGACATAGCCAATATTGCAAGGATTGACAGAAAGGACACAAGGAACTGCTGGGAATCAAAGAATGCACAAAGAAAAAGAAAAAGAGAGGTTCAAGAGTCTCTGCATATGCCAAGGCTTAGCCATTGCTATTGATCACCATCATTTGTAATTTTTATTTTTTGGTTACATCTTCTGTAGATGGGTTTTCTAAGGGCTACAACTTTGTTCCCTCTTGAGTCATTTGTTAGGAAATCAACAGTCTTGTTTTGCACAGCATTTTCTTTAATCTCTTTGTAATATAGTTTGAACTGATGTGTTAGATATGAAATATGCAAAAAATTTAGATGATATGAACTTGGTACCTTATTGTTTTTAGGTTCAAATTTTTTTTTTTTTTTTTTTGGTTCTTGTTAACGCTATAATATTTTGATCGGGTAAATATCTTCACTCTTTAGAGGCTACAATATGTTTAAATATTGAAAAGAAATCCTAAGGTGACTAGGAATCCACAACGTGATAGGGTTTTGGAATCCACCCAAGAAAACTGAAAATAAACCCAAATTTTTATTAATCTAAAAATCTAAATTGCCTTAGAGGCTAAGATTTGTTTAAATACTGAAGAAAAAAAAAATCCTAGGGCAACTAGAAAAACGCCCAACAAACCCTAAATCAGACTAATCACGAAATTAGTGGCAAAAATAATTAAATTTACCAAAAATGGCTAGTACATCTTCAAGTCTTTTGCTCGTAAAGGCATTGCTTTGGCAAAAATCGATAAAGCCAACAAAACAACTTCCACAGATACACCAAAAACAACTTTGCTTTATGCACCAAAGGCATCATAATGCATCAAATATATAATTAGGGCTGTCCAGCGGGTCAATTGACCTAATCAAACGACCGGATCCGCCCGACCCGAAGCCCAACGGATGGATCTGAATAGTATGGTTGGTCGGATCCAGGTCATGTGATGTTAAAAACCGAAACCTCGGTTCGGGTGGCGGGTTAAGTAATTTTAAACCTGTAACAACCGACCCGACCCACTCATAAAATTTAAAAGGAAAAATATACCATTTTTATGCTTACCCGAACAAATCTCTCTTTCTCTAATCTGTCTTTCTGATCTCTCTCTCAAACTCCTAACCTTAGCCTCTGCCTTACTACCGCCATAGCCAAGTTTGCCCTATTGCCACCATAGCCAAGTTTTGCTCGAACCCACTCCCTTGAAGTTAAGCCTCCCGCCGTAGCCAAGTTTTGCTCAAACCCACTCCCTTGAAGTAAAGCCTCCTCTAATTTGCTTTGATCTTGTGAAAATCTGATGGGTGGATGTACTGATATTGTGATGGATGTAGACATGCAGTGATGGATGCAGTGATGGTGGGAGGAGGGAGTGGTGGCGATGGCAGTTGGGTCTTATTTCTCCTCTTTCTTTCTCTTTCTTTTGGTCTCAGGTTTGGGTCTCCTCTTTCTCTCTTTCTTTTGGTCTTAGATTTTGGCTTTGCGGTATTTTTGGTGCTATTTGGTTTTAATCTCAGATATGGGTCTCCCCTTTCTCTCTTTATTTCAGTCTCAAATCTGGATTTGTGGTGTTTTTTGGTGCTGTTTGGTTTCAATCTCAAATGAGATTTGGGTTTGTGGTATTTTTGGTTTTATTTGATTTCATTTGATTTCTCTAGTTTTGGATTGTAGTTGTGACTTATGAACTGTGTTCTTTAGGTTTGGGTTTGATTTCTTCTTTGTTGATCTTCGAACTCAATTTCACCCGACAGCTCCGACCCGATCAACCGATGACCAGAGATATTGGGTTTGACCAGAATATTTGGTCGGTTGCGGGTCTAGTTTTCATACACCCGATCCAATCGGGTCGGTTGCAGGTCAACCCCAAACCCAATCCAAACCGACCCATGAACAGCCCTATATATAATGATCACCATAAAACAGAGGAAGCTGCTACTGAAATATAATAGAAATTGCACATCTACTTAACGGAAGCACAAAGCAAGTAGCAAAATTTGAATTATATGCAGCCCCAGAACTGCCTCATGGTTCTGAGAAGCTGATATGTGTTCCCTCATGAGTTATTTGTAACCAAATCATCCTCTTTCTCATATTTGTATTTTAGTCTGAACTGACATTTTAGATATGGGGAAGAGATACAAGCCTAACAATTAACGGTTCTTGGGTCAACTACAAGGGATTCTTTATTGTAATTACTTAATATGCGTAAGACAGAGAACTATACACCCACTGGAAGTAGTTAGTTGTTCAGAGAACTTCTATTAAAAAAGAAAAGGGGGGAGACAAGTAATGAAAACATGACTACATTCAAAACATCTTGATAAAGCCTCGAAAAATCATTAGACTCGATGAAACTAGAACTACAACCCCTCTATCTCAATAAAAACATTTGAGAAAGCTTCAGAAGAAGATTACGTGCCAAAAAGCATGACTCGATGAAACTAGAACTACACCTTCTCTATCTCAATCGGAGCTTCCTGATATGTCAATTGACAATAGCATGCACCATTGCAAACAAGACAGAAGCTCGTTCAGTATTAAGGCAGATTAAAACCAAGACCTGACCTTAACACAAAACTTGTCCCAACACCAACAATACGACTACAAAAAAGAGACCTTTGTAAAGGAGGCAAAAACCAAGAAAACCAACAGAACATCCACAGATACTTCAAATAACAAAAATCAATAACTACATAGATATTCATCAAATTGACCATAATAAGTATTAATCATAAAATATATGAGCTCCATGAAACAGAGAAAATTGCTAATGAAAATAATAATAAAAATTGCACATCCACTAATTGAAAACACAAAGCTCTCAAAGGTAGAAATCTATGCAGAACTCTGCCCCCTCATTGTTCAAATTAGCAAAACTTTATCACGACTCAAGAGAAAAATAAATTTTCTTTTTATGCTCCCACCACAGGTTGTTCAGTCTCCCCCTCAACCATTGTTTCATCAGCTGGCCTTTCTACCTTCACACCTACGTCTTCATGGTAGTCACCATGAACCTAAACAGAATAATCAGAAATGTCAATAAAGAATTCAGAGAATTAACAGTAATAGACAAACATTGAAACACCAACTCCAAAAAGGAGGGGAAAGTAGAGTGTGAATTATATACATACCTCCATCAACTTGCCAAGGTCAAATTTTGGAGCCTTAAGGATTTTGACTTTTCGGATGAAAACATTCTGCAAGGGGTAGATACCAGCAGTTGCTTTTTCAATATCCCTGCCAATCGCCTCAGGAATGAACTTCAATACCAACTCCTTCAGATCGCATGAAGAAGCCTGGGATATCATAATTTCCCTCATCTTTCTGCGAATCTGACAATAGGGAAAGCCAAAAAAGAAACCTTAAACATTATTTTATCTAAATCCACACCAAATCAGATTAAAGGGGGAAATAGAACTTGGAACACAAACCTGACGAATCTGACTGGACTGGGCATAACAGGTTCGCTTGACCTGGTTTGCCCTCCTCTTTGTAAATCCAATGCAGAACATTCTCAGGGTGTAGTTGTCAGTAGTCTTGACATCCACATGGGCCTCAATCAATGTCTGCCACTTGCGCACCAGTGACCTCAGCTTGTCAGTGGTGAAGTCCATCCCCTGAGTTAAGCAGAAAAAACAAATAAATATACCAGACATAAAGTATTAAATGAAAACAACTTATATCCTATTGCAACAAAAAGAAATAATTGTAAATAATTTGCTACCCCACCCAGAAGTTTGTGAGCACATTCCTCCCTTGCACATCCTCAGCTCTCAAACGTATCTTTCTGTAGGCGTGTTCCTCATCGTTCTGAAGATCAGCCAAAGATACCTCAAAAACTCTATGTTTAAGCCCTTCAGAAGCAATCTGTAAAATAAAAGCAGAACAAAATGGTTAGTGTAACAGATTAGCAGAATGGTTGTATAATTGGTCAGAATTAAATAAAAGTAAGTTTTCAATAGAAGACTCTAAAGCACTTTTGAGTCTTTGAACTCTACTATAAAACAAGCTCCCCAACCAAGGGGGTCATTCTTCGTATGAGCTCTATCAAAACACAGAACACAAGGGGACAAACTGACACTCTACAGAGTATCTTACACGAATTGAGAAATAAACCCTCAAGAGCTCAACATTGTTAGATGATAACACATAATATCTAGAACAGTAATTATTGCAAATGGTACAACAGTGAGAACATATCCAAACATATTTGATGCTACCAATACACAGAAAGCAGTCCAAGCTCAAATTATTAAACCAAAGAAAAAAAATATCACACACCCATCCGAAAACAAAGAACTAACCATTCCATATGAGGAAAATTGTATCACTGTTATAGGGACAACAAAAGGAACCAGACTCGCCATCCAAATTCAAGGTCAATTTTGGCTTACATCACATTAAATAGATTGCAGGACTCCTTGTAGTCCTCTTATTAAGAAAATACACCGTAAAACCTCATTCGCACACGCATGCAAAAACACCGAATGCTTTTTAAGTTGATTTACCAACACGTCAATTAAAAACAAATGTAATCACCTATACAGCAACCAGGAAACATCATATAATCTTCATGGACAAGAAAAACATTACATCCAAAGGTACAGAATCATGAAACCAATATCTGATTTGCCCGAAAAGCAACAAAATACGTATTTGCGAAAGAAAAAATCTTAGATACAGTTCCTAGGTCATGTAACTTGGGTACCCCAATAAAATTCAAACACCCAGTTGCATTAACCAATAAATTAAATTCAAAAATTAGGGAACCTAATGTACTGCACCTATCGAATTGTACCCAAGTTCTACTCTTTCAAAAATAACCGACCCAAAACATTAACAACTACCACAATTCCATTTCCTTGCCCCATTTTCCTCCAATTTCTCATGAACCAAACATTAGGCAAACATAAAACACAACTTAACACACATAACCAAATCTACAACCACAAATATATGCATACATTTACATAGATAGATATATGCATACCTTGGTTCCTTGGGTTCTGGTGACAAGGGTTTTGCCGACCTGGCGAGTGAGGAACAGAGATGGTGCCTTAATGTCATACCAGTCCTTCTTGGCAAAGGGATCAGCACTGTAAATTATCACCAAAAATGTTCATTAGACAAACATTTTAACGAAAACCCAGATTAGATTCTACAAAAAAATTCAATTTTTTACATAAAAACAATCAAAATCAAATCAAAACAAATCAATCAGATCCCAATTTCATAAAAATTTATAGTATCGTTTATATAATGTGGTGTACGAATGAATCATGAATGATAACGAAAACGAAAATGAGACTCACGCTTTCTTCTTCCCTCCCTTCTTTCCCTTCGAAATCCTCTTGTTCTTCCTGCAATTTCGGCACCAACCAACACAATCAGAAACCCTAATTACTCAATCAAATTTATACATAAATATATGAATGAGAGAGAGAGAAGTGAGAGAGGTACCCGACAGCCATGGTTGTGGGTTAGAGAGAGAGAGAGAGGCGCAGAGAGAGTGAGGGAGCTGAAATGAAAACCCTAGACCTCAAAACTCAAACCCTAGCGATAACGAAGATGGGCTTTGTATATATATGTGTGTACGCTGTGGTGCTTCGAGGGTTTGTAATTGCGCCACTGATTTATGGGTTTATTTCCCAAAATGCCGATGGTTTTGAACCCGATGTGCATACATGGGCTGCTTGGAACTTGGAATAATCAAGCCCAATTTGGCCCACACAAAATTGGGAAAGGAAAAAACAATTTATTTATTTATTTACCAAATATTGGTCCATTGGACTTTCCTAAGTGCAATTACCATTTTTTTTTAATAAATATGATAGTTTTTCAACTTATAGAGTGTGCTCCACGATAATTATTTTTTATCATCATGTTAAGACGCTAATATGTTTTATGGTGTATGCGAAGTTTGAATTCCATATCTTTTTTCTTTTTTTTTTTGATAAAGAATTTCATATCTCTTATTCGATGACAAAATCCATAATGATTGTTTTTTATCATTAAGTCAAGATATCAATCGATTTTACCGTATAAGCAAAGTTCGAATCCTAGATTTTTTATTCAATGACATAAAATGTTACTAGTTGAGCTAACTAAAACTCTCCATTATTAAACTATCTTGTTTCTCATTTCTTGGTGATGTATATTTCACAAAGTCTAGTGACAAAAAAATTAATGCTTAAATTTTTTTCTCAACTATTTAGATGACATATTATAATTAGTGTACGATAAAATTGGTTTCAAGTAAAAGTGATAATGTTGATAATAAAAAAATTAAAAATTAAAAGTGATATTACACTTTACACCAATCACAACTTTCACCCTTACAAGTTGTAAGAAAAATTATGAAATTTTTTGTGAGTTTAATATTGCTGAGAGGATGGAATAATTATTGTAGTTCAAAACAAATATAAAAGCACAATCACCTCTCTTATAATTCTCAAGTACTTGGGTTTGGGCTACACTTCTAATCTTTTATCATTATCAAAGAGGTTCAAGGTTTTTGAGGTCGGATTGGGGTTCAACCGAGGTCAAACCATGACAAAATAAAAATTATTAATTCAATTACATAAAATAAATATAATAGTTTGTGACATAAAGACACATTCGAGTTCCCACGGGTGAATTTTATCAAATTTTTTCCAAAACACACTCCCCTAAACTGGTTGAAAAAACTGGCTTGACCTCCGGTTTCTGGTGAACCCAGTTGAATTGGCTGGTCCAGTTATGAAAACTATGGATGAGACAACTACTTTTAAGATTACAGAAAGTAGTCAAGTATTCTTTTTCAATATTTTGTGATATGACTCTAACTGACGATTGTTTTGAGCTCGATGTTTCAAACCCTTAATTGCTTGTCTAATATTTTTTTCTTTTGTTTGTCTAAGGTTGACCCTGGTAAACCTGCATTACTGACCTGGCAGCGAAAGTTAAACAGTGAGGGAAGTGCCCTTTCTGAGTTCACTCTAAGTTTGAAAGAGATAGTTCAGATGGTATGCTTACAGATTTAGATTTAATACCTTTTCTCTTTGGACCCTTAAAATCCTTTGCTTCCCTTATTTTATATAATCAAGCACATAGATGTGTTAATTGCTTTTTTGAAAGGCCTAAGGACATATACACACACAAACACATACATGCAGATCTGTACATACAATACACACGCACACATATCTGTTGTGTATGTATGTGCTTATGCTTTCCTTCACAGATATTTTTAACTTGCTTATATTTCTGCATCCTTACCATGGTCTTGCTGATGCATCAGAATCACATGACAAATTCACGAACATTAGGACCTTAGCCCCTTTATTATGGTTTCATGGGTGCCAACTATATTGTTTGTTATATTTGGTAGGCTCCAATAGGATTTCGGCTGTGGCGCCATGTCCGAGAAGAGGCTGCTAAAGGAAATGTAACTTTCTTTTTACCTATCCAGCTTGTATTGGTGCATTGGTTATGGTAAGGGATCCTTGAGCATCTTTCTGTTCTCTTTGCAGGGGGTTACTATCAATCCATTTGCTAGACGCCTTGTAACATCTTGTCATGGCATTCCCTTAGGTGGTATAGGGTATGTGTTCAATCTTAATCACTCATGATAGATGTTTATTACTATATAATGTAACATAAAAGCCATACATATTATACATTCTTTAATACATATACTAGACATTTGTGTTTCTAGTAGAAGATATTTATTATTGAACATTATTCAACTTTATGTGAAGAAAATGCCAATGAGCTCTAGCTCAAATGGCACCTTCTCCCCTTGTAAAAGTAAGTTTGAGGGTGAGGTTATGGGTTTAAGAGCCACCAGGTGCATTTGTAGTTGACCAATTAAAAAGAAGTTTATGTGAAAAAAATGTGAAGCTGAGAATATTTCCTCACATTGTTTGGCATTATCTTTACTGATTATAACCAGCTGAAAACTTTCGGATCTTACCCAAATTAATGTATATTGCTTGTTTGGGCTACACTTCTAATCTTTTATCATTATCAAAAATAAAAGTACTGGAGTTAAGCCCACACCCTATTATATTAATTTATTACTAGTCTCTAAGCACGCACTTGTGCATGTGTTCAGAGACTTTTCTATTTTTTTTTTGGTAAAAATTAATAATTTGTATAAATTATAACTTGGGATTAATATATTTTTCAATCACAAAAAAAACATAAGGGTGTGATGAGTGTTAGTAGTTGCTCAGAGACTAGTGTTTTTTTAATTTTATGTGATGTGAGTAGTTTTAAAAAAAAAAAATTTTGTAAAAGTTTTTTTTTATTGGAACCGTTGGTAGTTTTTTTTTATAATAGGAACCGTGGGTGGATAGCCTTTCTTTCTTATTTTTTATTAGAAACGTGGGGTAGTGGGGTTAGGAAGTGGGAAGTGTGAGGTTAGTGGGAAAATTTTAGTTAATTTACCATCTTAAACCTATTTCTCTTTTTAAGGAATAAGAATAGATTAATTAAATTAGGGGTATTTTTGACAATAAAAATAGCAATAATTAACTTTCCGAATCCTCTTAATATATACAAATCAGGCTCATCAAAGCGCTTGCAATGAGGTTTTGTTTTTTTTTTTTTTTTTTTTTTTTTTGGGTCTATTGTCATAATTTTCCTTTTAAAAAAAATTGGCTAAGTTTGTTTTGAAAACATAGATTAATAGGAAAGTGTCCTATTTTGTAGGCATTTTAAGTGGAGTTAAGAATATATTTTTACCGGGTTATTTTTAAGTTTTTTCCCTGTTAAACGTAAGGTTTAGGAGTATTTCTGAACCACATAAAAGTTCATTCCAAAGAGGAGAACCCTCTTATAGATAGTATAAGATTATTATTATTATTTTTCCTCAATAGAAGTTATTACTTGTTAAAGAAAAATCAAGCCCAAGTCATCTTTGAGTCAAAGATGTCAAAGATATGCACCATGCAATGCGCCAGCAGACAGCTTCAAACCCTAAGCCAGGAACACATTGCAATTGCTTTTGCTTCCTTTAAGCAACACTTACAGGGAAATTTCATTTGCATCAACATGGCTTCCTCTTTTTATTTCCTAGTTCTTTTTTCTCTTATAGGATTTAAAAACTAGTCGACAGAGCTTTTGCGTTGATAAATGGATGGCCAAAACTTACAAGTTAAAAGTACCGTTCATGATTTAGAATGTGATCAATTCAGCTGATAAAAAAATCCATTCAGATTCCTCATGAATAACAGAGTCAGAGCTAAAACTGCTTTCACTGCATTTTATTGCTTTTATATTCTTTCTTCATTGTGGATAATAGATATCCTTTTCCCCTTGAGTTCGTCTAGTGATAATTTCTTTCAAATGAATGATTTACCTCTCCACATATACACCTTGGAAAGTACCAATTTTTATCCACTAAGCTTAAATGAGCTTCAAGCTGAATCAAGCATCAATTCACAAGGCACACAAAAAATGGAGTCATAAATGACAGAATTTGGACCACTACACAAGATAAGGGAAGAAGTTCATATACCCAAATGAAAAGCATACAAAAATACAGTAGTGTATGTTTAGATTACTTCATATCAAAACTTCACATGTTGCTTTAAAACTTTGGTGGATACACATAAACCTAACATCAAAAGACAGAAGAAAAAATCCTCAGATAAACGCAAGTTGGGAACGAAAATAGAAAGAGTTGATTTATGTAGGAGGGAAAGTTATCATAATCTTCCTAGTTTTGCCACCGGGCATCCTAAAAAATACATCACATCAATAAATCAAACCCTTAGGGGAAAAACACAAACAAATATATAAGAGTTTATTTTTAATATGAAGTCAGCCTGAAATATTAGCAAATCCTAAGCTATTTGGCCAGAAAATTGTTGATGAAACTTATAGTTTTGGAAGGTTGGACAATAATAATAAGAATCTTGAAAAATTGGCTAAGCAATTATGATGAAACTTTCAAGCCTTTTAGGGCAGCTGTAAGCAGAGAAAGCTTGTCAGATGCTTTCTGTTTGTATTCTCTCTCCAAGGCTGTTGCTGCCAGAGATTGTAGCTCTGGGCTTTCCTTGTCGTCCTTATTCCGTCCTTTGGCAATCTGTCCGATGGCAGAAGAACACTGGACAGGAGTAAAAAGTTCATCCAGTCAGAAATTGATTACTGTCAAGCAATGACAGAAAAGAGAGTGAACCAAGATGGGCAACTCATGAAATTGATTAGATCTAAAAAAATACAACAGTCAACCAAGAAAATGCTTCAAATAGAAACTACATGACAGCTTTCATGTGTGTGAATGCACGTATTTAGAGAGAGAGAAGGAGCTCACCAAGCAGATACCAAAAAGTGCTCTGGTGTTTTTGCCTCCAGTCAAATCTATGGTGGATGCATAGTATTTTTTTGCATTCTGAAGATTTTCTAGTCCACCAAGTGTATAAAGCACCTGTTGTTCACAGAAGCAAAAGATGAGGTGTATGATTTAACGGTTATAGTCAAAACTTATGAAGTCATATTCAATATTTGATATTTTAACTAAACATTGCATTCAGGCTTCTATAAAGATTTTAAATTATTCAACCAAAAAGCCTAAGCGTAGTACATAAACCCACAACCAAGAACAAGTGGAACTTATTTCTTTCACACCCCCTCTTATATGCTGCCCCAAAAGAACCCAATGCACTCAACCAACCCAACAGAATCAAAGAATAATAGCTAAACAAGCCAAGCACTGGAGTCAAGAACAACAAACTAGGCTTTGATACCAAACAAGAGAAAATAACTTTGACCAGGCAACTATCATTTGTACAAGCATCTAATAGCAAGGGAACAAAGAAGTGGATAACAGCCAAAACTTGAGTATGATAGTAGGTCTTCAAAATTGATATATTCCCTTACTCCAAAGATGAATGCTACAGCCATATGGTTTTTGTTTTTGGGGAGAGGGAGGTGTTAAGAGAGAAACTTAGTTTTGGGCCTTTATTCAAGCATGCATGACGAATACCACTTCGATAGAATCCCAATTTGGTCTTCTCTTTTTTTTACTAAACCTAACCAAGAAGAAGGTTAAGTATCAGAGCACAGGACATTGGATTAGGATCCGTTCTTAGGATAACTCCACAATGGAGCTCTAAAAATTCTACCCATCCATTTTGAAATTATTGGATTAATTTTTGCCATGTCAGCAATAATTTAAATAGATGCTAAACTAATGACAGTCAAAATTTGTTTAGATATTGATGATTTGGTAAAATCCAATTCATTCATTTCAAAATGGATGAATAAAATTTAAGAACTCCATAATGGAGCTACCCTAAAAACTCTAGAGGATCTTAATCCCATCAAATATCCTGATTTTTTGCCTCAGAGGCTGAGAGAAGAGACATTTGAATATTTGTCAGCCCAGTCCAACAGATTTTTTCCAACCCAAGAACATCCATATTCAGACAGAATATGACACATATATGGGAAGTGGATGTAGAAATTGCCTCCAGTACCAGTACCCAATCATATCCAACTAAAATAAAATTCATTTAGCTGTAACTCACAAAACTAAAAGATGACTCAAATAAAATTCCATGAAAGTGGCAAGTTAAAGACAGCTTTCAATAATATCGGACTGCAAATCATTACATACCCCATTTGACTCAAATTTGGGACTTTAGAAGTGACAAAAGAAATTCAGCAAGCTAATTCTTTTTTGACAAGTGATTCAGCAAGATCATCTATAAGCAAACTGTTCAGGCTGGGAACAAATAGTTCCTGTTAGAAGGTGGTGAAAAGTGAGGTTTTCGGTTTATTCAAAGCATTAGACAGTTTGCAACCTAGGAAGGTATTGGACAATTTGCCAACTGTGAACGGCATAATTCCATACAGCATGTCGTTCAGTGTTGTACAATGGTCTCTGGAACGTGGATTAATATATTCTATTCACTTGTAGATTTGAGGTCTGATATATTGCATCATTGAAGTCTCCAGCACCTTGTTCTGCACTTTTTAATCGGTAAGTTCCGCACGCCCCGTGAGTCTTGAATCTAATTTTTACCCTCCAACTCATTATTAAGGGAGGAGAAAGTGCCATCTAAGCTAGAGCTCATTGGCGTAACTGGTTCTCCACTTGGTGGATAGATTTGAATCATAACAAGTTAAAGTTTAAGAACTGTGGAAAATATGTTCCCTAGCAGAGATTTTTTTGTTTTCTGAAGCAGACCAATTGTTTTATTATTAAAACTGGAGAATGGTTATCGAAAGCAGCGTGCTTCCCATAACTTTTCATAAAGCATTAACTGTTTCTTTGATTTATGTATCCCATGAAAACCAAGCGGCAAAAAGGGAATATAGATGAGCAGAAACTAATGACCAGTTAAAGAAAAGAAAATCCACTTACATCAGCATAAGCTAAGTGGTATAGGGGAACCATGGGTTGAGATAATATTAGCTCCTCATAGCAAAATGCTGCTTGCTTGTACCTATGTTATAAAAACAAAGAGAGATTATGAGACACCAGACAAAGGCAATTTGGTAGCTTTGATTTCCCTGCAGAATAGAAAAAATTTGAAAGACAAGGAGAAGAAGAAAGATGTCTCACATTTGCAAGGAGACATATATTTCAGCCAGTTCTCTCCAGGCATCATGATCAGCCATAAATCTGTTAAAAGCAAGAAAGACAACCTCAGCTACATGTGTTTGCAGACACATAATGAGTTTTTTCTTTTTCATCTACATTTTAAAGACATATAAGAGAAAGAGAGAAGAAATTCAGATCTGTCTCACATTTCAAGATATTTATTGAGCCATTCAATGGCCACAGACACATTTCCTTGTGCCTTTGCCATTGCTACCCTCCTCTTATGTATCACCTGTATAAAATAAAATTAAAGGAAGTGAATAATTCAACACTTTATCAAATTTTCTATATTATTTAAGGAAAGAACATTCTATTAATCTCACATAAGAAAGATGAGACAAGATGATCCTTGGTTTTCCTTAGTAACAATTGGGTCAATTCTTACAAAAAATAAATGTTTTACGAAGAATCAGTTGTAGAAATTACTTGATCTAATGGATTATCCTCTAAGAGGCTTGAGTAAGCTTTTTCAGCCTCTGCCCAGGCTCCCTTTGCTTCAAGCAACATCCCCTCCAGCCTACCTGTGATTTAAGCCAAGATAAATACTATGTCACCAAATATCAACAGCTAATGAAAATATTATCATCTCCAAGTCCAGAAAGCTTTTGACATCACCATAGGAGCCAAATATATCAATTCTTAACACATTTAAATAAATTAAGCGGTCATTGTAAACCCAGCATAGACTGTAATCTTCAGCAACAAATGCAAATTCCTATCAAAGAATTCTCCCTCTAAAACTGTCTAAAGTAGATATAAAAGAAACACCCTATTATTTTGAAAGTAGATAGCATGCTGGGACAAACCAAAACCAACTTGTGTAGAAGATTAGTTACAGGCACATGGATATCTTTATAGAGTTCTAAAACCAACTCTTTCCACTTCTAAATATCAAAGTTATGAATGCCATTTCGGTACCCGTTTCATTTTCTCCATTGGAATGGAATATTTCGGCACCTGACTATTTCAACGTACCATTTCGGAGTAACCACTTACCACTGTATTATTATATTTTATTTATGTACATATATTTCTTTATATATTATTGGCCAAAATCCATATAAATTGTTAAAAGAGTCTTAAAACTAAAGTTCATATTTCAACTAATATATCAATACCAAACCCAAATTTCTACCCAATAATAATAACAACTAAATTTTTTAGAATATTACAATCATAATATGTAACTAAATAATGGGGTAAAAAAAAAGCACACGTCGACAAAAAGAAAAAGAGAGAACTTGATATAGTCTGACACTTGGTCATATTATCACATGGTGGAGGGGTCAAAATTGAAAGGAAATATATTCTGACACTTTCAACTCTCACTCTTAAAGTTTCCAACTCTCCTTTGTCATTTCCAACACTAGTCACATGCTTGGGCTCATAAAACTAAAAGCCAGCAAAGCAAAAAAATAGCAAAAGAAGAAATAAGTCAAACAACTGGAGACCAACAGGAAAAATGAACTGAAGGAGGAGGTGAGGATGAAACAAAGAAGAAGAAAGAAGAAGACAAAGGGGGCGACCTCTATGACACATTGGGTTCATTCAGTCGACCCATGTCATGAAGGCTACCTGCTGTGATGGGATGAGTTCTTCGTTTGTTCAACTTGGGAAGGTAAATATTATGTTTATATCAATACCAGTATAAATTCACCAAAACAGGCTGGACCGGACCAAACTGAACTGGAATTCAAACTGAGGTGGAACAAGGGGGTGATTCGTACCAGTTAAGTGACTGGTACGAAATTTTCTGACCATTTCGGCTGGAATAGAACGGCATTCATAACGTTTCTTAATATCTTGTAGCCTCAAACCCAAAATCTTTGGAAGTTCATCTTGTTATGCCATTTCTTGGGGTGGGCACCCCCCCTTCCAAGGCTATTATAAGTTCAGGAAGGCTTTATCTTGTGATTGAGTTAAAGTTAATCCATGATTGAGTGGGTTTCGAGGGGTTAAATTACCATATGCATTGTCTCTTCAGATTGGTTATTTAACTCAAGTTCGTAACACCATATGTTACTAAGAACCAAGTTTATAACCATGATATCCCCCCCCCCCCCCCCCCCCCCTCCACCACCCAGTGTTGAAAAGTACAATATGGTAAAAGTGAGAATATTTGCAACTGCATAAATTACAACAAATTTGTTCCAATTATTTACTAATACTTGGTATATAATCCAATGAAAAAGGGTCCAGTTTAAGTATGTGTCTAACTTAATTCATACAACTTTATTTTTGAGGTATTTCACACAATTTGAAATTTTACTCAAATGCTTAACATGCCAATCTTTACATTATTTATTCCTCTCACTAAACTACTGCATATTGCTCATGCTCACGTTTATTGAGATGCATCTTTAATTAGTAGCCCACCACATTTAGAAAGGTAGAAAACTCCTTTCAACATCACAAAAGAATCTATTTCTTGCATTTGAGAGATGGATACCTAGTAACTAAGGATGGGCAGTTACATATGTGTGTTCAACTTTAATCAGGCATGTGATGTATATGGAATCTTAAATCAGGCATGCGCACAAATTTGGTTTGCCATACGTTAATTCAACTTACCAACCCTTTTACTCTCTGGAAATTTCTTCTGTAGAACCTTTATGCAGTCCTGTAAAAGATTCAAGAGTAAAATAGAATCAACTTTGGGACATAGAATTCAAGCCAACAGTCCATTCAACAAATTAGCATTAGTTAATGAGTAGATCCATAGCTCAAGCAATGATTAAAGGGTGCATGAAATGAAATAAAAAATCAAATCAAAATAGACCTTAAGAAATTTCTATCCATATAAAAAAATCATCTTGTTCCAAGGAATTTAATAATTTTTTTTAAAAGGTATGATTTAACTAAAAGCTGCATAGTACATAGATATGCAAGCTGCAAGATTATATATCCAAAAAGTAATGAGCCATTATACTGCAACCATTACCATGTTATGGGAAATAAAATGGAGCTATGAAGTTGGCATATTGAACCAACAAAAAGATGTCTCTACTAATGCCTAATTAACAACCACTTCCCTAAACCAACATGAACTGATGAGCAAACGAACCTCCCAATGGTAAAAAGGCACATACAAAGAGGACAAAGTCACATGGGGTGGCACCAATATGCAAGCCACAAGAGAAAAAAAAAGAAAAGAAAAGTGCAGTGCATTTCAGAACAAATTTACAAAAATGATTAGTTTGACATTTTACTACAAACTCATGCACTTCTACAACAAACCACCCCCCCCCCCCTTTCCAAAAAAAAAAAAAAAACCAAGAACACAAAAGACATGGCAAAATCTCTGTTGCAGAATTTAGCAACTAAGGTCTGTGCACAATATGCTTTGACCAACTAATATGAAGCAAGATTATGCTAACTAAAACATGGAAGGTGGCCTTAACTACAAGACAGGTCACATGAATTATGAAATGAATTTAGTGCCTCATCTGAGCGCAGGAGGAAGTGTCACACAGATGGACCACCAGATGTTATGGAAGCACTCTAGACCAGGGTTTCACTAGACTAACAGTGAGAAGCATTCAAACCAGTGATTCACGCATAAAATAGCAAAACCTTGCATTTTGTACATGCAAGGACACTATAAGCAAAGTGTATTTACACATATATGCAATTCTCAACTGAGTGCTTATAATGATATAATATAGGGAAGCTTAATACAATTTGAGAAAGGAAATTCATTAAGAAAAGACTGTACCTTTGCAACGTCAAGACTTTGGCAGTCCATAGCAGCAATTGCTACTTGCTCATATAGAGTCCATTCTACATCAAGAAATACATACTTGTTAATCAAAAGTTTGGTACATTAAATGGAGCTGGCAATTATATATGGCTTGGACAGCCACCAGCATGAATCTACCACCAGAAAACACGATCAAAGAGATCATACAGACAGTAGACCACAAATGAAAATTTCCACTTATTGGTTATAAATTTAGTTACAACTCCCAAAGTATGTTTGCCTGCATAGACAAGATGTCCAAGTGGTGGCTGTGGAAGCACCATGGCCTATGCATGTTCTATAATTCTATCCTTTTATTAGCTTATATACATCAAAACAAATTTTCATATTCGCAAGATTTATTAACTTATGACAATAAAGAAAGATTGGTACACGGCTTTGAAGGAAAAGGCCTAAGGCCCCAATAGTTCACTGTTGCATTTTATTACATATGACTCAGACCGAGAAATTGACACACAACTTCAAAGGAAAAATCTCAGGGCCCCAATATTTCACTTTATTAGAGATGATACAGAGTCCTCACGATAAACTTTTTGAAAGCATCAAAAAATAAAAAAAGGAGTCTTTAAGGAGAGTCCTAGTTCAAAAGAAAAAATCCTTTAATATATAAAGAATGAGTGAATTATAATTATATCTCATTAATAAATTGATACTCAAACTGCATATGAGCACTTTTGAGAGCTTGACTAGTATATCATACAAATTGTTCTGCACACCATACATTTATCCCCCTGTGCATTTCAGCATGATAAAGATATCTAAGACAATTCTCAATGCTGATGACAAAATTGATATAAATTAAGAAGCCCAATCCTATAACTGACATCAAATTACACTTGGAGAATGCATACACAAGGTTATATTTTTCATCACTGCTTCTCAGAGAAGGGGGGGGGGGGGGACGTTTTCTCCTAATTTGATCCTTAATGAACATATAAAAATGAAAGGTCCATATCTGTAGCATCACAGTCAACGCATTGGCATGTGTTTTAATATATATTATATCACCTTGGACACAGGAATCCCATCTTCCTTCTTCTTTATAGTCATTGAGGCACTCATCAAACAAAGTGGATGAAAAAAATTTCGAGCGTTATTAATTAATGTAATTCAGGCAAGAGCCTTGTAACTCAGTGGCATTGACTGATCTCTTTTATAAGAAAAACCAGGGTTCAAATCAATTTATGCATTTAACACCATCACATAATTGTAATTTGGCATTGGAGTTCTATTGGCTCACTGATTTGCACCTTAACAGGATTACACTACTAAGTTCTACCACTGTAAGTTACTTAAGAAAAATAGAAACTTTGTAACAATCTCCAGGGCTTCGATCAATGGTCACCTATTGGCAATCTAACTTTGTATCATCGCTTTGGTAGTCTTGTTTTGTTACAAACTTACAATTCAAATTCGCAATTTGACTTTTTTTTTTTTTTTTTGGTTATCATTTCTATAAACCTTCCAAATTCACCAAAACCAGTAAAACAATCAAAATTCAAAGCAAATCTAAACCACTAAAACAAAAACATTAATACTGCAAATAAACAGAACCCAACTGAATAAACGCAAAACTAAACAGACCCAAATACAGAAATCAAACAATTTCACTATCCAACCCAAAATCTAATCCAAACCCAATTCAAATCAGCCTTAAAACCATAAAAAAGCCCCATTTGAAAGGAGCAAAAAAAAAAAGCTCGAGACTCACCATCAGGGCCAAGACTAGATCGCTTTTTGGGGTCATTAAGGATCGATAATCCATGCTTCAAAACCCTGTCAGAGCGACGGACCTTGAGCTTCCTGACCAAACAGAGGTACTCCCAAGCCCCTCCTCCTCCATTGTCCACTTGGGTTTCCAGATTGCTCAACTGGGTCTCCTCTGTCTTGCTCACCATCTTCAACAATTCACCACACAATTGATTTTTTCCAAATAAAAACCAAAAACCAAAGCTCTTTCTCTGAGTGTCTTTTTCTCTTTGTAGGTTTGTTTTTGTTGAGGTAGTTTATATGCTATTGTATATTTTTTCTGATCTGTTAATGTTGGAGTATATGTTAAACTTGACTTCGGTTTTTGCTTCAAAAAAAGTAACGGAGTTGGGTTGGATGGGGACTCAAGGCTCACACTCACACAACACAAGTACATACACCCTTTTTCATCTTTCGCTATTTTTGGTGGTGGGTCCCATCTAAGCATCTTGGAATCTTGGAGTATTTCTTGTATCATAACTAATTCCACAACTTTGCCGCAATTTTGTCACATAGCGACTTATGAATGGTAAAATTATTGACCCACCATTTTATTCCCACCACTTACAACTTGCCACATAGACAAATTGTGGCAAAAGTAGTGAAAATTGTTGTGCCACTAGATTTACTCAGAATCTTGGGCTTGCTTTCGTTGATGCCCTCATGGGATTTTTTTTTTTTTTTTTTTTTTTTTTTTTTTTAATTCGGTTGATGTTTTGGTTAATGCCTACGAGGTAAATACTATGATTAAACATTTTTCTCGATTGTTTTAAGGACTAAGTTAGGTTTAGTCCTTAAAACCTAACTTAGTTCTTATTTTTTAGGCCCTTTTGTAATGGTATTTTGGGTTAAGTAATGTGTTTGAGTTTGGTGAGAGATTGTAATTAAGTGTGCATGTATGACAATTAGCTGGTTTCTCAAAAAAAAAAAAAAAAAACTAGGTTTAGGGATCAAATTGGTCAATTTTGAAATGTCTTGAACCTAGTTGGCATTAACCTAAACCCATGAAATTTATCCTTTTTTGTTTGTTTTGTTAAATTTTATTTTAGGGTTTATTTTTTTGGACAACTTTTTTTTTATTGATTTTTTTATGTAAAAGTTAGGTACTCTTTTTTGAATAAGAAGTTAGTTTTTTTTTTTTTTTTTTTTTTGAGAAGTTGAAGTTATTTACTTAGTTGAAATGTAGGATGTTACTTTAAATTCATATACCTAGTTCTATTAACGGACAAAATATAAAGAATGTTATTACTATTTTTGAGGGTGTATAAAATCCTTCCATTTCACTCCCCCAAGTAATAGTTTCAATTGAACTTTTTAAATTTTTATTTTATATGAATTTTCACTTTTGAGTAGTAAGTGACTAAAGTGTTTTAAGCTTTATTCCATATAAGTAGGATAAAAAAAAATAAAAAAATAAATTTAAGCAAAAAAAAAAAAGTAAATAGAAAGAGATAAACTCATAAAAGGGATAGTAAGATTTTCAAATCATTTGATTAAGACATATTTTCATCTTTTCTATTCTTTCATACTTCTATGCAACTAAACACACTCTTAAGATCATTAATTTATATATATGTCAAATGTAAAATTGTATTTTGAAAATGTGATCTTTAAAAATCATATATACTTCTAATAAAAAATAAACTTTATGTTTCAATTATAGTATATTTTAAAAAAAAAATTCCAAACAAAAAAACCCTTGTTTGAATCCACAAATTTGTAGATTTTGACTTATTTGTTTAAAGGTTATACAAAAGCAAGTAAGAATGTATTTACTTAAAATCATTTTTTATCTCACCTTAAACAAATATGTGGATCAAGAAACTTTATTGAAAGGAATTTTTGGAATGGTGAATATTAGAGTTGATGAGTGAACACCCGGGTATTCATGTGGCAATACCCATAAATGAGGGTTTGTAGATAGATTTTGGGTGAATGGTGGTGATAGGATATGTCCTATGACCTATGATTTATGTTTTACAAATGAGGAATTATTGTGAACCATTTCAGGGTGAATGAAATATGGGTTTTTGACCCAAACTTCGTTGGGATATATGGCTAGGGTTTTTTTTTCATGATTTTTCTAAATTTTCGATTTTCTCTATAGAGCTCGACTTAGAAATCTCTTTATTTATTATTTATGCTGAGTATTGTTTTGTTTACAAAAAAAAAAAAAAAAAAAGGTTCAAAGGATAAAAACATCTCAAGACTCCTCAAATTAAAAGTTTTCTAATTCATATTCATCCAATTGGATGATAAAATAAGAGTGTAAATCATAAAACTAAGCAAAGCATCTATTTTTCATGAATACATATTGAAGTGTCAACTGGATATTCACGGTTTTTATAAGACTAGTTAAGAGATCAGTTCCTGGTTGAATCGGTTGGTCTGATTTGGTTTTTAAAACCATGGGTATTGGTGATAGGTTTTTTCCCCCTTCATAAATGAGGATGTTCAAACCTTTTTGAACACTTATTTACTATTCTTCGAGGGTGTATAAAATTCTTCCATTTCACTTACCAAGTAATTAGAGTGAGAAGATAGTTTTGATTGAACTCTTTAAGTTTCATCTTATATGAATTTTCACTTTTGAGTAGTAATCATGCTTTAAGTTTTATTCCATAAGTAGGCTAATAAAAATAATTATATAAAAAAAGGTGTAGAGAAGGAGATAAAAGGGATCATATAATTGTCAAATCATTTGATTAAGACATATTTTCCTCCTATTATTTTGAGCATATAACAAAATAAAAAATAGTGGTTTAATAGAAAAATAATCATCCATGGTCTCTCATATATATATATATATATTTTTTTTTCTCTTTTGATTTTTATTCTTTTTCACTTTTCTATTTTGCAAAACAAGAAAACAATCTGATCATCTTCCATTTTTTTTTATTCTCTCGTATTTCTACTCAATTAAACACAATCTTAAGATCATTAATTTATATATTTGTTAAGCATTAAATTATGTTTTGAAAATATGATTTTTAAAACTTATATATACTTGTACAAAACAAAACTTTATGTTTAAATTATAGTATTTTTAAAATAATTTTTTTTTTCAACAAAAAAATATTGTTTGAATCCCAAAATTTTTTAGATTTTGAGTTATTTGTTTAAAGGTGAGATGAGCAAATAAGCAAATGTATTTGCTTAAAATAATTTTTTAATCGCATCTTAAACAATATATGTGGATCAATAAAGAACAATAAAACCAGTCACGAAGATGGATATAAGAATTGTTTTGAAAACATAATCAAACTTGGTAAACAATATGAGAAATCTTAAACTTTTTATTATTAATTTTTTTTTGGGTGCAAAATAGCAACAAAGGACCAATATAACAAGAAGCAAAAGAGCAATAGACACACACACACATATATATATATCTCTCAAAAATATATATATATTTTTCTATTTTAGTATTTTAAGTATCTCTTATACTCTAAGGGTATTGGTTTAAAAAATAATTTTCAAATTTTTTGATGAAAAAAAAGTAAAAAGCAATTGATTTATTTGAATTTTTTTTTATTTTTTATCAAAACTTTTCTAAAATAGTCTATTAAAAAAATACCCTAAAGGTATCGGTTAATCCATGTAAAAATACTCTAAGGGTGAAAAAATATTTTTTTTTAGAAGAAGTGAAAAGAGTAATTTAGTCTTAAAAAAACATAAAAAAAAAAAGAAAAGAAGAAGAACAATTGGTAGTGGCACGAAACAAAACGCAGCGTTTAGAAGGGAAACGTTAGAAAAAGCAAAACACGCCCAAAATCAGAAGTGGCAGTGACACAAAACAAAAGAAAATCAAATGTACTTATTAAATTCATTCTCTGCTCTGAAACCAAAACTAAAACCCTACTTCCTCTGCAACTCTAACTTCAACTGTAACTACTCTCCCATCACAACCACAAAATCCTCCATAACCCAAATGGCAACCAAGGTTGATGAATCCAACGTTGGAATCTTCTGCTTCATCTCTAACCTCCCTGGCTTTCGTGGCATTCTCAAACAAAGGTCTTACATTCTTCACAAAAAAAAAACAGAGACATTTTCAAATATCATTTAAATTTGGACTCTTTCTTTATTCTTTGTAACCAAAATCCAATTCTTGTTAATGGGTTCTTTTCCAAAATTCTTTTTAAGTACTTTTTGTTTTGCCACTTCATATTTAGTTGCTAATTTCCTAGTTGTTATAATAATGTGTATGGGTGAAAAATTTATTGCAAATGTTATGTTAGTATTGATTCAATTTTATGCATGCATGCGTGTAAAAAATTTCTTTCCATTTTTTTGCTGCTGTTGAAATAATTTGTATCAATTCTTGTGATTTTCACAATTTCAATTTGTGTATGTGAAAATTTTCAGTTTTTAGTTGTTAGTTCTCTCTGTGTGTGTATGCAAAAATTTCTTGAAATCTTTTGTTAGTTCTGAAAGAATTCTTATTCATACACACACGCACACATAAATTTTTGTATAATTATTTGTGATTTTCATAGTCGTTTTTCTTTATTTCTTATGCTATCCTCTATGTATTGCCATTGTATCACCAGCAATTTTATTTGATTCTACTTCATTTATAGGGAAATTTTAGACACACACACACACACACATATATATATGTATGTATAGGGCAATTAGTTGGTGTTGTCTTGTGGTTATATTGATGTATTTCTTTATTTATATATTTCTCTTGGAATTTTGATCTAGGTATTCCGATTTTATTGTGAATGAAGTAGATAAAGAAGGAAATGTAGCTCATCTAACTTCCTTGGATGCCCCTCAGGAGGAGGTAATTAGGATTTATGGGTTTGTTTTTGTTTTATAAATTTGAATATATTTATAATGATTATAGAGTGATCTTTTGATCTATTCAGATTGGTGAGGAAACTGTGATGACGACAGAAGATACAGCTAATACTAAAAGTTATGCTTCTGAAATTGAATCATTTAGATCTCTAGCTGGTGACTCGGATGCCAAGCATTTAGAAGATTTTATTAATCAAATTAATTCTGGTGTTGAAGACGGCATTTCACCAATTGTTCTTTCACCAGATTCTGACAAATCTCATCGAACGGTTAGTTTTGGAGTTTGATTTCAATTTATTCATTTATATATCTACCCTTCTGGTCCACATTGGGTTGGCTGTGGTGCTGTCAAGACTCAGAAAATGTTTAGTTTTCGTGAGGCATGAGGTTGGCACATGAATTTTGCTAGGTTTGCAGTTTACTATAGAGCTACCTAAGGCTGAACCAACCTTACCATTGGTTTGTTTTTGGGTCGAGGGCTTGGTGGTCTACTTGAATGTAGGCTAATATCAAGTTGAAGAAAAGAATGTGTTTATATGCTTCAGAACCATGAGACTGAGGACAAACTTAACAGACTGGATCTCAATTAATTGCTTTGCTTTGCTTTGTTATCCTGCCACTTTATTTTCAAAGCAATTTCCAAAACTGATTGCCAAACCTGGGGTTGGTTTGGTTCCGTTTCGAGCTACACCTAGTAAGCATAGATTCCAAGTTTCTCTCCTAGTTTTGTGTTAGCATATAATTTATCATGTACTTTTTGTGTCTTTCAGGCAATGCACAATTTTTTTAAGCAGAACTTCAAATTCCTTGTCACTGACGTGGTTGATGGACCAGATGCCTCATCAAAATGCATTCGTGTGAGGTTAAATACTGGAGGTCAAAGAAATAAAGGCAGACACTCAAAAAAACGGAAAGAAAGAGGTGATAAGCCCTTTGATAGCAGAGGTTCAGAAAATTGGTCAGAGAACAATGGGAAGTTCCTTAGGTAATATAGCCAAAGCTCCTTCTTTTTCTTGGTTTCTTCATAATCATATTTATGCCACTTATATGTTTCTTTAAGATTTAAAATCTTACTCATGAATAAAAAATCTGCATGGTTTAGAAACTAATTTTGATTTGGCACAGCAAAATCATTGAACCGATGAATTGATGAAATATACAGCTGTATTATATGCAATGAAAATAAATTTTTGGTTAGGAGGGTCAGCATTTCTTCCTTACTCTATAAAGATTTCTACTTTCTGCCAATGAGCTCTATCTCAAATGGCACCAAGGTGGAGGATGAGGTTTTGGCTTCGAGACCCACTTGATGCTTGTGTAACTTACCAATAATAATAAAAAATCTTGCACTTTTTGTCTTTTTGACCTCCGCTGCTTATTCATGTCATGACATGTTTTAGGTGGCATTTGAAAAAATAACTAAAACATTCTGTCAATGCAAATGCTCAGGTTTCATCTTTACAAGGAGAACAAGGACACACAGGAGGCCTTAGGAGTGATAGGAAAGATGCTTGGCATCCAGGTGTGTCATTTTTTTTGTATTGGAAATTGCTTAGCTTTGTGGTGCTCACTATCATGATAATGGAAGGAAGTTAATTCAAAGCTTCTTCTTCTGCCTCTCTCCCCATCTTTTTGTCTGCTTTCTCTTATGATTCGTGGGACATTCCTCCCAAATATGAATAGGTATTAGGGTAGGTTATGGCATGAAACCTCAATTTGAAACTATCCTGGTCAGTGGTCACTTGTTGAATTTTCCAGCCTTTTGTGTTTATAAATGAGTACGTACTTCTCTTTTATTTTTAATAATAATAATAATAATTATTATTATTATTATTTTTAAATCTTTATTTAAAGAATAATTTTATTAGATGCATTTTGATGATCCAAACCACTATCTGTTTTATTTTTTTTATCACTGATCTTTGCCAATGAGCCCCAGCTCAAATGGCATTTTGTTCTCACAAAGTGTGGATAGAGGGTGAGTTGTGGACTCAAAATCCACTGGGTGAGTGTGTAAAATTTTTATCACTGCGCTTGTTGCTTGCATACACACTTATATATCGTTAAACATAGATGTTGGTTTAATGATTTCTTAAACATGCACACATGCAAGATAAAACTGGGTACTTGTGTCTTTAATTTTGCTGATTAGAAGTATTTGATGCCCTGTCTGGCTGAGTCTCTGTGTTTTTGTCCACAATTGTGGGTTCCGATGGTTACTCATCGGGTATTTTGCTGGCTTGTTTTTACTTTCGATTATGTGTGCACACATGCACTCACACATTCACAAATGCTTGTGATGGAATGATAAATTGAATTTTTCTAATTTTCAGAACCAGTTAACAATTAAGATGGGTCATATTTGTAAAATTTGTTATTAATGTTTGTTAAATAACTTGCTCCTAAGTTTATTGGTATTTTTATTTGACAGCCGAGGTCATTTGGGTTTGCGGGTACGAAGGATAAGCGCGCAGTCACGACTCAAAGGGTAATTCATTCTTCCCATTCCACCTTCTTGCGCCTTTGAATGCTGACGGTTTATTACTTTATCTACAAGATTTGCATTTAATGGCTCCTTTGGAGTTCTGTTAAAATTCTTATGTGCACCTAGTTGTCTTTAACATAAATATGCACGTGTATTTGTCTATAGATGCATATGCATATATATGCACTTAACCTTCCAAATCAACCTATCCTCCTGTTGCCCTGTTGGGAGAATAGAATATAATTGATCCATCAGGGAATTTAGCGATTCTAAGTCCTGGTCTTGGAAAGCATGAAGAAACTTGAACTCCCAATTTCAATTTTTAAGTACCTAGTGTTAGAAGTCCTAGTTTATACTGTGAAAAATAAAAGTATTTTAATTGATGCTTATCTGTGTCAAGGTTTACAAGTTGACTTGGTCAAATATGCGGATTAATCAGATATACAGTTTAAATAGGTTGGCAAATTGAATTTTCCAATGATCACACTAGAGAAAAGTCTGAAGCTTCTCTTCATTGTCATAACAAGGTATCAAAGAATTACACTTGGGATTTATTTTAAATTTCAATTGAGTGGGAATCTATCATTATGATGGGAATAGCAGTTGCTTTTCCATTTTTTTTTCCTAAGATTATGCTTCTGATTTATCTGCATTTCAAGTGCATGGGAATTTCTCTTTTTCATAATAATAGAAATAGCTTCTACATATATTAGTATTATTTATTTAAGTATTCAAGCTACCACTCTCAGGTTCCCACTTAGGTGAACAGAACAAGGTCATGACCCATTTAGTGGTGGCTGAAAGAAGTCATTAAGTAGTTAAATTAATACTTCATTTGGAGAAGGATGTGCTAGCGTAGTCTCTTTTTTGTGTTTCCAGGTAACAGCTTTCAAGCAGCATGCAAGTAGATTAGCTGCTCTTAATGAAAGGTTGATTGGTATCAAAGTGGGTGACTTTTGGTAAGGTCAATGAGTTCTTATTTCTTTGTTTTATTGACCTTTTTGTTGCGTGATGCATGCGTGTCTTATAGCTGCATTTTTGTCCAGCTATGTTAAGGAAGGACTTCTTCTTGGCCAGCTCATGGGAAACCGGTTTACAATCACATTGCGGTAAGGGTGTTTGCCTTGTTCACTAAACCAGTTTTATTTTCAGTAATAAATATTTCACTCTTAATGTTATCCACTCACCCCGCTCATTGTTTCTTCTCAGAGGAGTTGTTGCAGATTCTGATGATACTGTCAAAGCATCTGCAGATGCATTGGGAAGGCTTGGGTTTATCAACTACTTTGGTTTACAAGTACATGCTTAATCTGTTAATCATCACTTGCTTTTTATATTTGTGTACACGCCTTTTCTTTTTGGAATTTTGTTGTGATGAATGCAAAGATATATTCTTATGCTGTACAAATTTGGTTTGATTACTGCCAACTGATTTTGAGTTAAATGTCGGTTATTAAACCTATTATAAAATCCCATTATGTTTGATATATAACAAAGTTGTCTAAAGTCCACTTGCCAAAGCCCAGAATGTCATTTTCTGGCCTAGGATATTTTGCATGGTTGGTCATTGTCATCCAGTTAATGCAGCCTAAATATCTCTTATTAAGCACCTTATACTTGTATGGTAGATTGCTCCTTTAAATGTGAAACAATACCGATTTCTTCCAAACATAGATTTTGTCAAAAATTCAAAATCAAATAATTAACTTTTAACGTGGACTTATCTAGGGTGTTAGGTACATGCCAAATGATCTCTCAATAGTATGTAACATCCCCAGCATATTTTTGCATGGACCTAACTCCTTTTAAGAAGTTTCCAAGCCAAGTTGAAGAGAAGCAAATTGATGGAGGGAAACGTGTGGTGTCTTGGTTGAACCCAAAAGAGTCTTTTAAGCCCATCATTAGTGGGCCTGGTTGTTTAAGTTTTAATGATGTTGCTGTGAAAGGCAAAGCCCATTTACCCAGCCCGATAAATAAGGCCCAGCTAGTGGATTCTTATTCTGGTGATTTGGGCGTGAGTCTCCATAGTGATCAGAGTGGGCATGAGGTGGGTGAGAGCTCAAGGCTTCCGATGGAGCCATCGGTGGTCTTGGCAAGTCCCGAGCTTCCGACGGGAGTCGAAATGCCCTCTCCCATCCCCGATAAAGCTACGGAGACGATTACTCCCAACCCGGAGTTGTCACTCCCAGGGAGGGAAGGTGATTCCGCAGACTCGAATACAGCGATGGAGTCGCGACTCCATGGGGATCATGGTTATGTGGGCTCAGGGTCGTTTCTGCCACTGGGTACTCGGTGGGTTGACTCTAATCGTTTTTCTATCTTGGCTAACTTGGGTAGAGAGGGGGATCCTTGGTTTTTGGAGGAAGTGGGTGATGTGTTTTCGGAGTCTCAGACTGAGGTGTACGACGGTAGTGACCCACACACAGGTAATGAGTTTTCTGGTCTTTCTGGCAGTGGGGAGCATGAGTGTGGCCCTCTGGAGTGTATACCGTTGGCTCAGTGGGATCCTAAGGCAACGAAGGATATGGTGTTGAACAAGGTTGAGGAGGAGAGTGCACAGTCTAAATGGGTGTCCAATATGATGAGTAGTTTTTGCAAAATGGTGGGATTTCCTATTGTAAGGCATGAAGCTCAGTGTGTGGCTTTATTTCGTCTTCTGGAGCAAGAATGTAGTGAGGTTGTTAGTAAGGGAAGTGGTCGTAGACCTATTAACCCAGGCAGAAAGGTCTTAGAGAACTTCGGGGTCTAGTTTCCACAGTAAATTACGATGGTTCCTCTTCTCGTTATAGAGTTTCGTCGAACAGTTTGGGGGCTTTTGGCAGTTATAAATGACTTTAAGACTTCTTTCATGGAATGTTAGGGGGTTGAATAATCCCCGTAAGAGAGAGGTTTGTAAGAATCTTCTTAAGGATTGGAGGTGTGATATTGTTTGTCTCCAGGAAACTAAGCTTTCTTCGGTAAACTCTGCTGTCTTACGAAGCTTATCAGGTAGTCCTTTCAATGATTGGACTGTCTTGGATGCGGTTCAATCATCTGGGGGGATTTTGCTGATTTGGGATAAGCGGGTGGTCGAGAAAATTGATGTGTTGGTTGGTCAGTTTTCAGTTAGTGTTCTTTTTAGAGGTGTTGGGGATGGATTTGAATGGGTTTGTACTGGTATTTATGGTCCAAATGCAGACCCTCTCAGGGCTGTTTTGTGGGAGGAGTTATCAAGGGTGCGTACTCGTTGGAACAAGTCCTGGTTTTTATTTGGTGATTTTAATGTTATTAGATATCCTTGCGAGAGGCTTGGCTGTGACTCTTTCAGCCCAGCCATGTATGCTTTTTCAGATTTTATAGAGAATAATTTCCTAGTGGATTTACCATTAGAGGGGGCTTCTTTCACTTGGTTTAGGGATTCCGAACCGAAGTCTATGTCCCGTATCGATAGGACGTTGGTCTCTGCTGATTGGGAGGATCATTTTGGAAATGTGTCCCAGAGGGTGCTTCCTCGGGTTATTTCTGATCATTGCCCGATTTTGGTGGAATCTGGCGCTGTGGGGAGGGGGCGCGGTGCTTTTAAGTTTGAGAACATGTGGTTAAAGGTGGAGGGCTTTGTTGAGTTGGTTCAACAGTGGTGGATCAGGTATTGCTTTACGGGATCACCTAGCTTGGTTTTGGCTAAAAAATTAAAGGCTCTTAAAGAAGATCTAAAAAAGTGGAATAAGGAGGTTTTTGGTGATTTGGCTTTTAAGAAGAAGGGTTTGCTGTCTGAATTACTGGGTTTGGATGCCAAGGAAGATATTTTGGGCCTTTCGCATGAGGATCAAGCTCGACGTACTCAGGTTAAAGATGAGATTGAAGTTTTAGCTTCCATGGAAGAGACTTTTTGGAGACAAAAGTCCCGAGCTCTGTATGTGAAGGAAGGTGATAACAATACACGCTTCTTTCATAGATTAGCTAATTCTCATAGAAGAGCTAATCATATTAGTAGTGTTGAGGTGGATGGGGTATTATTTGAGGATGAACCGGACGTGCGGGCTCAAGTGGTCCAATTTTATCAAGATCTGTATACAGAAACGGACACGTGGCGTCCAACTGTGGATGGGTTGGATTTTGCTAGTATTGGGGAGGATGATAGGTTGTCTCTTGAGAGGGAGTTCTCGAAAGAAGAAGTCTCCCAGGCGCTGGCAGAGATGGAGGGGGACAAAGCCCCTGGCCCGGACGGGTTCACCATGGCATTTTTTCAGAAATGTTGGAGGGTGGTGGAGGATGATGTGATGGCTGTTTTCAAGCATTTTCATAGGTATTCAGTGTTTGAAAGGTCTCTTAATGCTTCTTTCCTCACTCTTATTCCTAAGAAATCTGATGCTGTCAATATTAAGGATTTTCGGCCTATTAGTTTGGTGGGCAGTGTTTACAAGTTGCTGTCTAAGGTGTTGGCGAATAGGCTGAGGGTGGTTTTAGACAGTTTGATCTCGGAGACCCAAAATTCCTTTGTTGGTGGAAGACAAATTTTGGACTCAGTGTTAATTGCGAATGAGTGCCTAGATAGTAGATTGAAGTGTCACTCCCCGGGTGTAGTTTGTAAGCTGGATATCGAAAAAGCTTACGATCACGTTAATTGGGATGCACTGCTTTATTTGTTGAATAGGATGGGCTTTGGGTTGAAGTGGAGGGAGTGGATTAAGGCTTGCATTTCTACTGCTCGTTTCTCAGTTCTTGTGAATGGTTCCCCGGCAGGTTTTTTTGGAAGCTCTCGTGGGTTGAGACAAGGAGATCCTCTGTCCCCTCTTTTTTTCCTCTTGGTTATGGAAGTTTTATCTCGGATCCTTAAGAAAACCGAGGATAGTGGTCTGATTCGTGGTTTTCATATGGGACCAGTGAACTCTATCGGGGTTCGCATATCTCATCTGCTTTTTGCAGATGATACTATTCTATTCTGTGATGCTTCTAGAGATCAGTTGTTGGCTATTAGGCTGGCTTTGTCTTGCTTCCAAGTATTTACTGGATTAAAGGTTAATGTGGGGAAGAGTGAGATTGTCCCGGTGGGGGAGGTTGGTAATATTGATGTTTTGGCTAATATTCTCAGTTGTAGGGTGGGTAGCCTGCCCATGAAATATTTGGGCATGCCTTTGGGCACCTCGTACAAGACTGCATCCATTTGGAACCCCATTTTGGAGAAGATGGAGAAGAAGCTGGCTGGTTGGAAGCGTATTTACTTGTCTAAGGGTGGTAGGCTTACTCTCCTGAAGAGTACCCTCTCTAGCCTTCCCACTTACTATCTATCCTTATTTACCATCCCTGTAGCTGTGGCTGACAGACTAGAGCGTATTCAGAGGAATTTCTTGTGGGGGTCTTCGGAGGAGTGTTTTAAAAATTCTTTGGTGGCTTGGGAGAAGGTGTGTTTACCTCTAGAGATGGGTGGTTTGGGGGTTAGGAAGTTAGGTCACTTCAACCAAGCTCTATTAGGGAAATGGTTATGGAGGTTTGGCCAAGAAGGAACTAGTCTTTGGCGGAGGGTTATTGCCACCAAATATGGCGAGGATAAAGGGGGGTGGAATACTAAAGATTGTAGAAGGGCACACGGGTGTGGCCTTTGGCGTGGTATTAATGTCGGTTGGGAGAGATTCTCCAAACACTTAGCTTTTGTGGTGGGAGATGGTTCCCGTATTCGTTTCTGGCATGATAGGTGGGTTGGGGATTTCTCTCTTAAAATGCTCTATCCTCAGTTATTTGCATGTTCTAGTGACAAGGAAGCTTGCATTTCTGACTTGTTGGATCATCAGGAGGATGGGAGTAGTAGATGTTGGAATGTGAGATTTTATAGGAATTTTCATGAGAGGGAATTTGAGGCTGCCTTCTCTTTCCTAGAACTCATTCAGTCTCGGATCCCACGAGGTATTGGGTGGGATAGACCCCATTGGTGTCTTAGTAGGAATGGTAAGTTTGATACTCGGTCCTTCTATCTTAAGATCAGGGGTACAGCTCCTTCTCACTTCCCTTGGAAGGGGATTTGGAAAGTCAAGGTGCCTAAGAGGGTGGCTTTCTTCTTGTGGACCGCAGCACATGGCCGGATCCTTACCTTGGATAATCTCCGGGGCCTCCAATTGGCAAATAGGTGCTATTTGTGCTGTTGCTCTGCAGAATCTGTGGACCATCTTCTCATTCACTGTCCAGTAGCTTATGTTTTGTGGGTACAAATGTTACAAGCATTTGGGATTCAATGGGTCATGCCGGGTTCTGTGGTGAGTTTGGTGTCTTGTTGGAGTAATTGGTTGGGAAATCATGCTTCGGACGTATGGAATATGGTTCCTGGTTGTTTGATGTGGGTTGTTTGGTTGGAAAGAAACCGGCGCTCTTTTGAGGCTCTGGAGAAAACGCTTGATCAGTTACAAGCGCTCAGTCGAAATACTCTTTTTGAATGGGCTAAGTGCTGGGGTTATTCAAACTGTTCTTCTGCTTTGGAATTCTTTTCTACCCTTAGTTGTGCCACTTAAGTTGCTTCTCTTATTCTGTTTTCAGTTGTGTTGTTTGCTGTTTTTTGTGTTCACCATCATGAACACCTGTAATGGCTGCTTGCGTTTTTCTTGTTGAATAAAAGTCCTATTACTTATAAAAAAAAATGATTAAATAATGTTGGAATTCTGTAGTTGATCTCATTAGACCTGTTTGTGTTGACAAGATCACTTTATTTTATTTTAATTGATACACAGAAGTCTGAAACTTATGGCATTGACCCCTTCTATGTTTCTTGCTGGTGTCAGTCGGTGCTGAAGCACTTTAGAGTGAACTGCATGACTTGGATTACCTAAGTGAACAAAATGCTCACTCTTATGGTATATGGGTCAGATTGTCAGAATTGTTTAATGGTTACTATTATTGAACTGTATGCAAATGAACTCAGCGTTTTGGAAGCGGTTCTGTGCCAACACATCTTATTGGGGCTGCATTATTCCGAGGAGAGTGGAAAGCTGC
>JARYZH020000365.1:16571-63107 GCA_030021035.2 Notholithocarpus densiflorus
GAATGGTCATTGTAGTCATCTTCCTAAATTAAATTATGGGTGCAAAATCGAGTGTCTACAGGTGTGGTCTCGATTGATGCTTTCCAAGTGTGTTTGAAGTCATTGCCAAATTTCCACGGTGAAAATCCGGCAGCATTTCGCCTTATCATCATGGTGAAAATCCGGCAGCGCTTCACCTCAGATGCGTCATAGCACGCAAAACGTTATTCTTACCAAGCTTTCGACGTGAGAGTACGGCAATAGGGATGCCCTATTTTCACAGTGAAAATCCGGCAGAGTTTCGCGTTTAGTGCGCTATGGAGCATCGGTAGGGTTTATGTATATGGCACGTATCGACATGCTCATACTATGACGAGCTGAAGCCCTTCAAAGCATCAAGCACGTTGATGAGTGTCGCGTACATGGGAAAACCAATGTCACTTGGTGACATGGATCAAGACAATCACACCGCGATGATCATGCACACAATATAGCATGAATATGCACCTACAGCAATCGCCTTGAGCGTATACCCATACTACAAGGTCAAGAGCTCTCATGACTAGAAAGGGTCACTCACGTAGCCACGAGAGTCCATCATAAAAAGTGCACAATCACCCATAAGCTGATATAGATATTCATACATCATGCACAATGCTATCACACAAAGCAGGAAAGTAAATAGCATTGCCAACGTTCCAAGGGTATGGCCTAGCAAGGTACAGGAAATGTAAAACAGACATTGCCATACCTAGGGAACGCGGCCCAAGCAAAGAGAAGGAAAAGTAAAGGGTACAAGGAAGGGAGGAACCCTAATACATGCTCAAGAGAAGAGGCTTAAAGAGGGAGATAGAAGGACATAACCACTCGAGGAGGCTAGGCCTTTAATCTACTGAATATTGCCCTTTGTGGGCTTGCATCTTCTTTTCTCATTGCTTTGACGCTTGCTGGTTGCTGTTCTTTTTGTTGTTGATTCTAGCTTGATTTTGTGTCTATGATAACCTTGAATTTGCTTATCCTTTTTGATGTTTGGCTGAAGAGAAAAAAACAGAGATGAGTTAAGATTCAAATCAAAACAAAACAAATAATTGAGTAAAGGAATACAAAAAGAGAAATCTCATGGTTGTGTGAATGGCTTCTCTATAGATGCCATGGAAGTCCTGTGTTTGCTACTTCCCTTTCTCTCTTTTTTTCAGTCTTTCTCTAAGATTTTCGAAGGAAAAATGAGAGAATGAAGGAGGGCTAGAGAGATTTTCTCTCTCTACCCGTGGATCTCCTAGGGATTTTTGCAATCAGTGAGCACTGAGTGATGTGTAGAAGGTCACAACCACTCAAAAAACATTTTTTTTTCAAAGACTCAAAATCAAAACATTTTTTTGTGTGAATTTAGGCTAGGAGCATCTGTTTTGCATTAAGCATATCATCACTTTTCGGTGCAAGCATGTCTAAACTAGGGGCATTGGCCTAAAATTGTGTATGGACATATGAAAAATTTTGATTGTGGCGAAATTTTGGTGGGGCATTGATTTTTTGTTGTGGGACATTGACTTTTTTGGGTGCATGGGAATTTTTTGGACATGTGATTTTAGGTCATGAGAATTTTTTTTCATGTGGTTTTGGTCTCATAGAGGATTAGGTCTAGACGTAGTTCGAAGGAAGAGTTTTGAAAAATGAAGTTTTGAAAATTTTTTTTTTTTGAAATGAAGTTTCTTTTTGGATAATTGTGACCGGGCCTTTGAACTAGAGGTATGAGCTGTAATTGCGTGCTAGCCAAGCATGAGCTGGCAACAGATATGTCCAAAATTGGCTACTTGGGGAATACTCTAGAACCAAGCCATTTCTCATCAATCCACCATTCATTCTTTGACACTCTTCAATATTCAACAGACCTTAAACACACTCAATAAAATGTTAGGATAGTTAGATAAATTTATCAAGAGATAAACATCATGGGACCAAAATAATATAAATGTGAAACCGTCAGACCCAATTAAAACTAGTGACAAGAATTTCTTGTTAAATACAGCTAAAATCCTACATCAAATGTTAATTCTGAGCATGTTCCAAGATTAATTTCTATTCCAAATGCAGCTCACCAAAGCAATCCTGCAAACTTTAGTAATATGTCAGATATGATCTTTAAAGCATCTCAAAGGGGAAACAATTGTCAATTTAAGAAATAAAGCACATTTTAATGGCAAACCAGCAATTGGCAAATTTCTCACTTTCACAATAATTCGATCAACTCAAGCTTGATTTTTTTGTCTTTGGATATGAAAATGAAGAGAATTCTAATATGTTTAATGTTATGTCAAAACAAGCCTCCGAGATCCTTGATTTAAAACTTGGGTTCCCAACCAATTTGAGGTCTAACAAAATACGGTATCTACAGCTGCCCCTTCTTTATCTAATACCTCGATTGCAATAGGAGCTATTGGATAAAGAATAAAGATGTTGTATTTTGCCGACATCTCATTCCAATTCTCATAAAAATTCAGGCAAGTTTTGAAAGAATCATTAGATGGATTTATGCTCGGTTACCTCTTTTACCTGCCTTGGGATCTTTGGCCATATACAGATGGATTTCCAAATGGCAAGTTAGCTTTGAGCTTACCCATTGGCTTCCTCTTTGCCTTTCCTTTGACTTTGGCATAACCTACAACAACTCATGGACATAGTCGCAGATGATATGGCATTTTTGTTGTTTTTTTTTTAGTTTTTTTTTTAGGCAACATAGACAAACATGCAAATGCTCGATGCTATGAAAACACACAGAAAGACAATAAAAAACTAGGAGAAATGCTAGGTAAACATGAGAAACTATGCATGATAACAAGGAAATTTTGGAAGATTTGAAAACGTGGGAACAATGAAATTTTAAACGAGAGTACTTTTTGGGAAAGGTAGGATTAAATGGTCATGGCCAAATTGAATCCGTGTGAGATTAAACGAGCACAGTCGAATTGAATCTCAAAAAGATAGATAGGATTAAACGGTCATGGCCAAATTGAATCCACGTGAGATTAAACGAACATGGTAGAATTGAATCTCTAAAAGATGGATAGGATTAAACGAACACGGTCAAATTGAATCCTGAGAGAGAGGTGTTTTGAAAACCTTGACATTTAAAGATAAAAAGAAATAGGATTAAATGAACGAGGTCGAATTGAATCCTAAGAGAGAGGTATTTTGGAAACCTTAACATTTTGAGATAAAAAGAAATAGGATTAAATGAACGTGGTCAAATTGAATCCTAAGAGAGAGGTGTTTTGAAAATCATGACATTTTGATAAAGGGGTTCCTACACTGTGGAAGTGTGGAAGATTGTACTAAGCAGGTTGAGGTGCATCGAGTACCATAAAAGATTCCTACGCCGTGGAAGCATGGAGCAACTCCTTCACCTTGGAAGTGTGGAAGATTTTATTGAGCAAGTTAGAGTGCATCGAGTACCATAAAAGATTCTTACACTAGGGAAGCATGAAACAGGTCTTTCCTCGTGGAAGTGTGGAAGATTGTATTGAGCAGGTTGCGATGCATCGAGTACCGTAATAGATTCCTACGCCGTGGAAGCATGGAGCAGTTCCTACACCATGGAAGTGTGGAAAGGGTTCTTATGCCGTGGAAGCACGAAGGGTTGTACCGAGCTGGTTGGCCGCATCAAGTACCATAAAAGGTTCCTACCCCATGGAAGCGCGAAGGGTTGTACCGAGCTAGTTGGTTGCATTGAGTACCATAAAATATTCCTACGTTATGGAAGCGTGGAGCTATTCCTACACCGTGAAAGTGTGGAAGCGTGGAGTTGTTCCTACGTCGTGGAAGCACAAAGGGTTGTACCGAGTTGGTTGGTTGCATCGAGTACCATAAAAGGTTCCTACGCCGTGGAAGCGTGGAGTGTTGTACAGAGCTGGTTGGCTGCATCGAGTACCATAAAAGATTCCTACGCCATGGAAGCGTGGAGCAGTTCCTACACCATGGAAGTATGGAAAGGGTTCCTATGCCGTGGAAGCACGGAGGGTTGTACCGAGCTAGTTGGCTGCATTGAGTACCATAAAAGGTTCCTACGTCGTGGAAGTGCAAAGGGTTGTACCGAGTTGGTTGGCTGCATTGAGTACCATAAAAGATTCCTACGCCGTGGAAGCGTGGAGTAGTTCCTACACTATGAAAGTGTGGAAAGGGTTCTTACGCCACGGAAGCACGGAGGGTTGTATTGAGCTGGTTGGCTGCATTGAGTACCATAAAGGTTCCTATGCCGTGGAAGCGTGGAGGGTTGTATCGAGTTGGTTGGCTGCATCGAGTACCATAAAAGATTCCTATGCCATGGAAGCGTGGAGCAGTTCCTACACCGTGGAAGTGTGGAAAGGGTTCCTATGCCGTGGAAGTGCGAAGGGTTGTACCGAACTAGTTGACTACATCGAGTACCATAAAAGATTCCAGCGTCGTGGAAGCGCGAAGGGTTGTACTGAGCTGGTTGGCTGCATCGAGTACCATAAAAGATTCCTACGTCGTGGAAGCACGGATAAGTTCCTACACCATGGAAGTGTGGAAGGTTGTACCAAGCTGTTTGGCCGCATCAAGTATCATAAAAGGGTTCCTACGCCGTGAGTGTGGAAGGTTGTACCGAGTTGGTTGGCTGCATCAAGTACCATAAATTGGCTGCATCGAGTACCATAAAAGATTCCTATGTCATGGAAGTGTGGAGCAGTTCCTACACTGTGGAAGCGCGAAGGTTGTACCGAGCTGGTTGGCTACATCAAGTACCATAAAAGATTCCTATGCCATGGAAGTGCGGAGGGTTGTACTAAGCTGGTTGGCTGCATCGAGTACCATAAAAGATTCCTACGCCGTGGAAGCGCGGAGAAGTTCCTACACCATGGAAGTGTGGAAGGTTGTACCGAGCTAGTTGGCTGCATCAAGTATCATAAAAGGATTCCTATGCCGTGAGTGTGGAAGGTTGTACCTGAAAGTTCAATTAGTGTATTAAACACCTATGAACCTTTAGACCCCTAATTAACAAATTACCAATTCAAGCTAATTATCAACCAATATATGTGCGGAATAAGATAAATAGCTAAAATAGAATTGATAAATAATCTAAACCAATTAAAATCACATCCACAGCAGAAATTAAATGGCAAAGATTAAGGGAAGAGAGATGCAAACACAAGGACAACACAACAATGTGTTATCAAAGAGGAAACCGAAGCCCTCGGCGTAAAACCTCTCCGCCGCCCTCCAAGCGGTCAATAATCCACTAGAAAATGAAGTTGGGATACATGAACAGCAGAAAACTCTCCAAGCCTAATCTACCCAGTGTACCTAAGCCCTCCAAGCTTCTTGCTCCAACGAGGTTACGCCGAACCTTTGTCTTTTCTAGCTTACTAGATTCCGCTATAGCCCATAGCATCAACCAATAACTATTGGTCCCTTCCTAACTGCTTCCCAAAGCACCAAAAAGCCTTCTCACTGATATGGGTATGGTGAGAAAAGGATTTGGCAGTGTACCTCTCAAGGATGTAACAATGGAGAGGAAGAGAGTAGAGGAATTTGAAAAGTCTCTATGTAAAGATTGTGGATGAGTCAATCTTGTTTTTCTCTAGGATTTCTCTCTCAAAATTCTCTCTGGAAGCTCTCTACATTTTGTAGGTATAAGGGATATTTATACTGGTGTGAGAAAGGAATGCGAAGAGTCAGATTTTCCAAAACAGAGCTGGCTGGTAGCTTGGCCTCGCGACTTGACTGAGCCGCGAGTTCAAGTCGCGAGGTAACTGAACGGCCAGTCTGTACTTTTTGTCCTGTAGTGCCCCAGCTGGCATGATGCTTCAACTTCTTGCATGCTTGGCACGTGTGCAACTTCTGGCGGCTTGCAAGCCGCGAGCAACCCGCGAGATCTAGTCGCGAGACTCTGCTTCTTTGCACAATCTTGAGCATTTCTTCACACTCTCTCACACACTACCCTTACATGATTCCCACCTAAATACAGGGTTACTAATTGCTAAAATACAAGCAAATTTGGCACGAAATAAAGCCAACAGAATGGTTGATTAAATTCAACCTTACAGTACCAAGCTGGTTGGCTGCATCGAGTATCATAAAAGGATTCCTACGCCATGGAAGCATGGAGAAGTTCCTACATCGTGGAAGTGTGGAAGGTTGTACCGAGCTGGTTGGCTGCATCGAGTACCATAAAGGTTTCCTACTTCGTGGAAGCATGGAGAAGTTTTGAAAGAGACCCTCTGGGGGCTAATTAGAGCTAAATGTGTTTCAAAGAGAGAAACGAGTCCGAAGACTACTCGAAGGTGAAAGGTGTTTCAACGAGAGAAACGAGTCCGAAGACTACACGAGGTGAAAGGTGTTTCAATGAGCTTTTTAGGTTCCTTGATTCTTTGAATTCTAGATTCAATGCTTTAGGAAAGATCCCGTCTTTGAAATGTTGACACTCTTGGTAGACCCGAATGTATGATTCTAGATATCGCCTCTTGGTAGGCTCCTGATGTATGATTCTTGATATTGTCTCTCGGTAGGCTCCCGATGTATGTATGAACATTGCCTCTTGTTAGGCTTTAGATGTATGTATGAGCATTACCTCTTGGTAAGACTTAGATGTATGACTTTAGTAGCACTTAGCGTTGACGAGCCTGTGGCACCACTGCTGTTATCCAGGCATTGTTTCATTTGCATAGCACCTAATTTTCATGGGTTTACCAATAAAATCTTATATTGATTAACCCGCTGAGGGATATGGAAAAAGGAGAGATTGCATGAAATGAAAATGCCCTAGTGTAGGTTTTATGCGATTCTTGACATGTAAGGAAAGGTTCCTAGCGGGGTGGACCCATTCTTGAGCATATTGACTAGCAAAAAGTAGACTGAATCGCTCAAAATAAACTGCCCCAGTGTAGGATTTTGCGCAGTTATGGATCGGCGAACTGGCTTGACACGGGTTTGAGCTCGTACTGGATGAGGGTTTCTTGACAACCCTGATGATGATCATCGATTTCCCCAGTGGGATTTTGGACTCGCTATACAGCAGAATGCACAAATTAACTTGGCTATTGACTGAACCGACTAGTGCTTCGAGAAAGGTTCCTTTGAGGAATTACATGCGGGAAATGACTTCCACTACCTTCATACCATGATGGATGGATTGTTATCAACAACCGGGAACGGCCTTGGCACTATCTCGCTATACATCCTGGTGATAGGGGCTAAACTGATCCCTGAACTGGGTGAATCAGGCTTTGAAAATGAGGTTCAAGATATTCCAAGATGACGGATGAGACGTGTAAAAATAAACTACCCCAGTGTAGGTTCTGTGCAGTCTTGGTTGTGCAAAAAATCTCTTGATGGACCGGTTTGAAACTAAACCAACCGTGCACCACTGTTAGGGCCAGATGAGGGATGAGGAGAGAGCCATTATGGAGGTTAGTCGTGTCGAGGCGTGCAACATAGCTAATGATTTAGCATTGAGGGTAGTGGAGGCTAGATCCTTCGTCCATTTCACTTTAAGCTTGGAGTATAGGTCGATTGACAAGCCCAGTGAGCCATAGTTGGCGTTTCGTCGTATCCAGGTTGAGGTAGCCGAGAAAAAGGAGGCATTGAGGGTTTCTACTGTTAAGGTTGGCACCTTGCAGGCTTTACTTGACACAAAGAGACAGAGCTCTACGTTGAGTCCCACTTTAGAAAAGGAGCTTGTCCGGCTTCAACATGCATATAGCAGACTTAACGAGGTTGCTAGAGATTTGGGCTTTGATGCAGCCGGCTTTTTAGGTTCCTTGATTTGTTGAATTTTGGATTCAATGCTTTTGGAAAGATCCCCTCTTTGAAATGTTGACACTTTTGGTTATAGCTACACAAGAACCGTCTGGATGTTGAGTTCTATGTGGTCTTGATGAATTGTGCATGCTTGGAACCTATTCTGGCTCTCACGAGGAGAGATATCTTCTTCTCCTAGTGGACATCTCGAATTGCACTAGATAAAAGGGAATACGGTCCATGGTTTGAAAATATCAGAAATAAAACTGCCCTAGTATCAGGATCAAGACTGGGCCAACCTTTGGGCATTGAAGGTCATGTTTGGAGTAATGACTTGGGCATCCTCTGAGAAAGGAAGCTTGTCCGGTTTTGACATGCATACAGCAGACTTAACGAGGTTGCCAGAGATTTGGGCTTTGATGCAGCAGGGTTGAAAGGACTGAAGGATTGCCCCATTGCCGGCTTTTTGGGTTCCTTGATTCGTTGAATTTTGGATTCAATGCTTTGGAAAAGATCCCCTCTTTGAAATGTTGACACTCTTGGTCATAGCTACACAAGAACCGCCTGGATGTTGAGTTCTATATGGTCTTGATGAATTATGCATGCTTGGCACCTATTCTGGCTCTCACAGGGAGAGATTTCTTCTTCTCCTAGTGGATATCTTGAATTGCACTAGATAAAAGGGAATACAGTCCATGGTTTTAAAATATCAGAAATAAAACTGCCCCAATATCAGGATCAAGACTGGGGCCAACCTTTAGGCATTGAAGGTCATGTTTAGAGTAATGACTTGGGCATCCTCTAAGAGAGGGAGCTTGTTCGGCTTCGACATGCATACAACAAACTTAGCGAGGTTGCCTAAGATTTGAGCTTTGATGCAGCAGATTGAAAGGATTGAAGGATTACCCCATTCTGGCTTTTTAGGTTCCTTGATTCGTTGAATTCTAGATTCAATGCTTTGGGAAAGATCACCTCTTTGAAATGTTGAAACTTTTGGTCATAGCTACACAAGAACCGCCTGGATGATGAGTTCTGTGTGGTTTTGATGAAATATGGATGCTTGGAACCTATTATGGCTCTCACGAGGAGAGATTTCTTCTTCTCCTAGTGGATATCTCTAATTGCACTAGATAAAAGGGAATACGGTCCATGGTTTTAAAATATCAGAAATAAAACTACCTTAGTTTCAGGATCAAGATTGGGGCTAACCTTTAGGCATTGAAGGTCATGTTTGGAGTAATGACTTGGGCATCCTCTAAGAGAGGGAGCTTGTCCAGCTTCAACATGCATACAACAAACTTAGCGAGGTTGCCAGAGATTTGGGCTTTGATGCAGCAGGGTTGAAAGGACTGAAGGATTGCCCCATTGCCGGCTTTTTGGGTTCCTTGATTCGTAGAATTCTAGATTCAATGCTTTGGGAAAGATCCCCTCTTTGAAATGTTGACACTCTTGGTCATAGCCACACAAGAACCACCAGGATGATGAGTTCTGTGTGGTCTTGATGAATTGTGCATGCTTGGCACCTATTCTGGCTCTCACAATGAGAGATTTCTTCTTCTCCTAGTGGATATCTCGAATTGCACTAGATAAAAGGGAATACGATCCATGGTTTGAAAATATCAGAAATAAAATTTCCCCAGTATCAGGATCAAGATTGGGGCCAACCTTTGGGCATTGAAGGTCATGTTTGGAGTAATGACTTGGGCATCCTCTGTTGGGATGAGTTCGAGAGGCTCGAAAAGTGTTTAACACAATGATGCTCAAATGGTATTTAAAACCTAGGGTTGAGCAATTGAATCTTTTGGGTTCAGGGTTTTTTTTTTTTTTTTTTTTTTAAGATGCTTATTAGTGATTGAGAGAGGCTTGCATAAGTTGTTGCAATCTTAAAACCCATTTTTTTGGAAATTCCTTAGGAAGAAATGAATAACCCTCAAGGATATGCTAAACTTGAAAAGTTTGGAGGATTTGGAATCCTTGTCATTTGAAATCTTTAAGGGTCATCATTTTTCCCTTGTATTTCAATTGGTTCTAAAAACCAAGTTAAAAAATTTTGGGAATTCATTCATGATCACGAAAATCTGGTTGAATGCATGTACGACAAGAGAGGCTCGACAAGGCCATGTTTCCTATGTGGTTTATGAGTGTATGTGCTCGATGGCTACCATTTACCCTAAATAGGGAACATGTTTGCAAACAAGGATTTTTAGCAAAGTGTTTGTGCTTATCTAATGCATGGGTGTCCCCTCTTTTTGATCTCATGAAGGGAGAACTTGAATGATTAGTTAGGCTTTTTGAACTCTTTGGGTTCGAAGCAGGGGTTGGGAGAGAACCCTACCCTTTTTGAGGCATGGCGCCTTGGCATATGCGGATGATTTCCATCATCAATGATTGACCAAATTTTCAATGTCCCACGACCAACTGATCCTCAGTGATCAGTGAGGTCTTTCGTTAGGTTATAACATGGCCTTGGGGTTAAATGGGTGCTTGAAATGAAGGATATCAGGCTCAAAAATTTCACACGGGGGTGATTATTTGGCACAAGCTCCATAGACTAAGTAGTTGCTCTCAATCAGGAAGGACTTTCTTAGGACCGTAATGTAAGGATATGGTTTTCCTAAGCTTACGAGAGGATATTTTTGGCTATGAAATTCTTTGAAGTGTTTCCTAAAGTCAAGGATTACACTTTATCGAGAACCATTTTGGTTGCCATGCTTGGCTATATTCTCAATTTGAGTCCATCTTTTGAACTTTGCCCATTTTCATCTTTTGGGGCTTTCATTTGATTTTCTTTGGCCAATGTCTCTTGACTATTTTGGGCTGAATTTTTTTTCTTTTGCCCTCTCTTTGCTTAGAGCTTCATTTGACTTGATTGGCCCATGACTTTGTCATTTGATTGATTTGGGCTCTTTTCTTTTATTTTTTTCAAATAGGGACTCATTTGATGGACTCAAATATTGGAGGTCACCTAGCATGAGATTCTTGTAACCATCTAACCCGCCCTAGTGTGGGGGGTACTCCTTGACTGGGTTAAACAAGAAAAGAATTCAAAAGGCTTAACTGGGCTAGCAAGAGATATCTTTGCAAGTGGGACGGTAGTGAAATGAATGCCTTTCTTTGTTATCCTAAGCGCTTACTTCTTAGCCTAAGGAGTTGAAGTGCCAATTATAAATTTGGGTAATTTTTGAATAGGGGCTATCAAGTGATATAACTGTTTCGATAGCTGAAACAAATGCCTCCATCATTTCAAATCCAATCAGTTGGTCAATGAAATTTGAACATATGTTCATTCACTGATTCAGGGTCCACACCAATTTTGGGTAAGACCCCCCCCCCCAAAGGGTGATTGTTAGTATAAGAATTGAATATGACACTTTGTAAAAGGTGAATATTTCATGAATGCAAGGTTGTTGAGATATGATATCATGATGTGAGTGTTTGGGGATCACATGTCCCTCATCCCTAGTAAGGAATAGCCACTTCACTCAAACAACTCTTTCCCCTCAAAAGGAGTTTTGACATTGACTTGCCACTCTTAGAAGATGCATGCATTTCAAAACACAGATTTTCATGATTTGATCTTTTGATTTGAACCTTTATGCTTTGATTTTATTTTGGAAAATCATTTTTGAAAAATATAGACAAGACTGCAACAAACCTAAGCCAACCGAGATGAGAGAAGGTTTTGTTGGGATAGTGTCAAGGACAAGGTGGCAAGGCCAAACTTGGGTTCCAGTGTTTCCGATGGATGGCATTCCCAATATCCAAAAGCTCTTGGATAGATCTACTCAGGGGATGAAGGTATACTCCTTGTTAAGGACATATTTTGTGTAATTGGCTAATCCTTTGACAAAACGCACTTTACTTGTATTTGGGTAAATCTAGGATGTGTTTAATACTTCAAGAAACATGTTGTTCAAGTCTAGAGTCAGCAGCCTTCTATGACATTTCTTTGCACTTCTCCTACGCAGGGTCCATCTTTCTTTAATATCCCATATGTTATCATCTAGGCTTTCATCAGACATTCCCACAGATATTTCTAGCGCCTTGCGAGATTTTTCAGGGTTTAAACTTTCCCTAATTCTGGCAGTTTCAGCATGCATATCGTTTATCAGCATCTCTGATGTCTTGGTGGTTATTCTCCTAAGATACCCACGAAACAGGTGGAGGTGGAACAATGGCTGGTTGAATAAGTTGGTCCAAGCTCACTATTGACCCTACCCTTCTTTTGCCTTTGGTACATGCACAATACTGTTCCCATGTCTTAGGCTTAAAGGGAGAGCAGATTTTCTCATCAATAAACACAGGATCTACTTTCCAGCACCTTTCAAATTTTTTCATAAATCCCATTTTCACTTGCTTGAACTTCATCTGACAAACAGTCATATATTAGAGAGATAAAAATGGCTTGTTCTCATGGTATAATCCATTCTCCACATCCCTAAGAACAATAATGCAATAAAGATGAGCTTGCCCCAAATGTGGTATTGTCTCAAGGTTGATAAAATGAGGCATTGCTTATGAATTTCATGCGATGGTAATGATGGTACTTACTAACACGAAATGAGGCATCAAATAATATAGCAAGCCTATTTTTCAGAAAATAACAAAATGGAGGATAAATGCATATAATTTAGGTAAGTTTCCTTCCAAAACCTTGCATAGGGGAGCTCTACAATTGGTGTTCAAATAAAAGAAAATCCAATTATAGTATGTTTTGTTCATACCAGAGAATTGTAAAATTCCTTTTCCATGAGTTTCCTAACAACTAAATGCAACCACAACAAAAAATTCTTTAGATCCTCATGTCTGGTGAAAATCAGGTTTGTAAGTTGCAACAAGAACAGTCCCCCACCCCCTCCATTTTCCCTAGAAAAACACACACACACACACAGGGGCGGAGCCATGGCCCCCCCCAAAATTTTTCAAATTTCCCTTAGAGTATATGGAAAATTGACTTGGCACCCCCCCCCCCCCCTAAAAAAAAATTATTTCAACAATTCTTTTAGAGTTGTAGTCCAATACAACTTCAAATAAAAGAAAAACATTGGCCCACATCCAGCCCCACCAGCCAGCCCCAAATCCTTAATAAAACAAATTTTTTCTCCTCTCACCGTTTGAAAAAAAGAGAGAGCAATCTGACTCTCATGCCCACACCTTGGTTTTTTTCCTTCTTAGTTCTCAATTCATGCCTCCGATAGTGTCACGCCTCTATCTTGGAAACAATCTTCTCACCTGCTCGCCGTGACGCCACAGCCTCCACTAGCCCGCTAACTTGTTCATCACCTTAACCTCAAGCCCTCACCTCAATTCCTCAAGGTATCTCATTTAGTCATTCTCATCTCACTTCTCTCTCTCTCTTTTTCTCAACAACTGAACTAAATATTGAAGTCTGAATAGCAGAATAGAAATATCAAATATTTTGTATGTGAATGAGTGATATCCCTTTGCCAGCACAATTATTTATGCATATTTGACTTTGTTTTTTTGTGTTTATTGTTATTGTATTCTTTATTTTTGACCCACTGACTCCACTGACTCTATGACTTAGCCTTTTGACTTTTGTGTTTTTTGTCTATTGAGCGGGGGCAGGGTGGGGCTTGCATGCTGTAGTTGGGTAGTAAAGTAAGTAAATTATAAATGAAAAAAAAAAAAATTTAATCTTTGGAAGGCAATTGGGATGAGGGCCGTGAGTTTGTGTATTTTGTTTTCAGCCATTACATTATGCAAGGTAGCAGGGTGTTGTTAATTTATTTGGTTTATGTTGTTTGTTTATTTAATTTTTTTTTATCCCAAAAGGCCATTACTTAACTAAAGGTGTATTTATATTATAATTCATGTAAGAATGAATTTTATATAATAATTTATCATATCACTCTCCCAAGTTAGTTCTTTTTCGTATGTCTACATTGAACTAGACAGTTTTTCATGTTCATTAACGTACAAGAATATGATGATATATGAAAATTGATAATTTTGTATTCAATAGATTTATGAATTATATTTAGTATATATCTACTACAACCCGCCCCCCCAAGTAATTATTCCTGGCTACGCCCCTGCACACACACACACACAAACAACGAAAACTGAGTTCTTACCGAGTGATCTCTCTGTTTTGATCTACTAAAACATGAATTGAGATGGTTCCTGACCACCAAAGAAATCTCCATATAGCTGCCTGCTCCAATTCAACCACCTGCCTCAAACCTTCATCGACCAAAACTTCTCTGGATATTACTTCCTGAAGCAAGATATTTAACTTGTCATACAAAACTTAGAATCTCAATAAGATGATACAACTTTAAAACTAGGAGAACTATCATATCATAAGTGAGAGTACCATAAGATAAAAGGCCTACTATACATTGAAGACAAGTTTTTATAAATGAATAGCATGTTTAGCTGCAATGTTTCATCACTTCCCTAAGAGATGATGCTCTCTACTAAAATCTGAAAGAAATAGTGGATGAACAGATACCACCTACCTTAATATTTTTGAAACCCTCTTGTTATCAGGATCGATCACAATATTATATACTGCATCTGGAGGCAGCCCAACATTAACTTTGACATTAAGGTTGCAAACAGAACCTTTTGGTACGCTGAGCTGCCAGAAGTAGCATTAGAATCCATAATTCCGAATAGGTTGTGACTTTGATGGAAATCAGTATGGAGATCCAGAGAAGCTATCAACTCTAGTTTGGTACCTTTAGCGGTGGGTGGAAACGCCGCTATATGTACGTACCTTTAGCGGCGGGTGATAAGCGTTGCTATAGGGTTTTATTTAAATCATAAAATTTGCACCTATTGCGGCGCTTTTTGATCGCCGCTATAGGTTTTTTTTTTTTTTTTTTTTTTTTTTTTTTAATTAGCTTTAAAACCACTGTTTGCATCAAATATGTTGTTCAAACTTGTACAAATATATTGTTCAGACCAGTTTAAAACCTATAATAGTTTTAGCTCTACTAACACAATACCACAAATGTAGTGTTAACAACACTACAAATGTCTCTAAACTAACGTAATATTAACATAGAAATATATTATCAAATACATAACGTTGTCTATAACCACCATTATAAGATTAACAAAAAAAGATGTGCTCTTTTGAATAAAACAACTGCTCAAATTAAGCTAATACTATAATCAAAGTTCCAAAGTATTTAAAAATATCCTTCAACACTTGCAAAAAATGCTGTTGTTCTTCTGTAGTTCTTTGTACACAAAAAAGTCCTCGAACACCAAGATAAAACTTATAAGTTGCTTGGTTGATAGGATGCGGCTGACGATTTTTGGAGAGCTGGAGATTGTTGAGCCAAAGGAACATCCTACATACAAATTATGATTACTCAATAAGTGCATATAAATGGAATAGAATGACAAGAAAATATTACCAAGGCAAAAAAAGGGAACAAGTTAAATGAAGACATTTATACGCACTCACAACAACAACGAAGTGCTTACAAAGAGAAAAACATTGACTAAGTCTTTGTTAATATACCTGATTGCACTAGGAAGAAATTTGTTGTATTTGTTGGAGCATGCGAGCCATTCTTTGCTCCATTTCTTCGAATTGACTAAGTCTTTCCTTCATTTCATCAAAACTTGCAAGTTTATCCTCCATAGTAGCCAAGGAAGCTTTCAGTTGTGCAACTTCGTTGTCCCTTGCTTGACTTGAGTGTATTTCAATGTCCGTGAGAGCACTCTTGCTACTTCGACCACTTGGGCTTGGACCAAATCCAACCCCACGAATACGACCTTTGCGCTCCTTACCCATCACTTTGGCAAACACATCATCTGTTGACCATGCAATACTACCACTTGTGTCAGATGACTGCAATTGATTCGAAGGATCAACCAACAATTCCTTCATTTTGTCCTGATATTTGGGTTTGAACAAAACAAAAAAAAGTTAGAAATCATATAGTTAAAATGACCCCACAACATATATATACATATATATAGGATGAGACAAGCAAGCACCAATATGTACCAGTAACCCTCAAGAGAAAATTGACAATCTACAGGCAACTCACCACATGAACCTCTCCAAAAAAAAAAAAAAAAAAGAAGTCATATGTATGCTGTAATATAACAAAGGAACTAAACATAGAGGCCTCAACTCAGTAAGAATAACATTTCCACAATGAAATGGAGTTTGCTATATAATCCAACAATCAAATGACCCCATAATAAAAAGGAATATGTATTGGCTAACATCAAATTGAAATATATCAATTTAAAAATTAAAAGAATCATTAATAACAATTATCATTGAATTCCTATTTTGTTTACCCCCAACTACAATGGAAAAATTACTCACCATTTTTGCTTTCACTACAGGATTAACTACAAATCCATCTTTACGAGTATGTAGTATTGGATATAATACTGCACACTCTACAGGACGTCCATCCGTTTTTGCCTACATTATGAACAGCATATTTATGTAGTGATAAATATTGGTTCCACATAAACTTTAGGAGAAGTCAAAATCATTTAAAAAATAGTCATAGTACTTTGATGTAGGACACATTTTACTATTTAATTATTGTAATTTATTATTTTTGGTATTTTTATGTAAAAAACGTTATTTTAGGTTTAGGTGATTTATTTCCTTGTTTTTAGGTGCATTTAATGCTTTTTAGGTCAAATTTGATTCCTGTTATGGTTAGGTATCAATTAGGAGTTATTTTAGAATATATTTTCTTGTCTGTCAAGTTTTACGAAGCCCTTAAATAGGTTCCTAAGTCTGTAAACGTTTTTCATAGTTTATTATCAATAAAAATTCAGACTTGTGTCTATTGTGTTCTCTGGTGGATTCCAGACCTATCACCTTGTGGATTCAAGGAACCCCTCGTGGATTCGAGGTTTATTACCCAGGAACTAACAGTTTAGTTTCTGTCCATCAAAGAGAGCATCGTGTGTGCTTCTCTTCAGGCTTCCGCGACATCAGTTGGTATCAGAGCCTTGACTTACCCTGGTCTGATTGCTAACCGGCGAGACGGTAACCACCACCACAACAACGACGAATAACTTAGCGAGTATTACGTGATGTACAACAAGCACTCACAAATATCTATGCTAGGATGGCGTCGTTGAAGAATGGGAATAATAGGGATAACTGTAGCGGAGATATAACTCACGGGCAACCTATTGGTAAGCAAATCTCATATAGACCTTATAAGAGAATTGCAAGTTTTAATGGTTATTTTTTAAAAGAAGATTTTCTTGATTGGTTACTTGATCTAGAGGATTTATTTGACTATGAGAATATTTGTTATGAGAGAAAAGTTGGACTTGCTTTGTATAAACTTAGTAAGTATGCCTTATGTTGGTGGGAACGAGTACAATATGATAGAATCCGACAAGGTAAAGACAAAATTCGATCATGGACAAGGATGAAAAAGATGCTTGCTATCAAATTTTATCCTTTGGATTGTGAAGAAATCTTGTCGTATACAATACAAGATTATTATTGGCCAAGAAGTTCATACTTGAATTATTTTGAAGAGCCAAATATTCCACTGTTAAAGGAAGAATTACATGTTGAAGAAAATATTGTTCTTGAAGATTATGGAGGAGTCAAAGAAGAAAATATAGAGATTTATGAGGAAATTAATGAAGGCCTTGTTATAGAAAAAGAACTTAAAGTCAAGATTGTGGAGGAGATTCACGAAGACCCTATTATAGAGAAAGATCTTGAGGTTGAGATAGTCCAAGTGCTTCTTGATCTTCATTGTTGATGAAGTGAAGAACTTTGCAACCAACATCTTCTTCAAGTTGGTGTGTTAGTCACGTACTGGGAGCCGTGCATCATTGGTTAGTCACGTACTGGGATCCGTGCAAAAGGGTGGCGTTCATATATTGAAGAGTTTAGAGTTTCTGAAGCGGTAAAAGGTTTTTGCTGTAAGTTCATCTACGGGGATTGTAGAGTATAGGGACAAAGGTTTTGTACTAGATCTGAAACTTCTCTTTACTATAGTGAATTGCTTTTCGGGAAGGTTTCCCCCCAGGTTTTTTACTGTGAAACTAGTTTGTTTCATTGGTTTTCCTGGGTTATCATATCTTGTCTTATTTAATTTTTCGTTGTGCATGATTTTGACATGATATTGATGTTTGTTTGTTTAACAAGGTTTATTCATAATAAATCTAATTAACAAATTAGGTTTAAAACTTGTTAATTCTATCAACCGGGATCTAAATTTCCCAACACTCCTTGCCAAGATGCCTTAGATGATTGACTCCATGCTTGGCATACATCTTGGAGATGAAGATTTTCTGATCTGGGGTGAAGATTCTTGTGAAGCACAAGTAGCAAGCTTCATTTTCATGTGAATCATTGAGATGACCTATTAAGGCAACATGCCACATTAGGGACCTAAGAAAGGCAATATGAGAATGACAAGAAGGGATGTTAATACAATTCCCTAATATTTTGATGGGGCATTGTCACCCAGATATTGAGCAAGTGAATGGCTTTCTGATTGTATCATCACAAATATTCAGATTTTTTGTCGGTGCTATTCATTGAAGAATGCAATGCGAGTGACATCCCATTGGCTTGATTAAAGCACGTTCATTGTATCACTGAAGTAGTTGAAGCTAATTTCTCATGCATTTGAGAATTTTCAAGTGAATCACCATGGCTGAGGTGGTCCAATATCGTTGGGAATGTTCCTGAAAAGGAAATGGACAAAGTTAGACAAAGACTTGGGTCATGGCAAGATTCGATAAAATTGGAGACATTTCGCATTTCTCCCTAAATGAAGGCTTGGTTTGCCTTTTTCTATTATCAATGTGGAAGTCAGGCTTCCAAGGAATGCTTCAAGCAAGCTACAAGATCTTTTGATGGTCTTGCAAAGAAATTGCGACTTTGGCTCTCGCTAAAGCTCAAGATGTTGTTGAGGCCTTTTGGGATGCTTTGACATAAGAGCTTGCAAGCTGTATGGATCGACTCCAACTTCTAGCTGAATTACACTCCTAGACTTGTGGTAGCTAGCCCTTATGGATAATGCATGGGGGAGATGGATTTTTAGTGGTTTTATGGGAATGAGATCACTAAAAATCTGCCCCTGTATCATAATAAGTGCATCAAAAGGCTTGGCCTTCTTCCAGTCCATATGGACGTCTTGTGGATCACTGATCTCACCAATGGCTCTCTTAATGCCTTAGCAAAATTGGCTACTGCTCATGTTTGAGATAGGGAATCTGGGACCCTTGGTGGCTTCCTTGAAGGAAATCAATCAACATTATTGGAGTAGAGAACTCAGGTTGTACTTCTCTTGCTTGATATTTGATAAACCAAAGCCAGTTCCTGAATAGGAAATTTAAAAGAACCAAGGTTAGTAGGGAATATTGGCCCTAAAAGGATCCGACAAAGTTGGAAATACCTAGGCCCTCCTCCAATAGAGTGGCCTTATGCATCCTTTTAATTTTCCATTCTCATGTTCAATATAGGTGTCTCATGCTAATTGATCGAGATGTTGCATCCACAAGGTAACCCAAAGTTGGTTTATTGCAATCTTCAACTCCTTGGAGTGAGTTCTTGAATGAACTATTCATGGTTCGTGTATTCAAAAATGGTTCCACAGGTTTCTGTCATGGCCTCAACTGAGGTGATTTTGAAGAACATGGATGACCCATTGGTCTCATAGAGGCAACCCTATGTGAGATTTGCACAAGAACTCATGACACTTTTGTGGCCATTGGCTTCATCCCCTTTTTTACACGGGAGACGAATCGAGAAAAATTCTGCCCTAATATGGCATTTTTCCGATTCTTCGACCATCTGAACGGCCTCTTGAAGATTCCTAAGCTAAGATGAATCATGACTGCTTGGTCTTTCTGAGCCTAGCACTAGCAATACATTCCCTTTAAAGGAGATCTTGATCCCAAAAAAGTTTTTGGACTGGGCTAAGCTTCAACATCCTCCCTATTCTCAGGGTTTTCTTGAAAATTTCATGCAAATGGTTGATAACATCAACTAGATCTTAGGAATGAAATCGGGGTCCTTTAAGAAGCACTATAAGCAAAGATTGGCTACATATCGGCTTGATCTCAGGAGCCCACCAACGAGTCTTAATTTCCACACTTGGAAGTAGTGTCAAGGAAATTTCACTGTTTTTCTTGAAATAGTACTGACTCATCTATCTTCTACTGCCTTAGGTTCAAAGTGACCTCTTGGTTGAGACTTTGTGAGTGATGGTGTGCGCGCCCAAAGGGCCAACTCTAAAAGTTCTTTCTTCAATGTCGAGAATATTCAAATCCTAACTAGACATGAAATCATCTTGACAAGTGAAGGGAGGGTTGGGCACCCTTAGGAGTTTATGCCGTTGATGGCCATTTCAAAAGAATTAACTCCAAAGACTTTGGTAACATCAATCTTGATGGTATGGATCAACTGGCTTGGATTGCGAAAGACAAATCAAGGGTCTTCTTAGTAGCATTAGCCATTTCAGTCTATCATCTGAAATGTGACACAAAGGAGAACATCTCTAGAAGCTCCTTGTTCTTTAGACCATCTTCGGTTCATTCCCCTGGGATTATGAGACAAACAAAAGCCATGGACCTAGGTCCTGCTAATCTTCCTGTAGATCGGAGCCTTAGACATTTCTGGGAATGTCTTGATTATCTCATTTTTCTAGTTTCAGAGAACGCACTTGAGTGCCCCTTTCTCTTTTCATCTTTGAGTACTTCCTTCAGAAAGTTTCCCCATCCTCTTCTTCCATTTTCTTTTAACTGGAATGTCAAGGAGCTACCATAATGCCGAGACAATGATGGTATGGGTATTTAATAGCAATTCATGCTCATTCCTTTATAGTTTCAAATGCCATATGGCAGCAGGTCCGACCAAATCGTCTTGAAGAGCCCATATATGAACCGAGACCTCGGCTTGTAACTAGATGATGGAAACCGATTCCCATTTTGCAATTCCCCGAAGAATGTTGGCTTTCAACTGAATAGGTCCATTGCTTCTGTTCAGTATACGACTCACTCTTCATTCTTGCCATATATCCTTTTGTACAAGCATGGAGATGCAAGGATCTTGAACTTCCCACATTTTGTCTCACACCTCGAGAAAGAATGGGATAGCAAGGAGTCGGGGATTACAATTGAGATATTTTCATGGTGGAAACAAAAAAACCAAAGCCCATGTTAGTTTTATGTCCAAATGCTTTAAGCATCCCCCTGTTTCATTTTACAATTAAGGGGGAGAAGTTCCATGATTTGGACTTCTTGTCATTGAATGGGTTTCTAAAGTGATGCAAATCTTAACATAACCTTTTTGTGGCAAGCGACTGAACATTTGCATAGGTTTTGAAAAATCTTGGGATGAATCCCTTATTCACAATGAAAATTTTAAACCACAACACCTTGTCCTTTTTACGGAAAATTTGGCACCATTTGCATAGCAAAGGTTTTTGCAACGATCAAAGCAAATACAAAGCTATTTTTCTGATACAATATTCACAATGATCCTTGGATGAAGAAATCAATTTTATTGCAAAGGCATGTTTGATACAAAGTTTGATCCCTTTGGAAATTTTTGAAGAAAAACTGGGCCTCTTACCTGTCTCTATGGAAAGACTCGGTTGCTTGTCACCCAATTTTTATTTGTGCAATTAAGCGAATGATATCAATGATAACGGCTTAAAATGTATACTTGTTATATATATATGTGTGTGTGTGTGGATTTATGGTTTCTTGAAGTTTCTGGAGGTTTTTGATCTTGATTCTTGCAAACTTTAAGATCTAGGAGGGTGGTTTGGATGATTCTACTTCAAATGTTCCTCGCGTTTGAGGTTGAAGTTCTTAAAGGCTTTGAGGCTTGATTCTTGCAAAGATTCTGTACTTCTGAGTGCTTCTGAATCGTATGATAACGCCTTAAAATGTATACTTATTATATATTTATGTAGGCTTTATCTCCTTATTACTATGCTTAATTTGTATAATTAAGCCATGATTTGTATTAGTCTCTATTATTTATCTTTACATAATTTCTTGAATAAGATGTCATTCATTGCGTGTAATTTTCTACTTTCAGAAAATCATGTGAAAATGATGAGTTTACAAGAGTTTGTGAGAGAATGAAGGCCAAATTAGAATTAAAGAGGAGCTAAAGGACCATGCTTAAATGTCTAAGGAGGTGCAGCTGGAGTGCTTGGGTCATCTACCATGTTTGGAAGCTTCAAATAAGGAAAGAAATCAAAGAGACAGATTCTGAAAAGGAAAAATTGGATTTGAGCACTGATCAGTATTTTGGGCGTATCTCTCTCCTCAAAAATCCAATTGACACAAAGCTAAATGGGTTGGAACTGTGACTTAAATATGTATAACTTTCCAGTTTTGAATTTTTTGAAATTCATAATTTTTGAAGGCCGAAATTAACTCACAAGTTACTGCTATAAATCTGGACGAAAATTAAAATAGTAAAAGTTTTATTTTCTTTGGACACTTATACGTTAGGGTTTGGAAGGGAGGCTGTGTAGAATGAATTTGGCAGAGAAAAAAAATTGTATTTTTCTTTTCTCTAATGGCAGCCTAAACTCTTTGCTAGGGCTAGGGGTTATGTTTTTTTCTATACGGTATGAATATTCAATGTGATTCTTTCTAAAATTTTAGACAATAACATATTTGATTGTTCAATTAGATTTCTTTTGATGTATTAATTCTTTCATGCTTTCAATAAGTTCAATCATGTTTTTTCTTATTGTTTAGATGAATTTCTAATAGTTTCAAATAGAAATCACATTTTAAAGTGAATGGATTTTTCTAAAAACTATTCTAACCGCATTATTAATCTAGGTTATCATGCGTTCTTGAATTGTCTCAATTCAACCGAATCATAAGTTTTTAATTGTATAAGAACAATCAATTATGAAATATATATTTTCTTAGATCACAATGAATTTCATATCGATATAGGGAAACATCCCGATGCCCTGGTATTTACATTATTGATTTAAATAACTTTTTATTATTATTCTTGTTAACAATCACCAAGCAAAAGTACTTTTCTTCTTCACCCAAATTGTTGTTTAATTATATTGTCTTTGAATTTACCCTGCTCCTTGTGGTTTGACCTCGGTACTCCGAGAATTATATTGCTACGATCTCCTACACTTGGGAGTGAGCAAGCAATCAACAAATGCTTGCATGCCCTTGTAGGCTCGAGGACCCTTAAGGCTCAAGTGGACACTAATGAACGAGAGGTTCTGGGACCGTCTCTCTTAGGGTTTCTCAATGTTATGCAAGCAGGCAAAGATCATACCTTCATTTGAGAATTCTTTCCCTGCAAATGAAATGCTTAAGGACATGCTCCTATCATTTTCAGAAATTTTGGCTTGGACCCTTGAGCGGGTTTTTATCATGGTGAGTTTCTATAGTGGTGTGGAATTAATGCACAAGCTTGGCAAGTAACCAGAACTTTCATATCATGCTTGAAATTGCAAGATGGACCCTTCTCTTTTGATTACATGGAAAAGTAATGCTTTTACAAAGTTTGACTTTTTACAATGCCCCCAGATCAAGGGCTATAGACAATGGCTCCAACAGTGGGCCTTTTACAATACAAGGAACTTCAAATTTACAATGAAGAGCTTCATTCTTGATAGCTTTGACTTCTCGGAGAAAATCTTGAACTCTTGGCAATGTCCTCCTTGCTGCGGAGTTCTAGCTACTTGCCACAAATTTTATTTGTACACATATTATGACGGAGCCATTAGTGTATGCATACATGCTCTTGTAGGGTTGGAAACCCTTAGGGATTGGGTATATGATCTAATGTGTAAGCAACGGGATTGCTTTTCATTAGGGATTGGTCACAAGTGCTGTGCAAGCAGGATGGAAAGAACTTGGAATAGAGTATCAATTTCCAATGCAAGCAAGAATGCATAACTTGGAAAAGGTAAACATACACTTTCCCCTTGACTCATTTTGAAAACAATCCTATGAAGGATATCCTACCCTGGGTTGGGATGTTCACTTAGATTTGGCTCTTCCTAGTCCTCACGGGTTTGAAATAGTTTAGGCCAACTATATGAGACACAACTTAACTGGTAAGTTGGTCCTATTCTTAGGGGGGGGGGGGGACCTCAATCATCTAATCCTTCCCTTCATAGAAGTTGTGGGATAGAGCAAATCAAGGGGGCCTTTTTAGCATAATCTTGTCCACCCATGGGCCCATGAAAAGCCTACAATTTGGCATCCAGTAGCTATCTAAGGTACACACATCCAGCATTAGCCTTCAACGTAGAGTCCGGGTTCAACCCAATATGAGGGGTGATGTCATGCATTTTGAAATGAAAGGGGAAAGACTGTCCAAGCACAATAGATATAAGCATAGATAAAGTGTAGTAGAAAATAAATCTTATTACCCTAGGTTTACACATGTAAAGGAAAGCAATAAAGCCGGTTTTTTTTTTTGGAATTTTTTTTGGAAAACCATTTGAAAACATTTTTGAAAAATAGTTTTGAGTTTTAGAAATAGTTTACTAGGATGTAGCAAAAGTAATTTTCAAAAAGGAAAGCCCCGGAGGCTAATGCCAATTTCAATGTTTTTGAAAGCCAATGTCCAAAGATTATGGTTTTATCAAAAGCTCTAAAGGCTAAACTCTCTAAGTATCCCCAGTGGAGTTGCCAGTCTGTAGATGCCTCGCAGCTACTCGACCACCCATCGCGGCGACGTTCGCGCACTATGTGTGGAGGTGTGTCATACCTCAGGTTTATGACTGGAATATGAGTCGATTTTAAGGAAATTACAAAGGGTAAGTGAAGTCGCCACCAATCATTGGGTTTTTCTAAGGTGTGATTGGTCACCTGACTCTATTTGATTTTATTATCGATCCTAGGTTAAGAAAAAGGGAATTTTTCCTAATCTAATATGGATGGGCAAAAAATCTTGATTCTTGAGTTCGGAAGTCTGATTACGTGTGGAGAAGGTGTTAGGCACCCCACAAGGCCTATCCGTGGATAATCCTTTGTTTTGGTAAAATCATAATTTTTAGACATTGGCAATTGAAAACAAGCTATTGGCATTAGCATTTAGGGCTTTAAATGTGCTGGGTTTTGAGGTTTGGTTTTAGAATGGGTGTGGTCCCGATCAATACTTTCCAAGTGTGTTTGAAGTCATTGCCAAATTTCCAAGGTGAAAATCCGGCAGCATTTTGTCTTATTTTCGTGACAAAAATCCGGCAATGCTTCGCCTAATATGTGTCATAGCACGCAAAATGCTATTCTCACCAAGCTTTCGACATGAGAATACGGCAATGGGGATGCCCCATATTCACGGCGAAAATCCAGCAGAGTTTTGCGTTTGGTGCGTTATGGTGCACCAGTAGGGTTTTGCATTTTTCTATACGGCACATATTGACATGCTTGTAATGTGACGAGCCAAAGCCCTTCAAAGCATCAAGTATGTTGATGCGTGTCGCATACACGGGGAAACCAACATCACTTGGTGACATGGATCATAACAATCACATCGCGATGATCATGCACACAATATAGTATGAATATGCACCTATGGCAATCACCATGAGCACATACCCATACTACAAGGTCAAGAGCTCTCATGACTAGAGAGGGTCACTCACGTAGCCACGAGAGTCCATCATACAAAGTGCACAATCACCCATAAGCTGATATAGATATACATACATCATGAACGTTGCTATCACACAAAGTGGGAAAGTAAATCAGACATTGCCAACGTTCCAAGGGTATAGCCCAGTAAGGTACAAGAAATGTAAAACAGACATTGTCATACCCAGGGAACGCGACCCAAGCAAAGAGCAGGAAAAGTAAAGGGTACAAGGAGAGGGGGAAACCTAATACATGCTCTAAGGAAGAGGCTTAGAAAGGGAGATAGAAGGACATAACCACTCAGGGAGGCTAGGCCTCTAATCTATTGAACATTGCCCTTTGTGGGCTTGCATCTTCTTTTCTCATTGCTTTGACACTTGCTGGTTGTTGTTCTTTTTGTTGTAGATTATAGCTTGATTTTGTGTCTGTGATAACCTTGAATCTGCTTATCCTTGTTGATGTTTGGCTGAAGAGAAAACACAGAAATGAGTTAAGATTCAAATCAAAACAAAACAAATAATTGAGTAAAGGAATACAAAAAGAGAAATCTCATGGTTGTGTGAATGGGTTCTCTATAGACGCCATGGAAGTCTTGTGTTTGCTGCTTCCCTTTTCTCTCTTTTTTTCGGTCTTTCTCTAGGATTTTTGGAGGAAAAAGGAGAGAAAATAAGGGAGGGCTAGAGAGATTTCTTCTCTCTACCGGTGGGTCTCCAAGGGATTTTTGCAATCAATGAGCTCTGTCTTTCTGTGGTCCTCTGAAATGAAGAATGTGTGTGGGTATAGAGCACTGAGTGATGCGTGGGAGTGAAGCTAGAGGTATGAGTTGTAATTGCGTGCTGGCCAAGCATGAGCTGGTAGCAGATATGTCCAAAATTGGCTACTTGGGGAATACTCTAGAACCAAGCCATTTCTCATTGATCCACCATTCATGCTTTGACACTCTTCAATAATCAACAGACCTTAAACACACTCATTAAAATGTTAGGATAGTTAGACAAATTTATCAAGAGATAAACATCATGGGAACAAAATAAAATAAATGTGAAACTGTTGGACCCAATGAAAACTAGTGACAAGCATTTCTTGATAAATCCAGCTAAAATCCTACATTTGATGTAGGTAATTCTGAGCAGGTGCCAAGATTAATATCTATTCCAAATGCAGCTCACCAGAGCAATCTTGCAAACTCTAGTAATATGTCAGATATGATCTTTAAAGCATCTCAAAGGGGAAACAATTGTCAATTTAATAAATAAAGCACATTTTAATGGCAATCCCGCAACTGACAAATTTCTCACTTTCACAACAATTTGATCAACTCAAGCTTGATTTATTTTTTTTGTCTTTGGATAAGAAAATGAAGAGAATTCTAATATGTTTAATGTCATGTCAATAGAAGCCCCCGAGACCCTTGATTTAAAATTCGGGTTCCCAACCAAATTTGAGGTCGGACAAAATACGATATCTACAGCACATAATTGGTGAATGCATTTTTTTTTTTTTTAATCCTTTACAAAGGATAGTCTCCAAAAAAAAAAAAAAAAAAAAAAAAATCAACATAGGCGTTGAATGATGCTTCTTTCTATCCGGGGCTTTTGATTTTATTAATTTTGTAAAATAATTAAAAGAAAGAAAAAAAAAAGTTATAACTGTTTTTTAAATTAAAATAAAAGATAGAAAAAATTGAAATGAAAACATGTCATATTTTTGTGAAATAATAAATAGATAAATAATACATGTGAAAATAAATGAAAAAAGAAACGTAGAGATGTGAGAATAGAAGTTGAAGGAAGTTGGAGTGGTATATAATTTGAAGAAAATTAGATCATGTGCAAGAGTTATACCTAATCTTTTTTGAAAAGTGTTAATAGTGGGTTAGACATTTTAAAACTATATTTTTGCCCTTAATTGTTTTTTGCAATATATCTTAATTAATTAAGGATACTAATAATAGTGTTAAAATTAAGGAAAAATGAACATGCATGAAGAGTCCTATTCTCTTTTTATACAAACAACAGATTAATTGGCCTACTAACAAATATAGTACAACTAAGTGAACAACTAAATAGACCCCACTAAAATAAGAGTCTTTTACGCCACTTTATTTATTTTACACTCTTACTTAACAATATATCTACATCACATGCTTTATTTTACATCTCATCGCACTAGAACAATATTAGCCTCTGAGCAGCTCTTTTATGAGATTCATACGGAAAAATTATTTCACCCATAAACACATAAATCTTGGTTTTGTACTTGTGTGATCTTGTAATTTGATATTTGTGATTCATTTCGATATTAATAATATTATTACTTTATGTTTTGTTTCCTCTATTCTTGGTTGATTTTTACTTTTGAAAATCCTATTAGTTTAGGTAGTGGTAGAGCCTTGTCTCACATATAGTGTCTTAGTGTGACATGCCATTTAGAATTAGTTTGTGCTCTTAAATACATTGTGTGGATTTCATGGGTTTTGCTATTTTGAATTCGTCATATGAGGAGAGGCAGAAAGACAAGGTTCAAGAGAGAGAGAATGAGGCAAAAAATAGGGATTTTGTACTGATCTAGTACCCATTTACTGGCAGAAGCACGATATATTTCCTGATATGGCTAAAACTCCCCAGTTTTGATCAACACTCAACATAGTACGATTCAGGGGTGTTTCCATACCATATTGCATGTTGATAGGGAAAATATCAGTAATACTGGCCTACGAAATCAACTACCTTGCTTGTGACTCAAGTGATACCTCTTGGTATTTCAAAAAGAAATATTTAGAGTTCAAATCCCTCGACTCTTCACTATATATATAAACCTTATAAGATATAACTTATTTCTTTTAAAAAAACAAAAATTAACTATATAAATAGATAAAGAGAAGAAATTGCATTAAAGTGAGTGATTGTATAAGAAAGAAAAATGACTTTTTGAGTGTTGTGGCCTTAAGAAATGTGAAGACATAAGAGCACGAGTATCAGGTGTGCCAAATACTAAATTTTTAGCATTTGGTACACTAAACATCAAAAATCAAACCACATCATATGTGTTATATGTCAAATTATTTTAACACATGCATGTTACAGTACACTTCTACTAGTATAAGTGTACTTAGCTATGTGCTAACTTTTTAAATAATTTCTCTCTCTTCTCTACTAACTCTCTCTCCTCTTTCATATATCTCTCTCCTCTCTCCTCTCTCTTTATTACTTTTTTTGTTTTTTTAATAGATTGTGAGTGTTATTTTAGATTATTTAATTGTTAATATGTTAAAATAAGAAAAATGATGTAGGGTGCATTATAAAGTAGTATACAAATAAAATAACTTTTTGATGTGTTAAAAATCAAAATTTTTTTTTTTTTAGCACAGCAGAAGCTAATGCTAATCTATTTTCAATTTTGAAAAGAATAGTAGTAGCAGGGAATGGACAGAACTTTTGTCCCTCTTTTTTTATTTTTTTTTTATTTTTTTATTTTGTTATGTTATGTTTTTTTTTATAATAATAAAAATTTTAAAAATGGAACTTTTGACTTTTGAATAGTATTTTTTTGGACTTTTTGTTGAACGGAATAATTCTAGGGATATACCAAATCCTACATCCAATTTAAGATTTTTTTTTGGCTACATTGCATGGAATGTGTTTTGTTCTTAGCATATGGGAAAAAACGTGCACTTTTCTGTACAATTGATATGGAAAGTGGCTTATAGCAAAGAAAAAGAAAAATAAAAGGGCAAGGGATATATAGCCTTATAGCTTAATTGATTAACAATTGCATTCAAGATTCAAATACCCTTTAAGTTTATAACTATCGAATTATCAAAAGAAAAAAAAAAAAAAAAGCGTAATTACATTATTTTTCTTGAGGTGCGGTGGAATGACATTTCACTCCAAACCTTGAGGAAAAAATATTTTTTATTTTCCCCCTTGACATCCATTTGATTGAACTTTGTTAAATTAATATTAAAAATGTTGTGTATTAATATGCTCTTTGCTAAAGGGCAGGTTTCCAAAGTTAAAAAAAATATTTTAAATTATTATGACTTTTTTTTTTTTTTTTTTTTTTCAAAGGATTATGGAGAGATTTGAAGTTTCAACTTTTAAGTCTTTTGGAACCGGACAAATTTTTCATTTTTATTCTAAATTTATCAATTATGTTTTTATTAACTATGGTTAAACTTTGGTAAAGATAGTTTTATAAAAATTTAAAATATTTCATTACTAATATAAATAAAAGGGAAGAGTGTTACTATTATTTTTTTAAAAAAATTTACAAGTTGAGTTTCATTCTCTAAAATTTTAAGAGCATTCACATTAAAGATGTAAAAAAATGCTAAATCCTAATTTTAGCTCTCATCCCCTTAAAATATCATCCACATCAAGCATGTTATTCTTAAAATTTTTGACATCTTTGCTACAGTAGAGTGTCATATTTGACACCCTACTGTAGTAAGTTGCTAGAGTTTATTATTATTATTTTTCATTTTCTCTCTCTCACTCTCTTGTGCCGTGCCTCTCTCCATTGCTTTCCTCTCTCTTTCTCTTTCTCTTTCTCTATGCCTCTCCGTCTCTCTTTGACTCTCAATCTCCACTTCAACAACGGTGAGTGACATGACAACGAGGACAGCGCCACCGTCACCGTTTTTTCGAGGGCCTCGTCAAAGGTGTCGTAGACGTGTTCCTTGAGCATGGCTTCCACCGCCAGTGCCACGCTAGACACGAGACGCTCCAGGTGTGGCTGGGTTTTGTTGGGTTGATCGGGGTTTGTTGGTTGTGGGTGTGGGTTGATTCCGTGGTGTAGGTTGATTTGTGGGTGTTGGGTTGATTCCGTGGTGTGGGTTGATTTGTAGATGCTCGGTTGATTCCATGGTGTGGATTGATTTGTGGGTGCTAAGTTGATTTGTGGGTGCTAAGTTGATTTGTGGGTTTGGGTTGATTCGGTGGCTTTGGGTTGTGGGTGTGGGTTGATTGATTTGGTGGTTGGTTGTAGTGGTTTGTTGTGGATTGTGTCGTGGGTTGAGGCCGTGGGTTGTGCTGTGTGTTGAGGCTGTGGGTTCTCGTTCTCTCTCTGGTGAAATCTTTATCTAATGGGTGTGGGTTGATTGATTTGATGGTTGGTTGTGAGTTTGTTATGGGTGGTGACATTGAGTGGGTGGGGGTTGGCCGTGGCCATGAGAGGTGGGTTGATTGTTTTTGCTTAGAGAAGAGAGATACACACAAAGAAAGAGAGAGAGATGTCTCATGGAGAAAAAAAAAAGGAATTATAAATAATAAATAAATAATATTTTAATAAAGTGGTAAAAAAAAAATAAAACTTTTGATATTTAGGTGTATTATAAAGTGAAGTGTTAAAATAGATAAAATAATGTTTTAAAATGCTAAATGCTATATTTTTGACATGTCTGATGTGAATGCTTTAAAAAGAGTAATGTATTTTTTTCAAAAAAATAGAAGGTAAAAATGCCATGTGTGTCAATATTTCTCTTATTTATTTATTTATTAATTTTACGGCCATACTCGTTTTGAACGCTAGGAAATTTCCAACCCCGCACATTTTCCCATCATATATTGAAAATCAAAATCAACAGATATGTCAACTAATAGTTGGCAGGAGAAAGTGACATTAATGGTGGCGTTGGTGATTGAAATGAAGCTAGGGAGTTGCTTGGCCTTCCCCATGCAGTAAGTGCTAAAATCACAATTGGGGGGCAAGACGGCTCCTCAGATTACGGACATGTGCATGGAGTGGCAGAGTTGGTCTCACAGCTCTAGCTCAAGCATCTTCAAAGTTTGTCGATTAGTTAAATTTTCCAGAATTTGTGTTAGGGGTGTGCATGGGTCGGGTTGAGAGGACTTTTTGACCCAACCCACCATGGTGGGTCAAAAAAAATTCAACCCAACCCAACCCATCACATAAATCCAACCCAACCCAACCCAACCCACATGGGTCGGGTTGGGTCGGGTTGAACCCATGGGTTTGCCAAATTTTTTTATTTATTATTATTAAATTGAGTAGAAAAAAATATAAATATTAATATATTAAAAAAACTCAAAGATTAGTATCAATGTAATTCCTTAAAGGCAAACAACACTAATGACTAAACAACAATAGTAATTTATTAGTGTTTGTGTGAACTAATTGGCTTTTATATAGGATAGGAAGAACTGGTTATTTTAAAAAATTTATTAATTATATAATATATTATATATATATATATATTAAATTAGTATTAGTAGGAGTAACCAAGGAAGTGCTGCTCTACGGCTAGTTTTTTTTTTAAAATTTATTAAATATATAATATATATTTAAATATATATATATAAGTGCCCTACAGTTGGTTTAAAAAAAAATATTAAATATAAAAAATATTTTAAATATATATTAAATATGGGTGGGTCGGGTCGGGTTTGGCGGGTTTGTAATTTTTTGACCCAAACCCAACCCGACCCGCCATAAAAAAAATTTTTGTAACCCAACCCAACCCACCAAGCCTTAAAAACCGACCCAACCCAGCAGGTCAGGTTGGGTCATGTCGGGTTTGGCGGGTTGGTGGGTTTTCTGCACACCCCTAATTTGTGTGATTAAAAAAATAAAGGAAAGTGGAAAAGCCATGTGTGTCAGTCATTTTTTGATTTATTTTTACGGCCGTACGCGTTTTAAAATTTGAACAGTTAAGAAATTTCCAACCCCACTCTCTTTTCCCACTATTTTTTCTCATCACGCATACCTAAGAACCTAACCCTCTTTTCTTAACCTTTCTTCGTTGGTTCCCTCGCAACTTCTCTCTTTCCCCTTTATTTTTTTCCCACTCGTTTTTCTCTCTCAGAGTCTCAGTGATTCTTTATTAATCTCTCCTTGGTTCTCTCTCAGTGACTTTTTATTAATCTCTCGTTCTGCTTTCTTTTTTGGTTTTTACACCAATTCTCTCTCAATCTTCAAGAGTTCCTCTTGTCACCAGTTCCTTTCTAGTATCTATACAAGGGCGTGTTTGGATCTTGGGGTAAGTACGTTAGCAACTCGTCATTTTTTTCTTTTGATTTTTTGTTCATATTGTAAGGCATTGTTTGTTGGTCATTGAATTTGTGATTTTGTCCACACAGTTTTTTTTTTTTTTTTTTTAAATAGTTTTGGTTTGTTTCTCGCCAACCTTTTCTTTTTTCTTTTATATTGTTTCCAAGAGAGGAGGCCACGCCACCGCCGCCAGCAGGCTGATCGTCTTCGCCGTGTCGCCGCCTCATCACTGGTATTTCTTCTCTTCTCTCTCTCTTTTAGATTTGATCTACTTTTATGGTTTCTCTCTCTTTCGCACTCTCTAATCTCATCTCTAGCTCAACTTTTACCGCCTTTGTGACTTTTTATCTTAGTGTCTTTGTGTGGGTTGTGACTCTTGTCCGAGTGTCTTTGTGCCTTTCTTAGTTCTTAGTGAAGTTTTACTAGTTTGAGGCTTTATTTACTAGTAGAACTGGTAGTAAAGTTTTGGAGCATTTTTATTTGATTGGTTAATAATGCCAACAAATTTCAATGGGTGTGGGTCTGTGGTCAATAATTTTTTAATTAATAAAGTTGAGTGATTAGGTCATAGGTAATTTTTGTCTTTTTGTTTAATTGAATCATTTTTTTTATTTAATTGAATAATTAATTGTAAATGACATAAAAATTTAGAGAAAATTACATTTTATCATCTTAAATTATACTTTAGATTAAACTTTGTACTTTAAACTATTTGAATGTACAGTTTGCACTCTAAATTATGATACTTGTTACACTTTACACCTGATGTTAGTTTTACTGTTATCTTAAAAGAATTTTCATACAGATTATACGCACATGTGTTTTGCTTAAGTAGAACAAAGTTAAGGGTGTGTTTGTTTTGGTGGTAAACACTTTCAGGAAATCATTTTTCACCTGACCCGCGTGTTTGGCAGTTACGGAAAATAGAATTTTTCGGAAATTCATTTCATTTTGACCATTATTTACTCCACGCAACGGTGAGATTGCGCCACAAACCCACAAATTGATCGACCCATCCCTCATCCTCACTGACGAACCCACGAACCCACGAACCGACGAACCGATCGTGCCACGATTGGTCTTGTGATTTTGATTTTTGTTTCTTGTGTTGTTTATATATTTTGATTCTATAATAATATTTGTTTGGATCTTAAGAAAATGTGAGAAATATGATAAAAAAGGGTTTTCTAGAGCATTTTCAACAACACAACCAAACACTAAAAAATATTTTCCAAAGTATTTTTTGGAATGCAACCAAACAGCCTGAATACATTTTCCTTTCTCGAAAATAGTATTTTCGGAAAATATTTATTTTCTGGAAAATATTTTACATGAACCAAACACAGCCAAAAGACAAAAAAACCCCTCTTCACAATCAACTAAAACAAAAGCTTTTTTCATTTTATTTTTTTCCAGCTCTCTCTCACACGTACAAGTACAATTATCTCCCCAAATCAAAACCCTCTAACCCTAAATTCCCAAATCAGAAATATCTTCTACTCCACCACCACGACATCATTGCTCTACCCTCTAACCCTAAATCCCCAAATCAGAAATATTTTTTTCCAGATCTCTCACACGTAAGTTGTTCTTCCTGTTGTTTTTGTTTATATTTAAGCATGCCTTAGTCTCCTGGTAAACGATTCCACTGAGAGCGAAGGCATGCGTAAATATGAACTGAATTTAAAGCTCATTGAAACACAAATGGTAAGACAAATTTTATCAAAACATACACTAACAGCAACTTTCTCTGGAAACTATCCTCAACTTTCATTTTCTCTAATTGAACACGCCGTTCAACATGTATAATCTAATTCTAAGGACGACATAATACGTGGTCTAATCAAATTCTTTAACAGTCATTGTAACAACTCCGGAGTGTTCTTGAGATAAGACTACAAAGTTGGAAAATTTTCTTTAAGGTTACAGAGGGCAGTATGGCTGTACCCGTAAGTGAGAGAGAGAGCTGAAAAAATAATAGGAAAGAAGTCTTTGTTTTAATTAACTGTGAAGAGGAGTTTTTTTTTTTTTTTTTTTTTTTTTTTTTTTTTTTTTTTTTTTGGCCTTTTAACTTTGTTCCACTTAAGCAAAATACATGTGCATGTCATGTGTCTAAAAGTCCCGTTTAAGATAACAGTAAAACTAACATCGGAGTGCAAAGTGTAATAAGTGTCATAGTTTAGGGTGCAAATTGTGCATTCGAATAGTTTAAGGTGCAAAGTGTAATCTAAAGTATAATTTAGAGTGGTAAAATGTAATTTTCCCAAAAATTCATTGCATTATGAATAATTAGCTGCATAAGTGATGTAAGAGATTTTGTCAAAAAAAAAAAAGGTGATGTAAGAGATATTATAAATTTAATTATATAGATCTTGCAAATTGATGCGTCACTAGTAATAAAAGATAATTAATACACTAATAATTTATTATTTTATTAAATTGACATTATACTAATCACATAAATTGATACACAAGTTTGTAAGTTTTTTATAGTAAAATTTTTAGTAACTTTTAGCATTTTCCTAATTGCATAATATTACATAAATAATTAATTACATAACGAGAAAAATTAAAAGTTTTAATTTGAGAATAATTAATGCATTTTTGCACACTGCCCACTTTTTTGTATTAACCACAAACTATTTTATAATATTTTTACAAAGTATTAATGTGACAAATTCTTACTAGTTCTAATTTAGGTCTACTATTAATATCACATTTTTATTTACTAATAATTATTTGAAAAATGCTAAAGCCACATGGTAGTTTATAAAAATATTGTAAAATAATTTATGTCTGAAGCATTACTTTTCTTGTATTATTCTTTACATAGTAACAATAATTAGTCTTTTTGCTAGAATATTATTAGACATTTAATGAGAAAATCAATAAAAAAAAATATTTGATTTGTAAATTAAGAGAAAATCAACTATAATATGTTGAAAATAAAATATTTTAATATGTGAATTTTTCAAAAGAAAATATTTAAGTTATTTAAAATTCAATGCTAGTGATGCAGAATTGCCAACCACTAATATCCATATATTCCAATCTCAAAAAATTTCAATATCTCATGTCCGTTTGGATAGAACTTATTTTGCTGAAACTGAAAACTGAAAACACTGTAGCAAAATAATTTTTAAATGTGTGAATAGTGTCATGAGATCTATTTTTAATGAAAAAGTTGTTGAAAAGTGAAGTTTGTGGGACTCGTGAACAGTGCACAGGTGCACTGTTCACTGTTGAAAAGTCAAAACATGCGGCTGGAAAAAAAAAAAAAAAAAAGAGAAAGAAACGCAAACGTGGATTCACAAACGCGGATCCAAACGGATACCTCAATTCCAAAAAATGTCGATACTGACTTCCAAAATTATTATCAAACAAAATTTTAAAAAGTTGATATTAATGCCTTGATAATTTGTTAACACCATGCTAAATTGCATTGATTTCTTTTTTTCACACTTCGACCCCTTCAATCAAAATCAAAAAAAAAAGAAAAAAAAGATGAACACGCGCACCTAAAAGAAGAAGGGAAAAGACAAAAAGAACAAAAGAATAAGAAAGGATCAACGAAAAGTAACAGAAGAATTTTTTTTTATACTTTTTTTTAGGAAAAAGTAGCAGAAGAAATTGAGGAAAATAGAAATAGGAAAATGATGAAAATGACGAGAACAAAGAGAACCGAAGAAATTTGTTAGGAGGGCATTTTTGCCAAAGATTTTGTACTCCTTTTCTCCGCAATTTAGGAATATTATGTTTTGGTGGAAAAATGCTTGGCTTATCAAAATTTTTCAATTTTTCCTTCTCAATCAAATAATCACTCTTATTATTTTCTCCTTACTTTTCTTCCCTTTATTTTTCATCTCCTTACTTTTAGCTCCAATCAAACCCACTTTAAGAGAAATTTTTTTTCCTTCTCATCACACACTTTTTTTATAGGAACTTGGGGTAGTTTTTTTTTTTTTTTTAGAACATGGGGTAGGTTTTTTTATTTTTTATTTTTTTATTTATAGGAACATAGGGTTAGTTTTGGTTATTTACATGGAGTAGTGGGAAGTTTTATGGAACATGGGGTAGTTTTATAAACATGGTAGTTTTTTTTTTTTTTTTTTTTTAATTTTATCAATTTACGATTTTAACCTCATTTTTATGTTTTAGGAGTAAGAATAAGTTAATTAAATTAAAAGTATTTTTGAAATAAAAATGGATAATATCTTACTTTCAGAATTCTCTTAATATATAGAGATTAAAAATATTGAGTACTAACATGTCATTTGCTAAAAGATAGGTTTCCAAACTTAAATCCATTGTTTTAAATTTTTTATTAAAGATTGTTTTAAATTATTAAGTATGAATTTTGTTTTGTTTTTCTTTTCAAAGAGTTCTGGAGAGATTTTTTTTTTCAAGTCAAAAGCTTGATAAATTTTATATTTTAATTCTAAATTTATTAGTTTTTTTTATTATTATTAATCATAGTTAACTTTGGTAAAAAAGAGTTTATAAAAAATTAGAATATTTTACTACCAATATAAACAAAAGGAGAGTGTTATTTATTTTATTTATTTTAAGTTTTAAAATAGGGCCAGGATGTCATTTTCTCAAATATGTGTAATTTAAAAAAAAAAAAGGTGGAATGCCATGTGTGTCAGTCTTTTTTTTTTTTTTTTAATTTTATTTTTACGACCCACGCGATTTTCACATGTGTCAGTCTTTTTTTATTTTAATTTTATTTTTACGCCCGCGTGTTTTTCCCACTTTTTTTTCCCATCGTGCATGTCAACCCTCTTTTTTAAATCTGTCTTCATTGGTTCTCTTCTCTCTCAACTAGCTCTTTCCCCTGTATCTTCTCTCCCATTCCCCATTGATTCTCTCTCATTGACTCACTCTCTCTCTCCTTTTTTTATTTTTTTATTTATTTTTTTTACACTAATTCTCTCTCAATCTTCAAGAGTTCATCTTCTATCTTATTGCCACCAATTCCTTTTTAGTATCTATACAAGTGCGTGTTTGGATATTAGGGTAAGTACGTTAGTAACTCGTCATTTTTCTCTTTTGATTTTGTTCATATTGTAAGGGATTGTTTGTTGGTTGTTGAATTTGTGATTTTGTCCATACAGTTGATTTTTTTTCGTAACTTTGGTTTGTTTCTCGCCACGCAGGCCGGACACATTTTTTGATATTATGGAGATTACTTCGGCAGAAAAGCACAAACCTAAAGGTCCTGACCCAAGTAGCAGGTAATTTAGATAATTCAATTCGTTAAAAGTCAAGTATCTCTCTCTCATCGTCACGTGATTTTAAAAACGGGTTTTACTTCGGACAGTATGGCTTCAGTTCCTTTAAAAGAAGACAAGCTTAACTCAAGTACTAAGCCAGGTACTTCTCTCTCTCTCTCTCTTATTTTCTTTGTATAATAGGCTGAAAGATAACCAAGACGACAACAAACTTACAGAAAAAAAAAAAAAAAAAAAACCTTGAAAGCATTCCCTAAAAAGTATGGGGAAAATATGAAATAGTTTGTGTTGTGTTAGAGCCTTGAGGTCACGTTTTAGGAAGACAGTCCCATCCAAAGAAATGGAAAAGACAGTGACGCGCCACAATGGAATTAAGGTCCAAATAGTTCCCACTGCCACCATCTTCTTCATTGTTTTGTTCATTTGTTGTTTTTGTTTAGTACAAATCTTACAAATTACACTTTGCAGTTAATGGTTAAAACTCAGGAAGTCCTCCCCATTTTATTAGAAATAATTAGATTCTTATATATTTATATAAACCGCTTCATCATTTTAAATTTTAAACAATGTGGTATTAGATATACTCTAAACCTTAGGCGCACAAAGTTGCAACAACTTCTTAATATGCCTATCTCTTCGAAGTGCAGTAGAGATGCAAAATTCAGCATTCTCGAGCAATTTCTTAATTTTTCAAAATGGATATTCAATACACTTTTGGACATTGGAAACTTAGACTCAAAATACATATAAAGTGATTTCTGGAATGGATTTTTCAATACATACAAATATTGACCCTAACACCATGTTATGTAGGGGTGTTCATGGGTCAGGTTGAGGGGTTTTTTCAACTTAACCTACTATGGTGGGTTAAAAAAAAAACCTAACCCATCACAAGGGTCTAACTCAACCCAACCCAACCCAATTCATGTGGATCGGGTTGGACCCATGGGTTGGACTAGATTTTTTTAATTACTATTATTAATATTAAATTGAGAATTAGAACAACATCACCACAAATAAGAGTAAATTTATAACCAAATAATCTTAAGCATAATACCAAACTAACACAAACTATATGAGGAAAACTTAGGGTTTGGGTTTTATTTAGGAAGATGGGTAAAAAAGTAAATAATAAAATTGTATAATATACTTTTAAATATATTTTTTAAAATTTAAATATAAATTAAATATAGGTTGGTTGGATTGGGTTAAGCAGATTCGTGAATCTTATGACCCGAATCCAACCCAACCCACTATAAAAACAAATTTCACAACCAACCCAACTCACCAACTCCTAAAACCCGACTCAACCTAGCAGAGTGGGTTGGGTTGGGATCAAGTCAGTTTTGACGGGTTGATGGGTTGGTTGTATACCCCTTGCTGCACGTAAGTTGAAACTATATCTTGTGTCCACTCTACCTTGCATCATAGCTCTCAATCATTTTAAGAATTTATCAAAACATTCTTTCAGCTAAGGACTTTTAAAGATGACCAATACTATTTGTTTTATAAAATTCTTTAAATTCATTTTATCTGAAGCTGCCCTCCTATCGAATCACAAAGGTCTTAATTTCATAACTACTACACCTATCGACAACAGTTTAAACTTTTTGAATAATTTCAAATCCTCATAATTCTATTTTAGAAAAAAAAAATCATCTTTTTGTCTAAAATCAAATAAAGAGAAGAAAATAGTTATTTGTACAAAGCAATGATGGTTTTGGTGCACACACATCGCTATGAACAAGCTACAGTAGCTTAGTTTCTCTCTAAAAGTTATTTCTTGACTACTTAACAATGATACATCTTCATAAATTTGGTCAGATGTTCAATGGAAGACAATCTTCTCACCATATTATTTTTTTCACCATAAATTAATATTATCAGTCCAGCAAAATTTAAACGTCATCAGCACCTTGCCTATCACATTGTTTCGGTAGTCCCTAACCAACTACAGTCCTTCAAGAGAATATGAGGGAACCGAGCCTCGAGAAATTAAGAGGGTGAATGAGAGAATTTAGAGACTTGGAAGAGAATTCACTTGGTTCTTTATTGCTTAACTTCCATGATTACAAGAACTAGCCTCTTATACCCAAGGCTTGGTTTGAAACAACTTCATCTAGAGTACTAACTGTCGTAACTAACTCTCTCTTTCTCCTAACAGCTATCCAACTACTATTGTAGCTCATACTAGCACATGTCCTAATTCAAATAAGCATGTGACCTAACTGAAATAAGCATGTGCGGATTACAATTAACCATATGCCACTAATTGCATATTAACTACATGCTGGTATTGAGTTGATACTGCTATTGTACTATCTACTTGCTGCTTGACTGAGCTTGCTATAGCAATTGACCAATCAGTTCATTCTTGACATTTGGCCTAGTCTTAAATAATAGTTTCCAAACTAAGCATATAAATATATAATAGACATCAGAAATAAATTGGCGATCTATATTTTCTAAGCAAATATGAACTTTTACTTTTTGTTTCAAAGGAACTTCATTTGAGTTATTGTGTTAATAAGAATCATATTTAATCCCTTACAGATTTTTTCCCTCAAGTTTAGGCTCATATTGCACTTGCTTTGACATGTTATGGCTCTTGTCTGTACTAAATCCAATGTCTCTTTCTAGGTATTTAATTAATATTGAAATTCAGAATCAATAAAAAATATCAAGTGATTTTTGACATGTAGATGTCAGAATGGTTTCGTTTGATTTCATTCTCTGAAAGTACAAAATAAAATAAAAAAATTTGCTGAAATAATAAATAATAAATAATAAAATAAAGCTTGGCAGGAGAAGGTAACAATAACGGAAACGTTAATGATGGCGTTGAGATGTATAAGGAGTTATACAAAGCTTTGCAAAATGGCGATTGGAATGCCGTAAAGGAGTTGCTTAATTTCCACCCGCATGCAATAAGTGCAAAATTCGCAGATGACAGGACGGCTCTTCACGTTGCTGTTGTAGCTGGACATGTGCACATAGTGGAGGAGTTGGTGAACTTAATGTCTGAAGAAAATTTAAAAATAAAAGATTCTGAAGGATTCACGGCTCTAGCTCGGGCAGCTTATATTGGAAACTACAGTATAGCAGAATTTTTGCTTAGAAAGAACAAGGACTTTATCAGTATTCCAAATATAAGGGGAACTATTCCAGTTTTTATGGCTCTATACAAGTCATTTAAAATTGGGTCGTTATCTCTATTTGCAAACTCCGTTGGAAACTCTAGAGGCAGATGATGGCAAGACCGGGGCTTCACTTCTTTGCGTGGCTATATATAACAATGCTTTGGGTAAGAATTAACCCTTCATCTTGAATATCCATTGGGTGTTATTTCATATGATTCGAAATTTTCGCAATATAATTCTGTTTTTTTGATTTATTTCTGTGTCCACGTGGTACAACACAATAGATATTGCTTTGGATTTAGTCCAGCGTTGTCCACGTTTGGCTGTTGCTGAAGCCCAAAATGGTGAAACTCCTTTCTTCGGATTGGCTTGTATGCCTGATTAGTTCCTAAGTGGATATCGGCTTGTATTTTGGAAACGATGGATCTACTCCAGTTAGTACCCCTTTACTCTTCATCACTCTTGCTTTTCAGTTATATAAATGGATGAATTATGTGATGATATCCCCTTATTTAAATAAAATAAAGGGGCCCCTTGAGGGCCAAGCACATCTCTTCCGTCTGTACATCCAATCTAGCCCAAAATAGAGAAGAAGAGAAGAGATGGTGCAATGCTCTGGGCATTACAAGAGGCCCATTTGAGAGGGAAGGGGAGAGAGGGGGTGTGTTTGAAATTTTTTATTTTTGGTAAAAGCGTTTGAACTTTGCATCATCCAATAATTGATTGAAATTTGGAATATCATATCTTTTCAATTTTTATATCTAAATTTACAAATCCCAAATATTTCCCCCTTTTTATAATGCAATAGTTACACTAGGGGAAGAGTGATTTGAACTTTAGATGCATCTATTTTTTTAAACATAAAAATGTGTTTCCAAGAGTCTTATAACTTAATTAGTTGGTGTCTTGGCACCTAAATACACCAAGGGTTCAAACCCCCCATCTTTGTTGTAAGTTGTAACTATCAAATAAGAAAAAAAAAATAATAAAGAGATTCCAATTGAGGTACAAAACTCTTGAATGTTAAACAACATATCTAATAGGTTATAATACCCAACATTATTAATTCTGCATTAGGTAACACATTTAGAGATACTACACTACCATTTTAATGAAATGAAAATGGTTTTTATCAATTGAAATATGAATATATTTTAGATTATCCATGTCATTCATAAGCCAAAATACCAAGTAAAAATTCTAAAAAATCAAGTAGTATTAACAGTCTTAAACATTATTCGAAAAAAAAAAAAAAGATTTTATGTTAATAAATTGTTGATTCTTCGATAGCATTATAAGTGAAAATAAGCATTTCAAAGAATGAATTTTGACATGCTTATGGAAAAAACATGCAAGAATTAGAAAAATTAAGAGGATATTTTTAAGAAATTATTTCTATAGTCAATAATTGTGTGTATCTATTTTGAAATAGAAATCCTAATTTAAATTTTTAGGAATGATATTAATTTATATAAATTAATATGTAATGTGAAATTTTTTTTGGGGGATAATTTGATAGTTACAACAAGGAGAGAAAATTTGAATCCTAGTTGTTTTGAAAATACCAAAATACTAACCAAATGAGCTAAAGTGCTCTTGGCATGTGAATCTTATTTTATATTGGTTAGAATTCTTAGAAAATCGTTGTAATTAAAAAAAGACAAGTGAAATGACTTCATTTTCGTTATCATAGTATCTATATAAAAAGTACTGGTTAATCCAAACTTATATGAAAACTAAAAGAAAATATTTTAATAAAATATTTAAAATTAAAACGTTAAATAGATAATAGAATTATAGAGTTTAAAATATAATTTATCTAAATTATTTAATTAATAAATTGTGTAAATTTTGCTTTTATCATAACCAATAATTAGTGTAGATTATAATTTATAATAAATAGTGAAACTTCTTTAAAATTCTTGATAGTTTTAGTAATTGAATTTTATTTAGAATTTTATTTTACATTTCTTGAAAAATTTAAGCCGAATTTAATAAATAACAAACTAACTTAATAATTTTAATGTTTATAGTGCAATACATTGATAAAGAATGTCTTACAATAGATAATACTGCATAGCACAAGAACAATACCTAATTTTTATTATTAATACAAAAATTTATGATAAATGATCAAAATATTTAAAATATATAAATAATTTTTTCTTTAGATTTATAGAAAATTTTTATAATAGAATTTTAATTAAAAAGCATTTTTAAACCTCTTATAACTTTTTTTTAAGGGAAAATCTCTTATACATAACGTTGGTAAAAGAGTTTCTATACTTTTTATTTTTATTTTTTATGAACGAGTTTCTATACTTTTAATGTGCTTATAGTGTGTCCAAAATAGTATTTTATATTTTATGACATGTAACACTGACATTAATTCAAAATCAAATTGCATAAGCATAACGTGTAAGATCCAACTTAAATCAATATTAAAAAAAAGAAAAAAAAGAAGAAGAAGAAGACTTATACTCATATATAACATTCTAATAATTTATTTTTTATTTTTATATATGAAAAAGAAAGTGATAGAAAATGTGAGTCAGCACGAACAAAATATAACTAAGATTTATTATTAATATTAATAATAAATCTTAGTTATATTTTTAAGTAATATAATTACGTGGTTAAGATATAAACAAGTTAATTAATTAACTTGTTTATATCTTAATTAACTTGTTTATATCTTAACCACGTAATTATATTACTTAAAAAAAAAAAAAAAATTTTATTTTTATGGATAAGTATGTTGCTTAAAAAGTTGATTCTTTAAAAAATAAAATAAAATAAATCACTTAACCAGTTATATTAATATGTTCGTTTGAGATTTACGTATTATTATTATTATTATTTTTTGATAAGAAGAGATTTACTTATTTCAGTAGCTTATTCGTATAGGGTTTATCAAAAGATATAATTTTGGTAACTTATACATGAAATGTGCTACAAAAGGATGAGGATATGTTGGCACCCACTTTTTACTGGCTTTTTGCTAAAACTTATTTACTATTTATTGGCTCCAGGCGAGTCCCACAAAAACCCAAGCTTTTCACATTTTACACATATTCTATTGCAAAGTTTTGGTCAAAAAAGTCAGCTCCAATTAACTTTTTGTAGGTCTCATTTTATGAGTTTGGTAAAAAAACCAAGTCTCTTTTCCTTTCTTTTCTTTTTGTTTATTGTGAGTCCCAGTGTCCCCTTGTACTTTCTGCTAGAGTATTTTTAGCAAAAAAATCAATTAATTTATTTTAATTAATTTTAGCTTTTATCTACGGTTCTTTCAGCATAAAACTTTCAACGAAAAGTTAGATATATGCATGGCTACTTTAAATGTAAATGGAGGGAGGGGGAGTCTTTGGACTAATAATTTTAATTGAATTTAAAAGATTTCTATACCATTTTATATTTCCAAAAGGACATTCCGGATTTAAACTTTCCTTCAAACTATTCAATTATAAAAAAAAAAATAATAATAAAACATAAAACATAAAATGGGTAGCACCCTAGAATTGCTAATGGGACGTTCCTACCACAGCTATAACTTCTTCTTTTTTGAAAAACAACACAACTATTACTTGTCCCTTGCTTATAGATTTTAATATTTTTTAATGTATTACTTTGGATTCCAAATTTGCAATATTTAAACTATGTCAATCAATTTTTTGAAGAAATCATACTAATATAATTCGTAGCTGTCTTGATTCTATGTGTTGCCTTTTGAACGTTGCAGTTTAGTAATTTAGGATAAGAGTTAAGTTCTTTTCTTTTAGAAGAATAATAGTTAATTTGTTGTACACAAACTATTTTATAGTCTTAAACACATCTCATAATTGTGATTTTATATCCTACTTTTTTGGATGCGTGTAAAAGTGTATAAACCAGTTTGTATATAATAAACAGTTAAACACTACTCCTAAAATAAAGCTAAATTGTAATTACTTCTTTTTTTGAAAATATCAATTTATCCTTGGATATAGTGAAGCTTGAATTATATAACTTTGTGCGTTTTTTTTTTTTTTTTCGTTAAAGGAATTCATATTCAATCGGCTAGTCTCATCGATCGATGAAATTCGTTTGAACATTGAAAGACTAGCAGGAAACCGAAGCAATGATGAAGAAATTAGTACATCAGGTATGTCACTGTCCGAAACTCCTATTCTCAAGATTTGGGTTGTAAAAGAGCATTTATCTTGTGTCTCTCAATTTTTCTCCAAATTTTAGATAAGAATTTATTTTTCTTATTTTTGCTAACAATTTTTAAAAACATCCACATCATAATCCCTATTTTATACTTTATTTTCTTAAAATATTAATTTTTTAATTTTTTAATTCAACCCACTTTTCAAAATACCGTACCATAGTTTTAAAGACAATACTAAACTGATCGAACTGGCAAGTTCAACCGAGAATCAAACTATTTCAGTCCAGTCAAAACCTTCAAAACTAGTCAAAAACCATGAACTTGTACTTTTTTTGGTTTTTTGATCGTTCCATTTTTAAAATCATGCAAAATACCATTTTTTTCTAGTTATAAGACAGATAAATAATAATATAAGAGTTTGGGAATAAACAATGCTTTTCTAAATCTAGAGAAGCATTGCCTTCATACCAATTCATGTAAAATAGCATAAAGTTCAACATATAGTCAATAAAGTCCAAAAATCACCCACATCATATCATGAAACGGTTATGCAAAATATGATGATGCTATAGTGTGTTTGGGCTGTCGGACCGTGTGCCTTACCGATCCATCCAACGACCAATTGGTGAAGGATGAGGGGGCACAAATCTTTTATAGCATTCGATCGCAGACCAAGTCCATTGGTATTGGAGCGAATTGTGAAATCCCTCACAATGCGGCTCCAACAACTTGAACCTATGACCAGGCTCTGATACCACTTGTCGGACCGTGTGCCTTACCGATCCATCCAACGACCAATTGGTGAAAGATGAGAGGGTACAAATCTTTTATAGCATTCGATCGCAGACCAAGCCCATTGGTATTGGAGCAAATTGTGAAATCTCTCACATGGGCAAATATAAAAGTAACTGTAGCTTATGCAAAACGAATTTTTTTTTTTTTTGGGTGTTTTCCAAGGGTGAAGAGAGACAAAGTGGATGGTGGGTTTTCGTGTGTAAAGAGGGAGAATTTAAAAAATCAAGAAAAATGATATTTCAATGAAATAAAGTATATACTAGAAAATTAGATGTGGATGCCTTGAAAAATAATTAGCCAAAATAGTAAAAATAAGTTTTTATTCTAAAATAAACAGTAATTTTTGCATAAGCTGGTGTAAATGCTAACAAAATGTTTATTTAGGTGATGTGTAGGGAAGTCAATGCCAGAGTTTTTTTTGGGGAGAGGTGGGGGGTTCATTCTTTAAATTGATCTTTTATCCTATTTTAGGGAGACCGATGTGAATGCTAACATTGACAAACAAATTTTGTAATTTTTTTTTTCTTTCAATAATTACTACTCCATGATTCCCTTTCGTCATAGAAAACTGTAATGAAAGCATTTCATAACAATGTGAAATTATAGAATGGAAATTGTGGGGACAATTTTTGCTTCAAGGCCAAGGGCTAGACCAATTGGAGCCTTAGGCATTTTTTGTTATCCCACATTGGAAAGATTGCCTTCCTCTTTCTACCTTATAAGGGATGAGCCAATGGAGATAGAGTACCACTAGTTTGGTTCTGAAGCTTGGTGGTACACTATTGTGGGTGTATTTTTTGCGCAAGGCATGCTTTTTGTGCAACGTCCTCGGCTTAATTTACGATCCCACATCGAAAGAAAACCCCCCCACTTTCTGCCTTATAAGCTG